>JAQPZY010001228.1:1350000-1737560 GCA_029931535.1 Margaritifera margaritifera | reverse complement strand
CACACACTCAACATCGGTATAATGTGCGAACTTATAATCAGAAGTGAAGTTCTCCAAAATGTCCCAGTTAGCTTGAAAAAGCATCCACGTCTTCACATCATCCGATAAATATCCGAGTCAAAAAAAAACAATTAACTATTTATCATCAGCTCAGTTCATATCGACTGCCAACCAAGATAAAAAACGATCCCCACTGCCTAAAATATAAATCCCCCACCCCCAAATTGTCCTAAATTTTTCATCAAAATCGGCTAATCGAAGCACTCACAAACCACTTCCAGTACTTGTCCGCCATTTTGAATTACACACGTTAAAATATTCAGTTTTTGAAATCAAATTTTTTCTACTAACTCAGTCTTTCTCATCATCCTCCGTTCCTATTCGTCGAAGTGAAACTCACACGATCTGCACTGCTTTAAAACATAAAGTTATTCCCCACAAAATTGTCTATATTTTCATCAAAATCGGCATCATCACATCACTGCCGTAAATTGCTGTTTCAAACGCTGTCCGCCATGCTGATCTCCACACATTAAAAGTCGTGTTTGAAATCAAATTTTTCAAATAACCAGTTATCATCAGTCGTGCCGTTTCATATTTGAAGAAGTAAAGATAGCGATCTCCCACTGGCTAGAATGTCAAATTTTCCCACTGCGAAATGGTCCTTTATTTTCAACTCAATTCAACAAGCACAATAACTCTCTTCAATTCCCCTCTTCGGAATATGACGCGCCATATATTTTAAATCTCGGCACGCTTTTTTAAAACTCTATTTTGAAATCAAATTTTATACCAGTTTTTTGGGGTCTTTTAAACACAATCTGGCAAATCGCTAGGTGTACCTTCTACCCTTTATTTTCCTTCTTTTTCAAAAGAGTAACACGTACAACTGATAGACTTTTTATACAGTTAAACACTTGTCTGCAAATGTTGGTAACGGAATGTCGTATCTCGCTGGCAAAGGTAAAGTACGACTGGAGTCGTATCCCGCTGTCAAAGGGTTAAAATTCCAACATATCCATTTCTTGTTACCCGTTTTATTCAGCAGCATATATCCCCTTGATAATCTTGTTTTGGACATGGTTTGTTTGGTCTTTCTGCTTAGAGTATCATCGCAAGCAATAGTGTTCAGAACTTAAATTCCTGAACCGGTCTAAGTGATTTGGCTCAGTTGCATTTAAGGCAATCATTGCTATAGTTGGAATTGTAGTGTTGGTGATTACTTCAAGCATTTTTTCAAATGGAAAGTATAATTATATTTAAGATTTTCAGAGCTTAGATAATATGAATATATGTGTATCATTTTGGTGATACTTTCTGTTGTCAATGACAATCCTTATATTGTGAAACAATAGCGATATTAGAACTGGCTCCAATCAGCAGTGTGCATGCATTATTATAATCTAGGTCATGCTCATAGACAAATTTCTAGTGATGATTGAGAACTTGATGCACTTCAGTCAATTGATTTGTTGATACTTGACTGTAACACATTAAGTAACATATCTGTCATGGTTTTCTGTACTTGCCCAGCGTTTACAGACAATCAACATACGTAATTATATAATTAGGGTCAGTTCTCACTTGGCAGTTCATGTATGCGATGAACATAGTTTTATAAACAAACCAAAAATGCAAGCAGAATTCTTTATTTGTAAAAGAAAACACTAAAACATTGTGCATGAAAGTGTTCCTTATATTGTAAAAGAAAACACTAAAACACTATCATGGAAGTGTTGCTTTATTGGGTAAGCAAGGATATAATGCGATGTAGTGTTACCTAGTGTCATTTCCAATGAGCATTTGAATTTCCAGGTGCACCAATACATACTACCAGTATTACCAATAAAGAGGTTTAAGTTACTGTACAAAATGTTTGGGAAAATGATAATTTAATTGTATACTGGCTGCTTAAATTTTCTGTGCAGATGAAACTTCTTTAAATCACTTAACTCGTAATAACATCGGTGATGGATCCTAAAAATCGTACTCTAACTTGCAGGTTTTGGAAATCAGAATACAGCTACTTCACTCCGCCCTCATTGCCAGTTGTCCAATAGAGTGAACTTGTACTTTCACATTGGGCAAGGGAAATACACCTTGGTAAGGTCAGCAACACTAAATACAGATGGGAGGGATGAGAGAGTGCAGATGAACACTAAAGCAGTAATTCACCCAGAAGATAAAATGTAAACAACTTTCAAGGATGGAAAACAATTAACCCTTATCCTAACATCACCCTTGTAATAACTGATTAAAAGGAATAATAATAATCATAATAATTTCTTTATTTAAAGAAGAAGCTCATATGGTCAACAGACCAATCTTCCATGAGGTCTTCTACAATTACGTGTATATGTTGGGGTAAATACATTTAGAGAGAGAGAGATAGAGAGAGAGAGAGAGTAGCAGTTGCATTAAATAACCAAAGACTGGTGAAAAAATCGATGAATTTGGCATCTTTTCATGATAACTTTGTATTTAAAAACTGTTATCATTGATTTAAAAATCACAATCTATGAACTAAAAAATGAATTACCAAACATGCATTCAGGTCTCCTAAAATGAATACATAAATTGTTTTAATTTGTGAACAAAATGAAGCAACATTTCAGTTGCATTTATAATATTTTTTTAAATTAAGAACTAAAGATTAGGAATAAAGACTACAAGAAAGTGTGAATAACTGGAAAAAAAATCAGTGGTACTTGTTTCATGGCAACGAGTCCAGTGTGAGAAATATCTGATAAAGAAATGCTTTAAAATTGTCAATAAATGAAATAAACCTTCTAAATTCTCTGAAACAAACATAAATTACAATGCGTTTTGCTTACGATAGCGATGCAGATTCCGAATTTTCAGGGTTTTTTGAGGATGAACTTAACAATATTGAATTAAGAAGTGTTTGGTAGTGACATTGATGCTATCTTCTTTGTCAAGTCTATCTGAAATTGAGACAGAATCCGATGATAAAGACAGCAAAGTGTGGACAAGAGAGCCATGTGCTTCGAAAGTCCAACTTTCCTTTTAGATGAGGGGGAAGAAAGAAAAGTGACAAACAGTGCAACGTCTGTCTGTGTATAGAACCATAACTGCTTCTATAAATACCACGAAGAAGAACTTAAGAAATAGTAGAACATAGTGACTACCATTAGTTAAACGTTTTTTAGTAATTAACCATGTATATATTTTGACCAATAACTTTGTATAAATGACTGAGAGCTTAATTTTAGTGTTTAAAAATATTGTTTTCTGTTCTATTCATATATTTTATACCAGATCTTTGGATGTCAGCAGGATAACAGAATCAAACAGTCTATAATATGCCATTCTTTTTATATAGCAAATAACTAAAACAATCTGGCCCATATCAACAAAATATCAGCTACAAAAGTGATCATTTGGCTACAGCAGCATCAGGCTCTGGTATTCAGCCCGCAAATCAGCTGCAGTAGTGACCCCATCAAGCTAGGCAGAGTAGTGAGGCCACTACAAAGCACTAGTAGTTAAGAGAGTTAATTTGAAGGTAAATGTAAATAACAGAAATTGGGGATTTGGGGTGAAATGGGGGTAAGGTATACTTGTGAGTTGAAGAGAAATGTTCTGGGGAGTCGGTGGGTGTGGTTATAGAGTGGGTACTATGGGATTGCAGTTCCCATTAACGTTTGGCATTTGGGACTGCCCGGGATGTTAATTTTAAGGTTAATGTAGGTACATACAAATTGGAATTTTGGTAAAATGGGGATAAAGGTTACTCTTGGGCTTGAGGTAATGTTCCGGGTAGACAGGGTGGTGTTCCGAGATTGGTAGGGCGATTGCAGTACCAATTAAACATTTGGCATTTGGGACTGCCTGGGGTGTTAATTTGGAAGGTAAATATAGATACAGAAATTGGGGGAGTTTGGGTAAAATGGGGGTAATGGTTACTAATGAGTGGCAGGATGTTCTGGGAGGTAGTGGGTGGGGTTATATGTGGATACTAGGGGATTGCAGTATCCATTAAACATTTGGCATATGGGACTGTCCGGGGTGTTAGTTTAAGGTTAATGTAGGTACAATACAAATTGGGGATTTTGGGTAAAATGGTTGTAAAGGTTGCTCCTGGGTGGAGGGTAATGTTCTCAGGTGGGGTTCTAGGTGGGTATTAGAGGATTGCAGTACCCATTAAACATTTGGCATTTGGGACTTGCCCGGGGTGTTAATTTTAAGGTTAATGTAGGTACATACAAATTGGGGATTTTGGGTAAAATGGGTTGTAAAGGTTGCTCCTGGGTGGAGGGGAATGTTCTGGGGGTGGGATTATAGGTGGGTTCTAGGGGATTGCAGCACCCATTAAACATTTGTTATTTTGGACTGCCCAGGGTGCTAATTTTAAGGTTAATGTAGGTAGATACAAATTGGGTATTTTGGTTAAAATGGGGGTAAAGGTTACTCATGGGTGGAGGTAATGTTTCTGGGAGACTGGTGGTGTTAAAAGACGGGTAGGGGGAGTGCAGTACCCATTAAACATTTGGCACTTGGGACTGCCCGGGGTGTTAATTTAAGGTAAATGTAGGTACATACAAATTAGGGATTTTGGGTAAAATGGGATAAAGGTTTACACCTGGCTTGAGGTTATGTGCCTGGGAGATGGGGGGAAGCGATTCGAGATTGGTAGGGCAATTGCAGCACCAATTAAACATTTGTCAATTTGGACTGCCCGGGGTGTTAATTGAAGGAAAATGTAGATACAGAAATTGGGAGTTTGGGTAAAATGTGAGTAACGGTTACTCGTAGAGTGGCAGAATGTTCAGGGAGGCAGTGGGTGGGGTATAGGTGGGTACTAGGGGATTGCAGTACCCATTAAACATGTGGCATTTGGGACTGTCTGAAGTGTTAATTTGAAGGTAATGTAGATACAATATTGGGGAGTTGGGGTAAAAATTAGGGTAAGGGTTACTCATGGACAGAAGAAATGTTCCGGGAGGCAGTGGGTATGGATATATGTGGGGTACTAGAGAATTGCAGTACACATTAAACATTTGGAATTGGAATGCCTGGGGTGTTCATTTTAAAGTTAATGTAGGGACATTCAAATTGAGGATTTTGGGTAAAATGGCTATAAATGTTACTCTGCTGTTGGAGGTAATGTTCTGGGAGGCAGTGCGGTGGGGTTGGAGATATGTATGGGCCTGCAGTACCCATCAAATATTTATATTTACAGTAAGGAAATCCAGACTAGAGTAGAGACAAGGTACAGCTTACAAGTAAATTAGGAAATCACTGGATACTGTTTTATTTGTTTTGATTCATGATTTTTGCATTATTTGCGGACAACTCCGGTGTATGATTTGGTCTTTCTTACCGTTTGTGCTAAGGTTTGTGAATATGGCGACTACTTAACTATCTTAGTTAGGGCTTTACAGTAGGTCTTTTAGATTAGATAAAGTTTCTGGGTAATAATAATAATAATCATCTTCATCATCATCATCATCATCATCATGACGATTTAAAGAAGAAGCTCATTTGGTCAACTGACCAATCTTCCATGAGGCATTCTACAATTACATGTATATGTTGTACAATTTACACAAGTTGTGGTTTTCTTTAGACAACAATGCTATTAAAAACTAGATAATTGATCTACTTCTACTATAAAATATGTACACCAAGGCATTAAACCGATGGCATATTTTGTTTGTCATATTCAATGTGATGGCCATTTCAGATTGGTTAGGGCTATATATTTTTCCACATTTAATCTGGTACATACCTCTGATTCTACTGGCGGTTGGAAATAAATACCATTTTAAAGGTTGCCTACTCACATACATTTTATAGTTAAAATCTACCACTTTAAAAAAAAGGTATAATAAGCCTGGTATTTTTATGCATTCTATCCACTCCTTACAGAAACCAGTGGTTACCAATGTATTGGGGGACTGTAAATGTTACAGCACAATGAATGGTGCAATTATGTGTGGCTGAGTGAACGGATTAAGAAGGCCAACATGTGTACACAAGAGGTTGTTAATTGATTTAATTATTGTTGTAATCTGGACAGTTTAAAACCAGATGGGGGATGTTTTATGAGGTGTTATTTATAAGAAAGTGATGAAAAGTAGTACTGGATGGCTTTTGAGTCTTCAAATAAAATTCAACTGACCTTTGACGGAGGTGAGAAAAAAGGAGAGACGAAGCAAAAAATGATTTCAGCAGAAACATTTAAGTATTTTGATTGTTTTATTGTTTAATTATTGTGTTCAAGATGTTTTTTGAAGAATATTTAAGGGAAGTTCATATATTTTTTAGTTCACTTAATGTCAAAATGATGAAATGTGCACTTTCTCCCAAAGCAATAAAAAGACCAGCTAAGAAATATGAAGCTGAGGAATACCTATTAAGTCGAACTGAGAAGCTTCCTGCTTGGGGCAGAATTTAGCTTGGAGGAGTATTGGAGAGCAATCAGCAGGAGTAAAAACCCAGCCACAGAAAAAACTGAAGTTTGAACTTCTTTGCAGATTGAACATGGTTTGTTTTATTATTGTCACTTTTGAATGCTGATACAGAGAGGACGTTCTCCATTCTTCACAAAGTGCAAAGTGATTTAAGGGGAATTCTAGATCAGAAAACTATTGATAGCCTGTTAAGTGTGAAACTTGACAAACACAGTGTCATTAATGGTCATCAGTCAGTGATCTTGTGAGGGAAATAAAAAATGCTTGTGGATTTTATAAAAAAATCTTTGCAGTGAACTGTGAGATATAAAATTCTTGCTTTCTCATTTCATTGACACTATACTGTCTTATATTAATTTTTTTTGTAACATTTTCCATCAGAATCAGATTCATGTTCAAAACTTGCTGTTTTATTATAGTATAATGAGAATACATAATATGGCAAACCATACACTTGTTTACTTTTCAATCTCCATAAAACATGTAAAATTTATGTAGATAAAAAAATTCTGCTGGTTTAGAAGCCAATCTGCTAATCAAAATTGATAAATCTACTGGTTTGATGTCCTGGTTCTGTCACATTATGCTGGTGTGAGATATCCAGTTTTAGGTTTGTTCACATATGTGACAGATCATCCAAGAGGTCAACAGAAATACCAGGAGACATGCCATAATTTTGGTCTATTTTCAACATTTAACTTTGGTCAGATATTTCCAAATTTTCTGAACATTAGTGAAAATGCCATTAAAAAGCCCACAAAAGAAACTGAAATTTTGCATTAGTTGGAGAAAAATTATATCCGATCATCCTGAAGTAAATTCATGACTGAGACTACACCTTGCCATCACATGAACATGGATTTTCAAAATTGTAATACAGAATTTGGTCATGTTGTCACTGTTACTGGTATGGACCAGTTTCTAAGTTGATCAATTTTACAAATGTTTGGTTATGGTGTTTACAGATAGAGCACAAAGTAGGTATGCATTATGTTTGTTGGAAAATGTTTAGAATATTTTGACAACTATCCTCTTTTCCCAGTCCATATTTCATCGTAATTTTGTAATGCATGATAGGTACAGAAATATAGTACAATCAACTCTATAATACATTTTAAATATTGATGTTTGATTTGAAATTGGTTGAAATGGACTTGTAATGTATTCTTTGAGCATAAGATTAAAGTTGTGATTGATACCCTGTCTGGGTTGATTTTTAATAGCAAGAATGGAAAAAAATTATTTCAATCTTGTATTTGTCTAGTACATGTATTTTCACTTGGGTCAGACCAATATCTAAATATATAAAAACTGTCTTTTTTCTACATTGATTCATATTATTGGCTTCCATTATATTTTAAAAGTGAACATTTTGAGTTGTCAAAAATCCGAGGAATGTGAATCTATGGTCAGATCCAATAGAAAGATGCATTCATGGAAACTTGTCCAAAGCCTTACACTCTGGGAACAATTTAAAATCAGATTTGTGATTTAATTGGACAAATATAAAGTTCACAATAAAGTGATAAACTCCATACATTTTTACATTGTGTTGATTTAGTTCTGATAAGAGACATTTGCCTAATTACACGATTAATTCAAAATTCATAATGATTAGGTAACAATATTTGGTCAATGAACTTTGTGCTCACATTTTGCAAATGTCAATATTCTTTAACTCTGAGGTACTACAGGTTTAGAGTTCATATGCATATGAAGCTTGACATTTTGGAGCTTGAGCATCAGGCTGGCACTGTGATTTGAAAACAAAATCTGACAAAATCAAACTATTGGGGGTCATTGCAGCTTCCTTTTCGGGGTATGAAGAAGCTTTTGATGACTTTTTCAATCCATTTTTATTTCAAAATACACTGTTTTAGTTTTATATAGTAAAAGTTTGACAACTACAACATCAATCACTCTAATACACTGCATGACTCAAATAAGTAACTCAGTACTGACGTAATATACTCTAATGTCAGCGACATTGTAAAAGCAGAAACTACAGTAAACTCCATTAAAAAATTTGGTCCTGGTGCAGATTCAGTTTGAAGTTTGTGTATTATATGTATTAGAATATAAATGCCTTATTGAAGGACACTTTATGCACATTAGTTCTGGCATAATTATTAATTGGTTATACATGCCATATGTTTGGGCTATTTTCCACATTTAACTTTGGGTCAGATATTTCCAAATTTTCTGAAAATTGGTGAAAATGCTGTAAACAATGGCTGCAAAAGCAACTGAAGTTCAGCATTAGTAGGAGACTAATTTTGACTATCCTACAATAAATACACCAGTGAGACTATGCCAGCCTGTCTCTAGTCATTTCTTTGCAAATGCTTTTCTAACTCTCTTAACTTAAAAGTTCGAGTATAGAATAGTCGTGCTTTAAAATCTCTGTGAAGGGCAAAAAGATTGGCTGAACATGTCTGGATGAAGGTATTTTTTCTCTTGTGTTTTCTCTATTAAAAATCCATGTCTTGCTTGTGGTGCACTGCAGACAAGACAAAAATAATTCAGATAGGATTCAATACATACTTAGACTCTCGAGCTCAAAGAGTTCACTCCAAAACATCTAAACCAATCTGTTCAGAAAACCAGTTTTCTTTGAGAAAATATAGCCCTCTTAGATGAGCTCTAGATTGATCAATATGTCTTGCAATACTTGCAATATATTTTTCATCTTGCAAACACATGAACATTGATTTTGAAAATTGTAATACAGGATTTGGTCAGATTTTCACTGTTACTGGTATGGACCAGTCTCTAAATTGTTTGATTTTACAAAGGTTTGTTATTGTGTTTACAGATAGAGCACGAAGTAGGTATGCATTTGCTTCTTGGAAATTTTTTATTTTGACAACTACCCTCTTTTCCAAGTCCATATTTCATCTTCATTTTATAATGCCTGATAGGTACAGAAACATTATACAATCGACTGTATAATACATGTTAAATATTTATGAATGGTTTGAAATCGGTTGAAATGGGCTTGTAATGTACTAATTGAGCATAAAATTCAAGTTGTGATTGATATTCTGTCTGGGTTGATTTTTAATAGCAAGAATGGAAAAAATTACTTCAATCTTGTATTTGTTTACTATATGTATTTTCACTTGGGTCTGACCAATGTCTAAATATATAAAATTTGGCTTTTTTTCTACATTGATTCCTATTACTGGTTTCCATTATATTCTAAATGTGAACATTTTCAGTTTTCAAAAATCTAAGGAACGTGAATCTATAGTCAGATAAAAGAAACATGCATTCATGTAAACTTCTCCAAAACACTACACTCTGGGAACAATGTAAAATCAGATATAAAGTTCACAATAAAGTGATCAACTCCTACCTTTTTACATCATATTAATTTGGTTCTGATAAGATGCATTTGTTTAATTACAGTATTGATTCAAAATTCATAATGATTCGGTAACAATATTTGGTCATTGAATTTTGTGTTCAAATTGCTCAAATGACAATTTTCTTCAACTTCGAGGTACTACAGGTTTAAAGTTCATGTGCATATGAGGGTTTGTGAGCTGGAGTATCAGACTGGCACTGATTTTTAAACAAATGTGACAAAATCAAACTGTTGGGGGTGATAGCAGCTTCCTATTAGGGGTATAAAGAAGATTTTGATGACCTTTTCAGTCGTCCAACATTTTGTGAAAATAGGCACTGTTTGATAGTTTTATATAGTAAAAGTTTGAAAACTCCAACAACAATAACTTGGATACATGGCATGACTTGGAAAACTAGCTCAGTCCTGATGTAATACTCTAATGCAGTTGTTCCCAAACTTTTTTGATCGCAACCCAAAATACAATCTTTTGCGAGCCAAAATGCAGTACCAGTATAGGGTTGCGACCTGGGGTTTGGGAACCACGGCTCTAATGTCTGTGACATTGTAAAAGCAGAAACTACAAAGTAGACTTCAACCAAAATTTGTTCCTGGTGCAGATTCAGTTTTGAAGTTTGATTTATTATTACATTAAAAATAATTTATGACTATAATATAAATGCCTTATTGAAGGATACTGTATACACATTAGTTCTGGAAATTAATATCAGGCTTCCTTAAATCCATGTATTTGCCAGATATGAGAACCAGTTCAGAGGTTTTTACTAGCACATGCTCAGCAACCAGGCATCATGATTATAGGCTATCCCAAATATCATGATTTAAACTTGCTTTCGATTTGTTGATCTATTTAAATGTCAAATAATCACCTTAACGAAGTTGGTTATATGGGGGTAAAGAAGGGCAACTTGATCCTTTCGTGAACAATATTGTGCTAAATTTCAAATATTGGCTTCTCAGTACAGATGCGTGTTTGTAATTCTCAATGTTTTTTTTTTTTTTTTTTTAATTGGAAGGCTTATATATGCCTAGATGAGACAATAATAAGTATCAGTTTTACTGCTTGGGAGAGCACTACTCGCCATGTCAAAGCATAAGCATAATAAGGATGAAAACTCTAACCCTTGGCCAGTGTTTGCAGACAAGAGATTTGCCATACATTACCATAAAGCAATGTGTTGATGGATTTTTGACATCATTGAAAATAGTGCATTGTGAAGGGAGGTACACCTGATTTTGGGATCATCTGCAGTGAGTTTCTTACAGCCATGTGTGACAGCAGTCACGTCAAAAGGATAGAACAGAAGTGTTTGTCACATGACGGTGACTTTCCAGCCAAAGCAGTACAGTGTATATGGATTATTCATGCAAAACGTACATGATAGATTCCTGGACCAAGCCATTTCCAATGTATTCATTGTGTTTAAGCCTAACACTATTACTGCAAATGCTAGTGACATGCCACAGCTGGGTAATGATCACGTGGACACTTGGATTGCTCATTATGGTCAACAAAGAGAGAGAAGTGACTTAGTCATCAGTGCCGATGAAGTAAATCGGGGGATTTTCAAGTAGATTGTTTAAAACAATTATAGAGGACTGCAAGCAGCTGAATTGCTGGCAATAGTTGTTCCAACGAAAGGACAGTACCTGAATGTGATTTGTTTTATAGAGATTTCACAGGTACTTCCAGTGTCCAGTGAGGAGTGTGAGTGCAGATTTTCAAACCCAAATTTATCAGAACAAAGATGCAGTGCAGGCTCAGAGTGTTGATACTCTTGGTGAACTTTTGAGAATAAACCTTGTTGCTGTTGATATAAAAGACTTTGATCTGATGCCAGAAGTCAGGAAGTGGAAGGGAAATCAAAACAGACATCTGTATCAGGAAAGCAAAGAATGTTTTTGTCAAACTGACAAAATTTCTAGGAGTGGATTTACAATGGTGCAAATGTGGGAACACTATGATCACTGACAGGAACACTGTGTAAGTATATTTTCCTAAAAAAAACCCCAGACAACCTTGTGTGGAAATCCATAGCAAATGATAGGGGTACAGTTGTGGTTTGCTGCTACCACCTGATGAGACCTATGTAGGGGTTGAAACAGTGTATTTTTAATGAATAGATATTACAAACAGCAAAGTCATCTGTGTCTATGAAGTCTGTCAAAAAAGTCTCTCAAATTGTCCAGTTGAACTTAGGGGTGGGGTGGGGGGTGGATTTAGGGGGGGGGGGTGGGTGGATTTAAGGATCCCTGATAAACTTTTCCACATGTAATCTGGCAGATATGTCCAGTTTTCATTTTAGTCACATGTGTAGAGATTATCTGACATGCCAGGAGACGTACCATATTTTTGCATAGTTTGTACTTTTAACTTTTTTCACAGATTTCCACATTTTCTGAGAATTTGCAAAAATGTCATAAAAAAGGCCACAAAAGCGACTGAAGTACTGTATTAGGATGAGAAACATTTTGATCATGGTACAATAAATTCACCAATGAGACTATGCCAGCCTGTATCTAGTCATTACTTTGCAAATGGTTTTCAAACTCTGAACTGAAAAGTTAGAGTATAGAATAGAGAAATTAAATGCTTTAAAATCAATGTGTAGGGCAAGCGGATTGGTTTAACATGTCTGGGTGGAGGTATTTTTTCTCTTGTGTTTTCCCAATTAAAAATCCATGTCTTGCCTGTGGTGTACTGCAGACAAGACAAAAATAACTTGGATAGGATTCAATACATACTTGGACTCTAAGGCTCAAGAAATTCACTTCAAAGTCTCCAACCCAACCTGCTTAGAAAGAAAAAGTTTTAGAAGAAGAAGACAAAAAGCACTTTTAGATGAGTGCTAAATTTATCAAATTGTCTTTGAAGAGGATATATTTATGATTTTGCAAACATGTGAATGAATGGTTTTCAAGATTCTGTACAAAATTTTGGTCAGATTTTCAGAGTTGCAAGTTTGGACCAGTCCCTAAATTGATATTGATTTTACAAATGTGTGGTTATTAAAATTTCCATTAAGAGCACAAATTATGTATACCATATATGTGCTGCTTACAATGTTTGACAGCATGTTGACAAATATTCTCTCTGTCCACTTTGTATTTTAGCCTAATTTTGTAATGTGAGAAAGGTATATAAACATACATGTGACAGAACCAGGACACCAAACCAGTAGATTTACAAATTTTGATCAGTAGATTGGTATGTTAACCAGCAGATTTGTATCAAAATAAATTGTATGGGGTTTGAAGGGAATTGAAGAAAATAAAAGTGCATGGTTTGCCATAATATGTACTCTTCAAACTAAAACAAAACTGCAAGTTTTGAACATCAAACAGATTCTAATGGAAAATGTTATAATAATATTTATTACGAGTCCGTGTATTGTCAATTACATGAAAAATGATGAGTTGTATATCTCATAGTTCACTGCAAAGATTTTTTTAAATATCAAATCCACATGTACGAGTTGGGCTTGAGGTGTATTCCTGAGCCTCATTTCTTAGTGGTTTTTTAGCATTGTGAGAAAGCGCCCGTTTTGGGCATTTTTACAAGAATTGAGCTAAAAAATAGATGAGCTGCCCTTAAATATTCTTCTAAAAACATCTTAAACAACATAATAACAATTAAACTATACAAAATATAAAAATAGGTTTTTCTCCTGAATGATTTTTTTATCTCGCCTTTATTCAAAGTCTTGAAAGCCATCATATACTGCCTTTGATCCCTTTCTTACTTGTAACACTTGATAAAACATCCCGCATTTGGCCTTAAACTCTCCAAATTACAATAATAATGTAATCAATTGACAGCTTGTCGAGTACACTTGATAAAACATCCCCCATTTGGTCTTAAACTTGTCAGATTGCAACAATAATGTAATCAAATAAGAGTTTGTTGAGTAAACTTTCAACCTTAGTTCAGTTGCTGAGCCACACATCATTGCACTAGTCATTGTGCTACAGCATTTCAAGTCCCCAGTAGACTGCTTCCCACTGGTTTCTGTAATGGGGGGTGTGGGGGGGGGGGGGGGGATAGAATGAGTAAAAAATACTGTTTCTGTTGTCTTAAAAAAAATAGATATTTTTTAACTTTTATTTAACTTTTAATTTTACACAAGTGGTAGATTTTAACTATAAAATGGTTTGTGCAGTAGACAGCTTTTAAAACAGTATTTTTGTCCTACTGCCAGTAGAATCAGATGTATGATGGAAACAGGAAAATGATAGTTTCATCAGGAAACATTTTGAACTTTGCCAATTCAGCATGTTTTCTCAAAGACAAAAGGGTAACAGTAACCGTGCATACATGTACGGTATATGTGAGTCAGTCGTGAAGTTTCTTTTTTTGTGAAATGTGCTGTCTTGGGAGAATTCTACTGTACTTAGTTGGGCATGGGGAGATAATCCATAATTGATGTGGGAAGTATGTTTTTCTGGGCACTCTTGTAGTTGAGACAAAAGTGGCTGGATGCAGGAGTAAGAAGGTTTATAGTGGTTATTATGTTTTTCACCATCAGTAAAATGTTTGTTTTTCACCATCAGTGAAAGGTGTGGCTTTTGCAAGTTGCATGTACAGCAACATTATCAAGGAGTTTGATTGCAACAAATAGCTTCCCATTTTAAGATTATTCGCTAATTATCAATAGTATATCTGCACTCCAAGCTTAATAATCAACTTAGAAAAAGAATAATAATAATAAAAAAAATCTGGATATGATTGAAGATTTCTTAACTTTTGTATTGATATAATGGGTCTACTATAATTTTAAACAAAAATATATTTATAATTTTGACAATCCTTGGTAGTATTGTATTGATATAATGGGTGTACTATAATTTTAAACTTTTGTATTGATATAATGGGTCTACTATAATTTTAAACAAAAATATGTTTATAATTTTGACAATCCTTGGTAATATTGTATTGATATAATGGGTCTACTATCATTTTAAACAAAAAAATATGTTTATAATTTTGACAGTCCTTGGTAGTATTGTACTGATATAATAAGTCTAATATAATTTTTTAAAAAATATGTTATGATTTTGACAATATTTTAATACAGTATTGATATAATGGGTCTACTATAATTTGAAACAAAAATGTTTATAATTTTGACAATTTTTTTATACAGTATGACATTTTATTTATTTTTATATGTTCACTGATGCTTGTGTATTACGAACTTGAAACTTTGATATTCAGAATAACTCTATTCTTTACTGTTAATCCAAATTGTTGTCGCATTGTGATGTATATATTGTACATAACAGAAGGCGTCAAGGTAGATTAGTTACTGTAACTAATTAAGTTACCTTTTCTAATAATAATCATTATTATTATTATTATTATTATTATTATTATTATTATTATTATTATTATTATATCAAAGCTATATGTAGCACATTTTCGTAAAAGAGCATTCGGGCTAATATCAATCCAAACAGAACACAGAAAACTTGGTTGGTAAGTTAAAAATATTACCTGTTAAAGACTGAATCCATTTGAGAAAAGCCAAGTGAATGTACAAGATATCCAATAAAAGTGTTCCTATCCATTTACAGTCACTATTCCAGTATAGGCTACCTGGTTAGACTTCCCACCAGAGATCCATGTCCACTAAACAATTTAAAATTCCCAAACTAAATAAGGAATTATTCCAAAGAAGTTTCCAATATTCATGAATAGTATTCCAGTTGAAATTGGAAATGTCCACTTTATTTCCTTCTTCCAAACTCGATATATCTAGTGGCTTCAGAGATGTAGTTAAAATGAGAATGAAAACAACTGTATTTGTAGTGATGAATGCCTCTGGGCATCATTAAATATACTACCAATCTATTTGGCACTAACTGCATATTACATGTATATTGACCATGTGGTATCGTATGTATAAATGAGTGTCCGTGTGGAGGAAAGAAAGAAAAGGATGAATATATTGTTGTATATGCACGCTGCTGTGTATATGTATGCATATGTGTGTGTATATGTGTGAATCTGTATATAAATATGTTCCTTTGTACGAGGGCCTCAGGGTAGATTAGTTCTTCAGCTAATTGTGGTACTCTCTTTAAATAAAGTCATTATTGTTGTCATTGTTATTATGAAATGGCTAAATTTGGCACTATATACTATCATGTACTCTTACTGCTAAGGTTAGACCTAGTTTTTGTAACAGTTTGGTATTTATCTGGTAAAACAATGAAAATATTTTGTTAAAAAAACCTACAAGAGCATTGAATCCTTTTCAAGAGAAAGTGACCACAAGACCATAACTTCATGTGGGCACCTAGTTAGGTCCAGAACTTGTATAGTGGCATATCCTGGTTAGTTCAGATACTTTGTTCGAGGGAACAAAAACAAAAAAAAACTAATACTGGCCATTGTTTTGAACCCATGGAGCTAAAGATTCAGGTGAAACAATACCATGCATTAATTTTTATAAGAAATTTTGGAAAAATCTATTTGAGTTCTGATGCTTTTCACTCTGAACTTTCTCTTCTTCGCTCAGTCATGCTAATGTCATCAGCTGTAGGAAATCAGTGTATTGAAAAGAAAATTCAGTTCAAAAGGAATCTTAGAAAGTTTACGGATATTTTTGACATTACAAAATCAGCCCCAGTGAGCCTGGGGATATAGAATAGGCATTATGCACCCTTCTACATGTTGTAAGAGGCAACTATAAAGAAATGCAGTTTGCCCTTCTACATGTTGTAAGAGACCACTATAAAGAAATGCGGTTTGCCCTTCTACAAGTTGTAAGAGGCCTCTATAAAGAAATGCGGTTTGCCCTTCTACATGTTTTAAGAGGCAACTATAAAGAAATGCGGTTTGCCCTTCTACATGTTGTAAGAGGCCTCTATAAAGAAATGCGGTTTTCCTTTCTACATGTTGTAAGAGGCAATTATAAAGAAATGCGGTTTGTCCAGGGATGCATCCAGTGATGAGGTAACTTTCCTGCTGAGAAGGTCTTGGGTGTTTTTTTTTAAGAATACAGGATATTAAAAAAAATTTGGACTTTGCTTTTTTAAAGATTTTAGTGATTCTGACTTTTTTTTTTGTGCCTTACTTGGGAGGCCTAAACTTACTTAGCAGTGTATAGCCAAGATTGTGCTGATCTGCCATTAAACCTTATTCATATACATTGTGAAATTAGAAAAGACTACACAGAAAATGTGGCTGTCCATACTTTTAATTATTTTTGTGAACATTCCTTTTTGTGAAGAAGATAAACAAAAGTTTAAAAGGAGTGCAGATTTCTATTAAAGTGGTCCCTCACTATAAAACCCCTCAGTATATTGTGGCCTCTATTATAATGTGTGTATGGCAGAGATCTGACTATCAAACCCTTCAGTATACTGCTGTCTATTATAATGTGTATGGCACGGATCTTGCTATAAAATCCCTCAGTATACTGCTGTCTATTATAATGTGTATGGCAGGCATCTCACTATAAAATCCCTCAGTATAATGCGGTCTATTATAATGTGTGTATGGCAGGGATCTGACTATCAAACCTCTAGTATGCTGCTGTCTCTATTATAATGTGTATATGGCAGGGATCTGACTATCAAACCCCTCAGTATACTGCTGTCTATTATAATGTGTGTATGGCAGAGATCTGACTATCAAACCCCTCAGTATACTGCTGTCTATTATAATGTGTATAGTAGGGATCTCACTATAAAATCCCACAGTATACTGCTGTCTATTATAATGTGTATAGCAGGGATCTGACTATCAAACACCTCAGTATACTGCTGTCTATTATAATGTGTATATGGCAGGGATCTGACCATCAAATCCCTCAGTATGCTGCTGTCGATTATAATGTGTATAGTAGGGATCTCACTATAAAATCCCTCAGTATAATGCTGTCTATTATAATGTGTATGGCATAGATCTGACTATCAAACACCTCAGTATACTGCTGTCTATTATAATGTGTATATGGCAGGGATCTGACCATCAAATCCCTCAGTATGCTGCTGTCTATTATAATGTGTATATGGCAGAGATCTGACTATCAAACCCCTCAGTATACTGCTGTCTATTATAATGTGTATGGCAGAGATCTGACTATCAAACACCTCAGTATACTGCTGTCGATTATAATGTGTATATGGCAGGGATCTGACCATCAAACCCCTCAGTATGCTGCTGTCTATTATAATGTGTATATGGCAGAGATCTGACTATCAAACCCCTCAGTATACTGCTGTCTGTTATAATGTGTATGGCAGAGATCTGACTATCAAACACCTCAGTATACTGCTGTCGATTATAATGTGTATATGGCAGGGATCTGACCATCAAACCCCTCAGTATGCTGCTGTCTATTATAATGTGTACAGTAGGGATCTCACTATAAAATCCCTCAGTATACTGCTGTCTATTATAATGTGTATGGCAAAGATCTGACTATCAAACACCTCAGTATACTGCTGTCTATTATAACGTGAATATGGCAGGGATCTGACCATCAAACCCCTCAGTATGCTGCTGTCGATTATAATGTGTATAGTAGGGATCTCACTATAAAATCCCTCAGTATAATGCTGTCTATTATAATGTGTATGGCAGAGAAGATGACTATCAAACCCCTCAGTATAATGCTGTCTATTGTAATGTGTGTATGGCAGAGATCTGACTATCAAACCCCTCAGTATACTGCTGTCTATTATAATGTGTATATGGCAGGGATCTGACTATCAACCCCTTCCGTATACTGCTGTCTATTATAATGTGTATATGGCAGGGATCTGACCATCAAACCCCTCAGTATGCTGCTGTCGATTATAATGTGTATAGTAGGGATCTCACTATAAAATCCCTCAGTATACTGCTGTCTATTATAATGTGTATGGCAGAGATCTGACTACCAAACCCCTCAGTATACTGCTGTCTGTTATAATGTGTGTATGGCATGGATCTGACTATCAAACCCCTCAGTATACTGCTGTCTATTATAATGTGTATGGCAGAGATCTGACTATCAAACACCTCAGTATACTGCTGTCTATTATAATGTGTATATGGCCTGGATCTGACCATCAAACCCCTCAGTATGCTGCTGTCGATTATAATGTGTATAGTAGGGATCTCACTATAAAATCCCTCAGTATAATGCTGTCTATTATAATGTGTATGGCAGAGATCTGACTATCAAACCCCTCAGTATACTGCTGTCTCTTATAATGTGTGTATGGCAGAGATCTGACTATCAAACCCCTCAGTATACTGCTGTCTATTATAATGTGTATATGGCAGGAATCTGACTATCAAACACCTCAGTATACTGCTGTCTATTATAATGTGTATATGGCAGGGATCTGACCATCAAACCCCTCAGTATGCAGATGTCGATTACAATGTGTATAGTAGGGATCTCACTATAAAATCCCTCAGTATACTGCTGTCTATTATAATGTGTATGGCAGAGATCTGACTACCAAACCCCTCAGTATACTGCTGTCTATTATAATGTGTGTATGGCAGGGATCTGACTATCAAATCCCTCAGTATACTGCTGTCCATTATAATGTGTGTATGGCAGAGATCTGACTATCAAACCCCTCAGTATACTGCTGTCTATTATAATGTGTGTATGGCAGGGATTTGACTATCAAATCTCTCAGTATACTGCTGTCTCGATTATAATGTGTGTATGGCAGAGATCTGACCATCAAACACTTCAGTATACTGCTGTCTATTATAATGTGTGTATGGCAGAGATCTGACTATCAAACACCTCAGTATACTGCTGTCTATTATAATGTGTGTATGGCAGGGATCTGACTAACAACCCCTTTCGTATACTGCTGTCTATTATAATGTGTGTATGGCAGAGATCTTTCTATCAAACCCTTCAGTTTACTGCTGTCTATTATAATGTGTGTATGGCAGAGGTTTTACTAATAAATAAAGTAGATGCCTCTGTTATAATTTGTGTATGGCAGTGATTTTAATAATAAATAAAATAACAGCCTCTGTTATAATGTGTGTATGCAAGGGTTTTAATAATAAATAAAAGGAAAAGGTTACAAGATGGGCATATAATGTGCCATGTGGTTATCTTGTTACTTGAAGCCTCAAGGTTGTGTCACATTTCATTGTTTTGGTGCCACCTTCAAGATATAAGTTGTAAACTTTGTATATGCTTTTACCATCAACTTTGTATATGCTTTTACCATCAACTAATGTGATGTTGATGTGAAATTTTTGGGTGTTTTGAGTATGTGCATCATAGCTGCCTCTGTTTTGAAATTTTCATGAACTTTCTGTTCATGCAATAATAGAGGTATGGTTAATAATGCATAAAAGGAAAGGACATGCAGACATGCTGCTTTTCTAAATATTTCTATTTTAAACTAAGGTTCCATTAAGTTCCATATGACACATACTTTTGTACCAAAGAACTCCTCACATGAACATATTTGTGAAATAGGCTTAGAATACGAGGAGTGTTCCAACTGCTGGGAACTTCATAAAAAGTGAAACATGACACGAACAATATTATACATTATTCATTTATCATCTGTCCTGCATGAACGTGGGGAGCGACAGAATCTTAGTTCCATAGCAACCAGATTAAAAATATATTTTGACATGTAAGTAATTGGCCATATTTGGTCAAGCTATCCCAGGAATATCTAAGGCAAGTTTCGTTCTTAATGATTTCCATAGCAACCATTCAACCTCCATAGCAACCAGGTTGAAAAACATTTTTCACATCTCAAAATCAAAGAATTGGAGAAAATATCATGACATGATCTACAAATAAATGTGTCTCTTGGTCTCAATGATGGCTAGGTGAGAAACATCATTTTGACATCTTCTACAAAATCACTTCATTGAATGTTATCAGACTGTAGGGAAATGTTTTACTCTATGTTGTGTTTTGTAGCCTCCATAACAGTCACTTATCTTTTAGATCAGCCATGTTGAAACTACATTTTCAGTATTTTTAAAATTACTATGGCAATTCAAGTCAAATCTTTTATATTGTATTGAAGATATTTTTAAAAAAATATTTGCTACAATAGTTGAAATTGGGGCGGGGGGAGGTGTTCTTTCAAACCAGAATTTTTCCTTTTTTTGTTTGTTTTACCTCAAGATATTTTTTGCAACTAATATAATGGATATAACAAGTTCTTTTTGTCTACAAATCAGAGCAAGATATTTTTTTCAAGCTATTTATGGGGCCTAGAAATTGAAGAAAAAAATCAAAGGGCCCTCACCACAAAAAGATTCAATGACCAGTCTCTAAGTATAAAGCAACATGTAGACAAACCTCTTAATCTAGTTTGACCTGCAAATTGCTAATATTTTTTACTTTCAGTTCACTGCGTGACTTTGAGCCATCTCATTACACTTCCTTGATTTTTTAAAGTACGTTTCATTAACCCTTGCACAAATTACTTCGTTTTTTGAAAAGGAGACAAGCTTTGAATAACAGCCTGTTCAAAATATTTCCTTTTTATACTTTCATGTCAACAAGTGGGCCATATACGGGATTTACTTTGTCCATCTTTGTGAACTTGGTATGAGCATGTGTTGTGCACCAAAACGTGGTCAATGTGACCTACTTTCCAGGATCTTTTGAGAACCAATGGTTAAAAATTGTTTGGGCACTAATTGAACTACATTTAAACCTATTGCCATCAAACTGGGATTAAAGGATTGATGTGCGTTTCTTACTGTGGCTAAATTGCTGTGACCTAATTTAAGAAGGTATTAAAATTGCTTAAACATTTTGTTCATCCTTCCTGTCTGGGCTGTTAACTCCTTTTTATATCTGAGCATAATTACATAAAACTTGCACTATGTGTGCATATTGCGATCAACATATTACACAAAAACTGGATCACTGTATCCTCCTTTGCAGAATTTATTAACAATTGCTTTAAATTTGTTATCGATGCTGATGGTAACACTGAGCCTATTGTAACCAAACTTCTACTGAGAGTGCAACTTAATTAGGATGGGCATGTTTCAAACAAAATTGGGTTGCTATACAAGGATGAGTCTGCTATAGTAATCATGACTGCCTGGAGGCCCCAATTTCTGTTGACGGCCCCAGAATGTTTAATTTTAAAATATCTCAATCAAAAGTTAGTAAAACTTGCTTGCCAGAATTTTTCTCTCATTCCATTCATATCAGTTACATGTGTTACTTGATTGGAACCATATCTTTACCATTTCCTTATCAGAAGTCGTGTTAATCATACAAAAGCTTGGCATTGCTTTTAGGACTTGTGGTAGTATATGGAAAAATGGGAACCAGTCTAGAAATGGATGAACATAAAATAGAGTTTATGTTTTTGGAGGGCCATGATTGGATAATGAAAAGCAAAATTTTAGTGAAAAAGAATCTTTTGGGAGCTTATCCTATTTATTGCTGAGAAGAATATAGACAATGTTTTATTGATGGAATTTCAGTCCTTTTACAGACTTGAGTTTGGCGTAACAGGATTGAAGCTGGGTGGAATTAGATCAGGTGAAAATACAATCAACAATTACTTGAATGAGATGTTTATTTATAGTGCATATGAATAAAAAAGGAATCTGACGCCTTACTCGTGCACATAAAGTCCAACAAAGGATACAAAAAATGATGTGCACAAAGTTCAACGGTGGATATAAGAAAATAACATCGTTCTAATCAAAGAATGGAATTTCAACAAATAAACACAAATAATCCTGTATGTGAACGGATATGATCAATGTATGGAACTATCACCAAATATATGATTAATATATGGAATTATACACAAAGTGTGGTTGACATGTGGATTTGTCGACACCATATAATCAAAGTATGAAATTTATAAACAGGTATGATTATCACTCGTATAGTGTTACTGAATTAAATGTTCACACAAATAGTGATATTGAAATAGATTTTATTCTAAAGTGGAATGTATGATATTTATCTTGTGGCATCCACTCGACGATCATGAGATGGTTCTGATTGAACAGCTCTCGTCCAGTAGTGAAGAAACAACCTCATGTGGTCTGCTTCTCCCAGCCTGCCGAAGGATACCTCAAGAACCTCTTTGTCCTGCAGGCCCACTGGTCCAGAACCTTTGGCCCCTCACACTGAGAAAACCAGACCCGTCATTCCAACCAGCATTACCAATGACCGCAACATTTGGGTTACATAAAACCCCAGAGTTCAATGACTTCCCGTGAACAGCTAAAAATTATACTGTGCTATTAATACATGAGGTACGGTTAAATATGAATACAGTGATACACATTACACATGCGTGCACATGAATTGACTTTGTTATGCATTAAATTATTTCATAAGAACAACTGGTTGAGATTATTATTATAATAACCATGTTCGTATATTAATCTGTCTCGGGCAAAAATAATCGCACTGGATTGCAAGAACTTGAAAACTACTACTCATTGAATGCATACAGCATGTAATTGAATTCAACTTATCTGTTTAGCTATGGCTAACTTGAAACGGACTATAGTCTATCAGATAGCATGGCATTATGTGACATAGGTCTGATTCTGTGTAAAAGTTGGAATAAATTCTGAAACATCCAAGATATAAAACAATTCTATCTCATAGAATGATAGCAAGAAAGAATATATATTAATTTTTACATACCTCTAGAGCTGGATTGCTTCCATAAAGTGGACAGCTTATTGACAAAATTAGTGTTTTGTGACTATATAGAGAGAATTTTGGCCGGTAAGTATTATGATTGTAGTCGAATCCATGACCAGAGAACTCGAGATAATCAGGTTTCTCACCATCAGTACTTTCTTGGTGCAGCAGTGGGTAAACCAAAATAGTTTCAGGACATAAGACTTCTATCTTTTCACCTTTTTGGGGAAAATTGACACAAAGGTCAATGTTGTAATTTAGTGATTAATGCATTGTACTGAAACAAATGGAGTGGGGGTAATGTCATGAAATCAATGCAAGGCAAAGTGAACTTCATCTTTCGAGTCTGTTAATGTGAAATGACGGAGTCTAAGGTGACTATTTCGTCTCGATCGCTTCATAGCATATACCCTGTAACTATTGGGATTCTCCAACATATGTGCACTGTTGAAAAGATGTCGAGAGCAGACCGCTGTATTCCTTCCATGAATATAAATTTTTTGTTGACTAGCAGTTTGGATAGTTGACAGTACATATGTGTAATGGTTGATACATTTCTTTGCTTTGAATTGCTTATATTCAACACGTGGTCTGAGATTCATTGGACAAGGTATGCTTGGTCTAGTGTAAAATGCAAAAGGACTTTTCAACTACTTTACTTATTATTAACCAGATGATATTTTTTTGTCATTTTATTTCATGCTTTTTTGTTGAATATGAAATATGATTTTAAATAGTTGTCAATATTCTGGTTTGGTGACTTGTGTCTGCTGGGTAAATATGCTGCAAAGATTCCTATCTTTTAACACACGGAACTTTAATTTTATATGAAATTAATAGTGCCATATGATCACAGGGCACTTTATTTCAATAACACATGTAAGTAGTAAAACAGAATTACTATAATGCAGTCTTAATTTATATTATGTTACATGAATAAACAGGCAAATTTGTTTTATATTGAAGACTTAATGTTATAAAAAGATTTTTTTTGGTTTGTTTTATATTAAAAACACAACAACAGCAACTTCTACTACCACTACTATTTCACAAGCCAACTTTACCAAACATCAAAATTATATAACTACTGGTAATTTTGGTTTCTAATATTAACTTTTTTTATATGCCATAAAGGGACATCTGAAAATAAATTGCAACAAAAATTATTATTGAGGTTTAGGAAGTTAGAAACCATAAGCCTGTGTGTTTAACATTCCCCAAAGTACTCGTTTTGCAATTAAAAAATTCCAAGTTCTAGGGATGGGGGCCACAACATTTTATTGTTGGACTCATTCCTGCTGTAACATACATTTCAGGATTTGTTTCAAAATTGCTGTAAGAAATGTACCCATCTGCATTTTTTAAACCACTACATTGGGGGGCCCCGGGTGGCTGAGTGATCTAAGGCGCTCGCCTTAACCGATCACTGTCATCTCACCTCTGTCCATGTGGGTTCGAGTCTCGGGCTCGGCCAATGTGGATATGTGAGAAAGCTTGCCAGCAGCTTCCCGTGGGTCGGTGGTTCTTCCCAGGTGGTTAGTTGGCCATTCGAAGATACTGACTGATGTCACAGAAGTGGAGGTTATCTTGTGAGCTCATGCCCACTAACAAACAACTAGTTTGCTAGTTCAATTCTGGTTTTTACAAGACATGAAGATAGACTGGGGGAGGTGTAGCAGGTGCAATTGCACCCATAGTTTCAACAGATTCAATTTGTAAAAGATGGACAAAAATCTAAACAACACACCTTTCTGGCACAACTAAGGAGTTTTAATTATCTAGTGTCCTTTGCGACCAGAATTCACTAATGATTTGAATATATTTGGTACCAAATTTTGTTTTCAGACTACCAAATGTTGTTTTCAGACTACTCAACTTTCATTTTCTAAGGCCAAAAAAGAAATGTGTTTCTGGTCGGCTGAATGTCCTTGTTTCTCGTTGCTGACCCTACCACTTTTTCCCCACCCCCACCCCCCAAATATTTGTTTTTAATATAAAAAATCACCACATTGCCAAAATTGATTTGTGCATTTAATTAGCCAGTTTTAGCCAGTACTTTGAAGCATTTGAAATCTTCTTCGATTGATATATAATTTAAAAAAAGAAAGAAAGAAAACCTACCTGCCTACCATAAATTTAAAACCAGTGCAATAGGAAACACAATTTTGTTTTGGTCTAAAGCCCACGCTACTACCAGCAGCATCTGATTTTTTATATTTTTGTATTGGGCAACCCACTGGCAGTTTGTACCCCCATCCGATTTGAAATAAGAAAAACCTCTAGGATGTAAAACAAAAGCACAAAACTGTGTCATTTCATTCATCAATTTATAATTTCCAACCCGATTATTGGTAGAGAGTCCCTAACACTGTCATCTCCTTTCTTCCATTCCATGCTAAGGATGCTGTATTTATGTGGCTTGGGAAAATGTATTGCACACATCGCCGTAATGGACATCAACATGGAATGTCTCTGATTGAATTGCTTGTGTTGTTTTGTGTTTATTCCATTCCATGGACAGGAATACATATTCATGGAGATGGAGCCTGTTTGGCAGTGGGCATGGCATCTCTGCAATAGACATTGTTCTGAAAGCCTTTAAATTGGATTGCTTCTCTTGTTTTGTGTTTATTCCGTTCAAACAACAGGAAGGCATATTCATCTACATGGGGCCCAATCTACATCCATAAGCCTTCCTGGCATTGGAATGCAACAAACACAAAAGAACACAAGCAATTCACACCAATGCTTATGTTGTTTCATGTTTATTCCATTCCACAGACAGGAAGGCATATTCATATAGACTGGGACTGTTCAGTAGTGGAGACATCTTCTCTAGAATGGATATGTTGTGGAATGCTTTGGAGTGCATTGCCTGTGTTGTTTCATGTTTATTTCATTGCACCGACAGAAAGGCATATTCATGTTGATTAGGCCCAATCTACATGCATAAGCCTTCCTGACATTGGAATGCAACAAACACAAAACAAAAACAAGCAATACACTATATTGCTTGTGCAGTTTCATGTTTATTCCATTCCACGGGCAGGAAGGCATATTCATGTAGATGGGGCCCAATCCGCATGCATAAGCCTTCCTGACATTGGAATGCAACAAACAAAAAACAACACAAGCAATGCACTCCAATGTTTATGATGTTTCATGTTTATTCCATTCCACGGACAGGAAGGCATATTCATGTCGATGGGGCCTGATCTACATGCATACTCCTTCCAGACATTGGAATGCAACAAACACAAAACAACACAAGCAATGTACTCCAATGCTTGTGTTGTTTCATGTTGATTGCATTCAACGGAAAGGAAGGCATATTCATGCTGATGGGGCCGAATCTACATGCATAAGCCTTCCTGATATTGAAATGCAACAAACACAAAATAATACAAGCAATGCTCTCCAATGCTTGTGTTATGTCATGTTCCATTCCATGGACAGGAAGGCATATTCATGTAGATGGAGCCAAATCTACATGCATAAGCCTTCCTGACACGGGAATCAAACAAATAAAAAACAAAAACAAGCAATGTACTCCAATGCTTGTGTTGTTTCATGTTTATTCCATTCCACAGACAGGAAGGCATATTCATGTACATGGGGCCCAATCTACATGCATAAGCCTTCCTGACATTGGAATGCAACAAACACAAAACAACACAAGCAATGTACTCCAATGCTTGTGTTGTTTCATGTTGATTGCATTCCAAGGAAAGGAAGGAATATTCATGCAGATGGGGCCCAATGTACATGCATAAGCCTTCCTGACATTGGAATGCAACAAACACAAAAAAAACCCCACAAGGAATGCACACAGATGCTTATGTTGTTTCATGTTTATTCCATTCCACGGAGAGGAAGGCATATTCATGTAGATGGGGCCCAATCTACATGATAAGCCTTCCTGACATTGGAATGCAAAAAACACAAAACAATACAAGCAATGCACTCCAATGCTTGTGTTGTGTCATGTTGATTCCATTCCACGGACAGGAAGGCGTATTCACGTAGATGGGGCCCAATCTACATGCATAAGCCTTCCTGACATTGGAATGAAACAAACAAAAAACAAAAACAAGGAATGTACTCCAATGCTTGTGTTGTTTCATGTTTATTTCATTCCACGGACAGGATAATTCACTAGTATGGTGGTACTGAATCGGCAGAGTAGTGAAAAGTTATAAGTGTACAGTGTTAACAGTATGAAATCACGCGAGATAATTTGCAAGATCAGAGGTCATTAAATCACATGGGATGTCTTTGGCATGCATAGTTTGAGTCTTTGTCTTCATTTGCGGGAATATTTGTGTTTTATATATTAGAGTCTATTTGATTTTGCTGCATTTGTGAAAATGCCAGATTTTTGTAGCTTCAGTTTGTTCTGGCTAGAAAAGCCGGAATGGCAATCTTGGTTACGATCGGTTGAAAGAGATCCAAATTCAGCTATGTGTACTTATGTTGCAAAGATTTTTTTTCAGTGGCCTCCATGGGGAAATCAGCAGTGGAGAAACATGCACAAGGCTAAAAAGCACCAACAGAGATGTAAAATGGCTTCCAATAATTCACTAGTAAATTACCAGTTAGTACAATATTGCTACTATCGTGCTTCTGTGACAACATTTTGTCATCATTTTCTGAATTTGTCCAAAGTGACACAGGACGTTTACTTTCATTTAATTAAACTAAACATAGCTTGGACACATGTACGTGGAATGGAATCAACATGAAACAAGAAAAGCATTGGAGTGCATTGCTTGTGTTGTTTTGTGTTGTTGCATTCCAATGTCAGGAAGGCTTCTGCATGCAGATTGGGCCCCATCTACATGAATATGCCTTCCTGTCCATGGAATGGAATAAACATGAAACAACATAAGCATTGGAGTAAACAAATTTCAGTGACCTCCATGGGGAAATCGGCAGTGGAAACGGATGCACAAGGTGAAAAGGACCAACAGAGATGTATAATGGCTTCCAATAATTAACTGACAAATTACCGGTTAGTACAATATTGCTTCTATCTTGTATTTGTGACGACATTTTGTCATCCTTTTCTGAATTTGTGCAAAGTGACACAGGACATTTACTTTCATTTAAGACAACTAAAGATAGGCTGCACACCTTTCTTTACCTTTACAATGTTGGGAAGGCTTATGCGTGTAGATTGGACCCCATCTACATGAATATGCCTTCCTCTCCGTGGAATGCAATCAACATGAAACAACACAAGCATTGGAGTGCATTGCTTGTGTAGTTTTGTGTTGTTGGATTCAATTTCAGGAAGGCTTCTGCATGTAGATTGGGACCCATCTACATGAATATGCCTTTCTGTCCGTGGAATGGAATAAACATGAAACAACAAAAGCATTGGAGTACATTTTTTTCTGTAACCTCCATGGGGAAATCGGCAGTGGAAAAACATGCAGAAGGTTCAAAGCACCAACAGATATGTAAAATGGTTTCCAATAATTCACTAGCAAATTACTTGTTTTTGTACAATATTGCTTCTATCTTGCTTTTGTGTATACATTTTGTTATCATTTTCTGAATTTGTCCAAAGTGACACTGGACATTTACTTTCATTTAATGAAACTAATGATAGGCCGACATTTTTTATACCTTTCCAATGTCAGGAAAGCTTATACATGTAGATTGGGATCCATCTACATGAATATGCCTTCCTCTCCGTGGAATGGAATAAACATGAAACAACAAAAAAAGCATTGGAGTGCATTGCTTGTGTTGTTTTGTTTCTTGCATTCCAATATCAGGAAGGCATTTGAATGTAGATTGAGCCCCATCTACATGAATATGCCTTCATGTGCATGGAATGGAATAAATCATGAAACAACACAAGCATTGGAGTGCATTGCTTATGTTGTTTTCTGTTTGTTCCATTCCATTGTCAGGAAGTATTGTGCATTTAGATTGGAATACATCTACATGAATATGCCTTTCTATCCGCGTGGAATGGAATAAACATCAAACAACACAAGCACTGGAGGAAATTTTTTGTGTGTGACCTACATGGGGAAATCTGCAGTGGAAAATTGTGCACAAGGTGAAAAGAACCAACAGAGATGTAAAATGGCTTCCAATAATTCAGTAGCAAATTACCGCTTAGTACAATATTGCTTCTATCTTTCTTTTGTGAAGACATTTTGTCATCCTTTTCTGAATTTGTCCAAAGTGACACAGGACGTTTACTTTCATTTAATTAAACTAAACATAGGCTGGACACCTTTCTTTACCTTTCCAATATCAGGAAGGCTTATGCATGTAGATTGGGCCCCATCTACATCAATATGCCTTCCTCTCCATGGAATTGAATCAACATGAAACAAGAAAAGCATTGGAGTGCATTGCTTCTGTTGTTTTGTGTAGTTGCATTCCAATGTCAGAAAGGCTTCTGCATGCAGATTGGGCCCCATCTACATGAATATGCCTTCCTGTCCATGGAATGGAATAAACATGAAAAAACACAAGCATTGGAATACATGTTTTTTCAGTGACCTCCATGGGGAAATCAGCAGTGCAAAAACTTGCACAAGCTTAAAAGCACCAACAGAGATGTAAAATGGCTTCCAATAATTCACTAGTTAATTACCTCTTAGTACAATATTGCTTCTATCTTGCTTTTGTGATGACATTTTGTCAACCTTTTGTCCAAAGTGACATAGGACGTTTAGTTTCATTTAATAAAACTAAAGATAGGCTGGACACCTTTCTTTACCTTTCCAATGTCCAGAAGGCTTATGCATGTACATTGGGCCCAATCTACATGAATATGCCTTCCTCTCAAATTTTTAAATAAAAACATGTATCATGTTTTAAAATTGACTCTCTTAGAAGAGTTTAACAGCAAGGTTAAATTTCTAGTAATTTCCAGTTTTGAATGAGGACAAAAAACTAATTACAGTTTATTTCAAGTGTTTATCTTATTTAATAAATTTACCATTCAACTTTAAGTTTTGTGCATTGTCGACAGTCGGCCATTTTGAATTTCATAGTGTTTTTAATACCATGGTGTCAGATAAAATGTATTCGCATGCATCAAATTCACTGAAACTTTGCAGCAGTATTTCAGACACATTTATATTAATTTTTTTCCATTCAGGTGAAAAATGTTGACTCCGTTAGTAGGAATATTGTAAAAGTTTAAATTGTTATCCTGAGTTTATTATTCAAGGTAGATACATGAAATTTCGACTTTAAAAATAGAACTATGAAATTAAAAATTAAAAAGTAAATCTTTTTAAAAATATTTAAATTAATTTTTAAAATAAAATTAACATTTTAAAATTTTAGTGTGTCCTCCATCATTCGTTTGAAGATCAAAACTGCAGCGGGCTCTAACATCTTGACTGCTTCAGCTTTTTTCCTTCTATTGTTCTTATTCCCGGAAACATATATTTTGCTAAAAGTTGCAGAACTGTACTGTTTGAAATCAGGTTTCTCACATCTGTTGTCTCGATTGACATGACGATGGATGATATAATTCCACATTTCAACATTTTTATTCATACAGATCACGTGTGTCTTCTCATGCTGATTCACTTCTGTCCCTTTCAGGGTCAGTCTTGCTTTGGATGATGGCCATAGAATTCTAGCAGACCCAGGTGTGCCATTACAGTCTGGTGCCACAACTGACTGGAGAAGCCTACCTGTCGGCTTCATCACTGCCATTAGAGAGAACTTGTCTGTATCCATTCTTCTGGTCACTTGAGCAGATGCACCACTGGAACTTGGTAGAGTATCATCAGTCAGAAATCTGACCCCTTTGTTATGTGGAATATTTCCTGGTTTAAAAAAGTTTTCTTCTTCCTTGTGTACCTTTCATTGTTTCAATTTAAATAACTGCATGTAAAAGTACAAGAATTATCCTCTCTCCCCATTATATAACTAGGAAAAGGTGTGCTGCCCTGGTATCATAGAACTCCAGCAACTCTTTAATACTATTGGAAGCCCAACATCTAAGAGCTCCTCACCTACAGGGGTGAAAATGACATCACTACCTTAGTTACTACCCCAAACTAGCGTATTCCGATGCTACCAGATTTCAGGTGCTACCTATTATTGACAGGCCCTGGTTTAATTACTTCACATCTGATAAGGAAAACCATTGATCTTTGTGATAAAGGAATGGAGACATGTTGCAAAAGAACAAAATTTGTTAACTTGAGTTTTGAAATTTTCATGAAAATTGAATTTAAATTCAAATTTTTAAATAAAAACATGTATCATATTTTAAAATTGACTCTCCTAGGAGAGTTTAGCAGCCAGGTTGAATTTCTAGTAATTTCCAGATTTGTATGAGGACAAAAAACTAATTACAGTTTATTTCAAGTGTTTATCTTAATTAATAAATTAACCATTCAACTTTAATTTTAGTGCAGTGTCGACATTCGGCCATTTTGAATTTCATAGTGTTTTTAATTCAATGGTGTCAGATAAAATTTATATGCATGCATCAAATTCATTGAAACTTTGTAGCAGTACTTCAGACACATTTATTTTACTTTTTTTCCTTTCAGGTGAAAATTTCTGAACGTGTCGTTAGGAATGTTGTAAAAGTTTAAATTGTTATCCTGAGTTTATTATTCAAGGTAGATGCATGAAATTTGGACATTTTGTGTATATTGACTTTAAAAATTGAACCATGCAATTACCAATTAAAAAATTGAAATATTTTTAAATAAATTAATTAACTTTTTACTTAAAATTAAAATTTAAAAAAACTTGTCAAAAAATGCAAATGTATAGAGCCTATGGATTTGATAATCATTACAATCACCAGGTATGTATTTCTTTCAAAAAATCTGTTATTGTACTCCAATTCTTGACTTCTTTCATGATTATTCTATTCCATGGACAGGAAGGAATATTCATGTAAATGGGGCCCAATCTTCATGGAAAAGCCTTCCCGACATTGGAATGCAACAATCACAAAACAACACAAGGAATGTACAACAATGCTTGTGTTGTTGTTTCATGTTTATTAAATTCCATGGAGAGGAAGGCATATTCATGTAGATTGGGCCCAATCTACATCCATAAGCCTTCCTCACATTGGAATGGTAAAAAAGGTGTCGGACTATCATTAGTTTTATTAAATGAAAGTAAACGTCCTGTGTCATTTTGGACAAATTCAGAAAAGGATGACAAAATGTTCTCACAAAAGCAAGATAGAAGCAATATTCTACTAACCGTTAATTTGCTAGTGAATTATTGGAAGCCATTTTACATCTCTGTTGGTGCTTTTCACCTTCTGCATCTTTTTCCACTGCTCATTTTTCCATGGAAGTCACTGAAGAAAAATGTACTCCAATGCTTTTGTTCTTTCATATTTATTCCATTCCATGGAGAGGAAGGCATATTCATGTAGATTGGGCCCAATCTACATGCATAATCCTTCCTGACATTGGAAAGGTAAAGAAAGGTGTCAGCCTATCATTAGTTTTATTAAATGAAAGTAAACGTCCCGTGTCACTTTGGATTAATTGAGAAAAGGATGACAAAATGTTCTCACAAAAGCAAGATAGAAGCAATATTGTACTAAGGAGTAATTTGCTAGTGAATTATTGGAAGCCATTTTACATCTCTGTTGGTGCTTTTCAACTTGTGCATGTCTTTCCGCTGCTGATTTCCCCATGTCGGTCACTGAAAAAAAATGTACTCCAATGTTTTTGTTGTTTCATGTTTATTCCATTCCATGGAGAGGAAGGCATATTCATGTAGATGGATCCCAATCTAAATGCATAAGCCTTCCTGACATTGGAAAGGAAAAGAAAGGTGTCAGCCTATCATTAGTTTAATTAAATGAAAGTAAACGTCCCGTGTCACTTTGGACTAATTCAGAAAAGGATGAGAAAATGTCGTCACAAAAGCAAGATAGAAGCAATAATGTACTAAGAGGTTATTTACTAGTGAATTATTGGAAGCAATTTGACATCTCTGTTGGTGCTTTTCACCTTCTGGATCTTTTTCCACTGCCGATTTCCTCATGGAGCCCACTGGAAAAATATGTTATTGTACTCCAATGCTTGTGTTGTTTCATGATTATTACATTCCATTGAGAGGAAGGCATATTCATGTTGATGGATCCCAATCTACATGCATAAGCCTTCCTGACATTGCAAAGGTAAAGAAAGGTGTCGGCCTATCATTAGTTTTATTAATTGAAAGTCAATGTCCTGTGTCACTTTGGACAAATTCAGAAAAGGATAACAAAATGTCCTCACAAAAGCAAGATAGAAGCAATATTGTACTAAACGATCATTTTCTAATGTTTTATTGAAAGCCATTTTACATCTCTGTTTGTACTTTTCACCTTGTGCATGTTTTTCAACTGCTGGTTTCCCCATCGAGGTCACAGAAAAAAAATGTACTCCAATGCTTTTGTTGTTTCATGTTTATTCCATTCCACGGACAGAAAGGCATATTCATGTAGATGGATCCCAATCTACATGCAGAAGCCTTCCTGACATTGGAATCCAACAACACAAAACAACACAAGCAATGCACTCCAATGCTTGTGTTGCTTCATGTCTATTCCATTCCATGGAGAGGAAGGCATATTCATCTAGATTGGGCCCAATCTACATGCATAAGCCTTCCTGACATTGGAAAGGCAAAGAAAGGTGTCCATCCTATCTTTAGCTGTCTTTAATGTCTTTTGTTGTTTCATGTTTATTCCATTCCACGGACAGAAAGGCATATTGATATAGATAGATCCCAATATACATGTAGAAGTCTTCCTGACATTGGAATGTAACAAACAGAAAACAACACAAGCAATGCACTCCAATGCTTTTCTTGTTTCATGTTTATTCCATTCCACGGAGAGGATGGCATATTGATGTAGATGGATCCCAATGTACATGCATAAGCCTTCCTGGCATTGGAAAGGTAAAGAAAGGTGTCGGCGTATCATTAGTTTTATTAAATGAAAGTAAACCTCCTGTGTCACTTCGGACAAATTCAGAAAAGGATGGCAAAATTTTATTGATTTTGCATCATGGCAAACATAATTATAAACCATTGCCAGCAAAATCTGCTTGTCCAGATGGGCTTTCAATTTCAGTCATTTGGTTGCCCAGCTTTGATTTTAAGGTTTATGTTCCATTTTTGGTCATTACACCATGTATTTTGACCATGATAATACTTCAAATGACCACAGCAGAAACATATACTGCGACTAACTGTAACCAATAGGTGTACCTAGATTACATTATTTTAATTACAAATATGTAGAAAGATTTAATCAACTGCTACTTAAACAAACAATTTTTTTTTGTTTTTTTTCAAAACTTGACCACAAAGTCCAAAATATTAATATCTGACTTGACCCCTTTAACATATACAGTCAAACATGTCAACAGCGGCCACCCATGGGAAAATGCAAAACTGGTTTATGTATACAGGTGATGTCTGTACACAGATTAACCTTTCAAAATTGTTTTTTTTAACAAATACCATGCATCAAATATCAATATTATTATTATTATTATTATTATTATTATTATTATTATTATTATTATTATGTTATCAAAATTGCTTTATGTGAACTATTCAACAAAATCATAAATTACGCATATATGTTGTTCTATCGCAAATTTATGTTCCACACAAGATTACTGTATCCTACTCACTTTAATCCATCCTACAAAATTAAATTATCATTGGTCTTTCCATTATAATCTTGGTCATCCAGATGTCCTATTGGATATTTCAAAAAAATTGGGAATCCAATAAAACCGTAATCCAAATTCTCTCAAAAAAGAGCATATGGTAGCAAAGAAACACAAATAAATACTGAGAATGATTCCATTTAGTGTAAATAGACATTCCTGCTTGAAAGAATATCATGAGCTGATTCAGCTGCAGTGTTAAGCTTAGACAATTGATATCATTATCAGAATCAAAATCCACGGGTTACTAGAAACACCGAAATACACTGAAAAACCGAAATACACCGAAATACGCACCAAAATACACATGTATTCCATGTTCTCAGTGTACAGATCGGTGTACACGCAGAAATTATGATTTGTTTTTGTTTGAATAGTAATATAAAGCAAAATAAAATATGATTGGAGCGATTTTGATACGAATTATTTACTTTTTTCATAGTTATAGCACTCGTCACTCGGTTGTACTTTATTGGACAGGTATCATAAACAGATGATAGTTCCGGAACGGAGATGGTATGATAAACATTATGATAGTTCCGGAACGGAGGTAATCTCCAGAACGGACGGTATAAGTCGGTTTAATTCATATTGTTTTAAGTATCTTAATTCATGTTTCGAATTGACCGCACACACCTAGACCAGGGTAATTTTCTTGACACAGGAAAAGCTGTGGAATTGTTGTTAAAATCAGACTCGAGCGTAGAATGCATTCCATGTGGTTTGAACGAAATTGTATACTTCATTGTGAATAATGCGAATAACCTTGAAAAGAGGTCGAACAATGGCAAAAGTTCTTTTTCAGACGACTGTGGTGTATGGGATACATCTGCTGGTGCATCCCCTATATCGTACTATTTACTGTCTGACAACTGGAATCTGACCATGAATTTTACGGCAGTTCTGCCTGAAGCAACACACGTTCTGTGCACACGCCATTTACAAGAGAACGTTATGCATATATTGACAGATGACGCAGTTACCGTGATTGACCGCAACAATATCTTGAAAGAAATGTTTGGGGAAGACGGACTAGTTGACGCTAATGACAGTATTTGCTTTGTAAATCTTAAATTCTGCCAAAGAATGCATGATACATGTTTTTCTTTTTTAAATGCTTTCCTGAGTTGTCTTTGTCTCTCATCATATATCCTGGCTTGTTACAATCGCACTCTTAATCTCAATCTTGCATATACTATCTTACATACTTTTGGTACTTTGATATCTTATATACTTTTGGTACTTTGATATCTTATATACTTTTGGTACTTTGGTATCTTATATACTTTTGGTACTTTGATATCTTATATACTTTTAGTACTTTGATACTTTTCACTTTCATTCTGTGTATGTATTTCGATTCGCCTTTTATCATACCTGTCCAATCAAGTAAAGAGTAAATAATTCATATAAATTTAAATGAAAGTTTATTTTGCTTTTTATTATTATTCAAACAAATACAAACGAAACTAAAGATTAATGTACGAACTGTGATAAATACTGCTAAAAGATCCAAACCTGAACACTGAAATATACTTCCCTAGAGATTTTGTCATAAACAGGCTGTGGTGTATAAATAAATGTGAATCAGGCACATGATTGTTTTCAGTTGGATTTATTGGAATAAATCAATTAAACACAAATGGTTAATGACAGACTGTTGACTTATTATTTTTCATACAAGCACTTATTATTTTCGCAAAGAAGTCAACACCTTCCTCAAACAAACAAAAAAAAACCCAACTTGTCTTCTCCTTGCTCATTAAAATGCACCTTGTTTGCATCATAGTCTTTTGGGAATCTAACATTCAGTCTAATGAATCCAAGATTCAGCCTCGAAACCAGTTTACTTATTTTTGTGTCTTTGGGCATTACATGAATTCTTTGTCAAAATTCCGAATCCTTTATGAATATTCCCGATTCACAAATTTCCAAGAAGAAGACTTTCTTAACACCCTTACAATCAACTGTCATATCATCAAAAGCAGTATATAAGTACATGTTTCACTATTGCCAAATATTTGGAAACCCTTTAAACAAAAATTAAATTAAATGCTATTTATTTGTCAAAAACTATATCATTAAAAGTTAAAGTAAATAATATAATATAATGTCAGCGAATACTTTTGATACTTTTCACTTTCATTCTGTTGATGTATTATTACGATTTGCTGTTTATAAGATCTGTCGAATCAAGTACGACAGAGTAACGTTATTACATGAATTGTGCTATAAATAGGAAAAAATTAAATAATTTGTATCAAAATCACATCAATCATATTTTAATTTGCTTTAAATTATTATTCAAACAAAAACAAGTCATAATTCCCGTGTGTACACCGATATATACACCGAGAACATGGAAATACATGTGTATTTCGGTGGGTATTTCTGTTTTTCAATGTATTTCGGTGTTTCTAGTAACCCAAAATCCACTCATAAACTCACTATTTATTTATTTAATATAAATTTCTATTTCAGTCACGGATCCAGAAATATCATGGGGGGGGGGGGTAGCATAATCAAATAGGTGGAGAGGTCTGTGGGAAGGAACCCCCTAAGACAGCACAGGGGACAACGCCCCCTAAAGCTTCTGCATTTTATGTGTTTCCAGGTCATAATTTTAACCATATTACTGTAAAGAAAACTTACTCTAGGAAACATTTCGGTTGTTTCGCTCACTGGGGAAAGGGGGGGGGGGGGGTACTGGGGCGCCCCTGAATTTGGCATCCACACACTTACCATTCAATAAGAGAAGAGGCTAGCATCACATCTCTAAAACCTAGACTATTATAGCTAATATAATATATTTCTTCCAGAGTCAAAACTGTACTTAGTCCTGTCAAGTCTCACGTACAGAGCGTGCGACACGTATATTGTACAGAAAAATGTATGTAGTGTATTTTTAAGCAAATGATTAGATGGTTTCTTTACTCTCTCCAGTAAACTTCCACGTTTGTGCAATGAGATTCCTAAAAAAAATAGACTGACCATGTGATCCCTCCCCCGATCCCACACTGGGTCTCGCATCGTTGATTACAATTTACCTATAAATCATACATTTAATATATAATACTAGTAGTATTATATAGTACATGTATGATTTATAGGTAAATTGTCAGCAAGATACGAGCCCCTGCGGCTTCGCCTGAGGTCCCCGACCAGGCAGCTGCCGCCCCCTGGGGATGATTTCACCCCCTACACTTAAGGATCCTTGACAGCTCAGAGTGTTTTATACAAAACCATATTTCCCGAATAATACGTACCCAATATAACTTGCTCCGAAATATTCCGCACAACTGCCTGCACGTAAATTCTGAGCAGGCCTTTCACAGCTTGAACCCCTATCTACATCCGACTCAAATAAAAGGACAATATTGCTACAAATTTGGATAAGAACTGTTCCGTTCTTTTAAATATCGTAATTTTCACACAAACCTTCCGTATTTCAAAGCCAAGTCTTTCTGTTGTATACGGTTTCCACTCAGTGATTGGGTTCGTAACATTAAACCCGAACAATCTCAATCCTGGTGAATTTGATCTTTGTTCATCCTTCGCGCTTCTATCGTGGACAACTGCATCAATTTGTTCATGCAGGAGTGCGGTGTTTCAAAGTGTTCGGCCAGCTTCGCATACGTTCCTAATGGGGTCTCTCATATGGATTCAACCCTTCTTAAAGACATACTCATTCAGCACCCCGAATGCATGTGTGGCTGAAGCTAGTCATGATCACCAAAACGAATGATGCTTTCATCTAAAATAGCGCGGGATTAAAATTCGGAAAGCCTATAAGGTGACAATAATAATGTTGGTACCTTAAAAAATGACAAGAATAACTTTGGTACTTTAAAAAAGTACAAAGAAAAGAAAGCTAATGAAATTGCATGAATGAGTTGTTACTGTGTTTCCCACCAACGAAATCGATCTAAATTAAAGATTTTATGTTCTTTGACGCTTATAATTCATAAAAATGTGAAGATCTGTGCTAAGAATGAACCTACAAAACTTTTGTAACGCTCTGTCTCGCCTGCTTCGCCGGAACATGGTCTAAAATCTTAGTAACAGGGGAGGATCGTGGAAGGGAAGGGGGGCAGCATCATGAAATCACATTCGTATCATCATGGGCGTCCGCAGCAATTTTTACGGGGGGGGGGGGGGGTAGGCAAAGCCAAAATAATGGTGATATATATATATATATATATATATATATATATATATATATATATATATATATATATATATATATATATATATATATATATATATATGTATATGCTGCACAATTATTTTTTGTTTTACTAAAGAAGTAGTTTGCTTTGTTAGATGACTTGGAATGTTCCAAAATTTTGATTATATTAGTCAATTTTCAAATAGCACAAATTGTCATATTTAATAGTGTCCGTTTTAAGTTTACATTCGTATTTTCATCTGTATTGACAAGCTTGTATGAATTATGAATATTGTATAAAGAAAATGACGGAAAATGTTATAGCTTCAAGTAATCTCGTATTGAGCGGATATTTGCTTAAAACGAGTGAATAACGGATATATTTCATCGAGTGGGTGAAAATACTTAAGTTAGTGGGTGAAAATACAGAAGTTTTTCACCCACGAGATGAAATGTATCCATTATTCACTCGGAGCAAGCAAATTTTCTTTTAATTGTTTTGCTCAAACGTATTGGCTAGCAGTATGCATAACAGATTGATGTAGCAGATTTCTTACTGTATCCAGCACGATAATGTCAGCAGTTAACCGTTTATGTTCTGTTGTGTTTTGTGTATATTCACACAGAAAATATCAGTAATAGCATAATTTTCCTTTCCAGTTCAAGGTAAAACAAAGATATAAAAGTGAAGAAAAAAGTATATGCACATAGCTGGGTTTGAAAATTGGTTCGTCTGCATGTGAGGTGGCCATACTAACCGATAGACAACGCAAGCGGCAAAGAATAGCTCAAACTTTCTTGGCCATAATGTTATCGATGTGGCAGTGAAAAAATATATTTTGTATTTCACTCCAGTGTATTATCAAAATTATCCTCTTAGAAAATCCATTAATTCACGGCCTAGAATAAAATAAAGTTTATTATTTATACTTGTTGTAGATAGATTCACGAACTTTGTTATCATGTAATCCTATACAGTCGTTCTTAACTTAAAACAGTTTTCAACGTTTAAACTAGGTCTTTTCTTGTCGACCCACGCACTATACGTATAGCAGTGTTTATACCATAATGTGCTAAAAGATTGTAGTCCGTGTATCATACGGTTCAGTGGTATTTCAACTGATCCCGGAACGCTTGGTCCATACATGATGATTGTGTAACCAGTAGTTGTATGTTGGCTGTTTAAAAGCCGTGTTAGACTCAGTCCAGTGTTGTGTGGGTCAAATGGGTCAACATCATGATGACACACTCCTGCCTTCGTTTTCGTGGAAGTCAGACACTGTCGAGGTTCTTCGACAGATGGGAAGGAATGTTGTATTTCGGTTCATTCCTTGTTTTTCCATCATAATAAAGTGCAACGGGTCATTTTCATGTCTGTTATGTGAACAGGATAATTTCATACCTGTTGTAAGAACAAAATAATTCCATATATGTTATGTGAACAGTATAATCTTACATTTGTTGTGTGGATAAGATGATTGCATTGAATATGCAACGTATAGCCATTCTGTTCTAAGAGCAGATAAATTCAGCAATCACAGGTGGAATACTTCTCAATTATTCAGTTTAAATTCTTGCGTATCATTTGAGTAACAATATCTAAAGCAAGTGAAGGCCATTAGCAGAAAATGTTTTGTCTAGTCTAAATGGTGCTTCAGATCAAAATTTGATGCGTCTCAATCTCATTGTGGAGCTAGGTAACAGAAATTGCTCATGATAGAGTAGGTCCGTATTTATCTGTTTTAAATTTTGTAATTACATCGGTTATTTTCTATAATGGGTCTTCGTCTCTTTTCCTGATCCAGTCCCCGCTCGGTCTATCCATTGTGTCAGATGCTAAAATCATTCATTAGATTTTTAATCTCTTGTTAGTTGCTTTATCTTCACTGTTTGAGTCATTTTATAGCTGTTCCATTTTGGACAGCAAAGTGTCATAGTCTTCCAGAGATTTCTTTATTGTTCCATGTCACTCTATGATGCATCCGTTTCTGAGTTTATACATTGTTCAATTGACTATAAATATTGTTGAATGTTTGGTGTTTCTCCTAATCTTTCTCTTACATTCTATAATCTTTGTATTACATGAGGCAGGTTTTTAAATCTCTGTTTCGATAAGTGCTGTGCATCCAAAATCTTTTTTCTTTCGTCGTCAATCCGTTTTTGAAAACCCTGCATTTTAGTGATTCGTTACTACTCTGTTCAATAGAAGATATTTTGTTGTCTGATTTTTCTCTATCTCGTTATATCCTTCAAATTATTATCATCCATAATCTTGTGTGTCTGAAAACGAATATCTTTATTTGCAAATTTCTAATTAGCAATATAATTTAATTTTACTGGCAATATATTAGAGAATGATATGGCATATTTTTTTTTTAATTTACTTTTTCTTCCACTTATCACTGATTTCACATTTATTTCCATAAGATCTCCTATTGTGGTCACGCTAAAGTGAAAATATATGTTACGGACATACCGTGAATGTCTATCACTTTTGCATCTTCATTTTTAATACTGATATTTAATCAGTTTATGGAAATGATTGGAACAATTGCTTGTAAAGACCATTAACCTTGCATGAAATAAAGTTGCCGTGAAAAACATTTTTTTAGGTACAGAGTCTAGCAAATATAAGTAGTAACCATTAGAGTAATTCTGATGTTATTTATCTGATCTGTACAGTTCTCTGACTATTGAATGCTAACAATGTAGACTTTTGGCTGCTTATATACACTGGGTAGTTATTAGCTGTAGTGACTATAACTTTTGAATTCAACTTCAAGTACTCGATGTCAATAGTTTCTTCGTTGTCATAATTAACAATCATTCCCTCTTGAATATTGTTCATGTACATTTCAAGGTAATATAAATCTTCAGGAATTAGATCAGTCTTTGTTTCAGTGTTGTCTTTTACATAATAAAATATATTGTTTCTCAATTCATGGGAAATATTATAATAGCCAACAGCAAAATATATTCTGTGTAATGAAATGGATAGTGTATCATGTCTGTTATCAATCTGATTGGTAACATATATTTCTTTCTTAGATTGTCCTTCTATCGCAATATAACTTCCATTTATTTAGAGTATATTAAATCAGCTAAGTGTAATAGATTTTCCATGTTTTGTACTTACTTTGTTACCTCTGTTGTTATGATAGACCTCTACTTGTGTTTAGCTTCTCCTTCAGTGTTTTCTCTACTCTAAAACAATTCTTTTTCAGCTCTTTGGTGTCTTGATTATTTATGTTGTTTATCTTCTACCATTCTTTATATCATTGTATCTGTTGTAGCCCTTTATATTCAACGTAAATTCTTCAAGGCAAACTTCGTTGTCGCTTTTTCGCTTACTCGCCATATCATCGATGCTGTTTATCCTATTAATCGCAGAAGTCACTATCTAATTGTGTTTTTAATTGTATTGTCTATCAACATTTACTTGAAAGCTATTACAGCAAACTCTAATACACTTGCACCAAACCCACTAAAATCAGGAGGGATACTAATTCCTATTGATATATATGTGACTCCTAAATCAGCAGTTGGTACACCGATCCCACCTGAAATGGTAACCGTGCTAACTTCTACCATTTTAAAACCTTATATGTTGTTTGGTATTTCTTTCTAACACCGCTGTAACGTTCGATCTCTTTATCCAAATAATTCTTAATTTTGTTGATTTATTACAACCTGAAATGAATACCATTGTCTGTCGTAAATATAGTTATTTTGTCTCCCATTAAGCAGCTAAGATTGGTCTATTTTTTATTTTATTTTTTTACTTTACTTAATTATTTTGTTTCGAAGTATCCCTTGTGCTATCCAGAAGCCATATGTAAAATGCCTAAAAGAAATTGGAATAATGATGGTAATGCTTCTTTAAATTTAAATTTACTCCGTTAACCGATCGACAAAAGCACGATTTCAAATGCAATCTGTGTGCGACTGTAAGAGCTGAGTCATCCGCCACGTGGTAAATAGTGCTGATTATGTTGTTTGCATCATTTTCCATTTATTTCCGTACAATTTTACAACATTTCTGGAACTGGATTTTGTTGTTGGTACAATAAGTAATCTAACAAGAAGTTCTTGGTGAGTTTTCTCGGGTATTGCTGGCTTGAAATGCAACCAACTGTGTTATATGTAGAACTAAAACAAGACATGAAAAACAATATCATAATCCATCCAGTAATACGCCCACTTGTTTAAACTAAATTCTGAACTAACTTTTTACATCTTCATTTGGTGTTGACAAATCTTGTTCCATCTTGTCTTTCTGCTTTTTGCTTTTTAAATTCTTTTGATTGTAATACAAGTTGCCTTCCAATTTAAACTCTATGTGGATATGTATGCTTTTGTTAAATTACTTTTGTTACAAGGATTTTGATGTATGAAGAGATAAAGACCAGTTATGAAATTACATATTTATTTATAATGTATATTTGTATGGTAAATGAATTCGGTCCTACGCTAACATATGCAATTCTGACACCATCTAACTAAGCAATCACATTCCGATCTAGTACTCAATTTAAATTATACAAGTACTCTCTACAGTTACTCTACACAGGCAAAAAATGTTGCTATTTCAATGATATGCTGAATTCCAAATGAAGCACTGATAAATATTTCCACACGTTGCACAGTTATCTACACACATTAGCTTTTGCACATAATAGGCATAGATTATAATATTTTGTCAATATAACATATGAATTTGTTCTGTTTGCTCATCTTTGCAAGCCACGGGCGATAATCGCTACACTCTTTTATCATCCATGGCTGCCTTGGCTGACATTTCCTCATTTTTCATGAGTACGCATAAACAAAAATACGTCATCAACAATACAATGTAACAGTCTCCTACACATCAATGAAAGTGCATGTTTTATCGATCGATAAGTGACTGTGCTTAGAAGAGAAACTTTGATTGGCTCATTCAAACAGTGTGAAATGTCATGTTGGGTAACGATGCCGAGAAAAAATTTACTCGCGCTCGCAGTGTTTGGTTAAGGTTTATGCAAACTCATGAGAAACGAGGAAATCTCTGCAAAGGCGGCCACGGGTGATAAAAGAGTGTAGCGGATTATGGCCCGTGGCTTGCGGCGATGCCGTTTACTTAGACGTATATGAAACTGTTCTGTTCATCAATGAAATTGTGAGTTTGTATTGACGTCATGAAATTATGATGCAATGATATTCACATTTGAAATTATAATGTTCACAAAATATATGAATATATGAATGTGTGAAAATATACCATTCACCAATGGATATGAATTGTGACACCATGTCAGTCATATAACGAACATGAACTTATGGCAATACACCGTACACTACCGGATATGAAGTCGCCCTATTTCACTCTAATAGGGCGTACACAAGGAATGAACCCATAAGCGGTATTCCTTTCCCGTCTGCCGAAGGACCTGCCAGAAACCTTGCTTCCGTGTAGACACGAGTTGAAGCAGCAACCCTTGACCGGGACAACACCAGCGAATCCATCAACAAACATTACCTAATTCAGCTAAAAATGCACAGCTGAACAGTGTAATACATGAGCCATAAACTCTAGCGTGCTTTAGTACAAACACCACTATACATGTTATGTATGTGTACACAAGAAAAGATATGGTTAAATATTAAAACTGTTCTCCATTAAGAACGACTGTATGGAATTACATGATGTTCATACGTGAATCTATCTACAATAAGACTAACCACACGGTATTATAAAGTTAGAATGTTTCTCATCGTTTACTATATACAACATACATAATACAACCAAAATGGTCAATTCAGATAAAAATATGACTGTAACCTGAAACAGACTATCATAAATCTGATAGCATTTTGTTACGCAAAAAGTGTCTGACCTAATGGAAATCTGGGATAAAATCCGAAACATAGAACGTAACAAACTAATCTATCTATCAAACACAAATGACAGAAAGAAAAGAAGAAAGTCTACAATTATTGCATAATCTACAGCTGAAAGATAGCTATCGTTAAGAAGACAACTTCATGACGAAGCATCAATGCAGTGTAACTATATATAAAAATTAGTACTCTGTATACTTGTACATGGCGCAAACCACTGACGGAAAAACACGAAGTAAGTAGCTCCTACCGCCGAACTTTGCACGTGTCGCAGTAAGTCGGTTACCCAGGTGAGTAAAACTAACTATGTCGCAATCATTCAACAGAACTAAAACATACACCATGGGTAATGCTGTACGCGGCAACGGGACCCATACTCTATTTATGCTAAAATACAATACAGTGACAATTTGGTGCACACAATTCGGTGACATCTTCTTCACTTTTTGATTCAGACTTATTTTCATCTACATTTTACCTTCATCAACTTCCATTTAATTTTCAAAAATAGAAGTTAAAGCAAACATGGCTTTAAAGCTAATTATAAATTAATCAGCATCTTTTTAAACTCATTTTTTTAGTTTAATTTTTGTGTATTAATTATGTTGTAATACTAACTGTAGTAAAAACGAATGAAGTAAAGCAGTAAGAAGTGAATGATGGATAATAAGACGTTTTCAGTATGTACAATAGAAAATCACATAACTGAATTTTATTATAGTACTAGTTCTTGCTGCAAACCTTGTCATAAGGCATACAGTAAAGTACAGAAACAGAAATGGAGAGAAGAAAATAGATAACGCTGGAATGAATACTAGAAAAATTACACGAAACAAAGATACCACAATGATGAAAATTTTAGGATAATTTATAATTCAAGATTTAGAAATTTAACAACATTGAAATAGAATACAAAGTCAGATAAGATATTGAAAATGTTCGGTGTTCCACCTATTGATTCTTGCCGTAGGTGACTGAAACTGAATTTTACTTAACCTGAAGGTGTATGTGATGATAATTTAGATATAGACCATTTTACTTCATGTGCTTCCTGGATGTATATAACCCAGAGCAGAGGAGAAAATGTTTTTATTGGTCGAACATGAGATGTATCATTCCTCTCTCTCTCTCTCTCTCTCTCTCTCTCTCTCTCTCTCTCTCTCTCTCTCTCTCTCTCTCTCTCTCTCTGGTAGATATTTATCTGTTAAACGCCAACACGGATTTCCGCATCTATCTGTCACCATCCATACGACCAATTTAACTGAGTTTGTCATAATTTCATGCCATGCTGTGATCTGTCTGTGTTCATTGAATCATCACTGTAAAATCTTAAAATATATTTATCAGATACATTTAATGATTTGTATGTGAACATTTTAGTTTCGTTGTAGTAGATTTGTATCTCTTTAAATATTTGTGATATATCTGTGTTAACGGCAATGTTAAACTGAGTTTAAGGAAAAGGATAAGGAACACTGCTGGTTAATTTCTTAAATCTGGAGTCCATTATTTAATTGTCACACATTTCTATACGTCCACTAATACAAACTTTTTACGTTTTAATTATTTTAATCGAAATATTTTAATCTCATTACAAAGCCCATATTGGTCGGGCATTAGTCATTATTAGAAACACTGTTATCTAATTTATATTATCTTTTTTGTGTTTCTTATGTGTGTTTTCATGTGTATTTTTAGGTGTGATATTTTCATGGTGAAAATTGCGATGATGGTGACTTAATAAGGAATACTAACTAATTGTGTGGTCTTATTCTTGGTGGTCTAGAAACAGTTATTAATTTTATGTCTTTAGCACGTCATAAATTTATAGCGTTTCGAAGTTCACTCAAGTCAGTCATTAGTCATGCTTAAAAGCATAATAAATGTATGATGTTTTATGACCTATTAAGATTTTTTTTTTACTTTCCATATGAACATACAAGTTATCTATTGTTCATATTATGCTGCAGGTATATGAACGTTTATAGGGCAGAATTCTTCGATCATCAAATGAGAGACTAAAAATATCACTTGGTTGTTATGTCACTTCATACTATTTCACTTAGTAATCTTTTTCGTCATTTGTATTCAGACTGTATTGTGATAATTAGTCCTATTTTTTTAAATATTCAATATATCTGATATTTTGCTACTTATGTATGTAGCAGTACTGACAATGGAAAGGCCAAAAGAGTCCACAGATGAGGAATAAAAGGCAGGTAACGTTCAACCAACCGAAATATATATATATATATATATATATATATATATATATATATATATATATATATATATATATATATATATATATATATATATATATATATATGGGGGTTGCAGTCAGTCATATATCATATATATTCCTTTTACGTAAGTGCAAACAATTATATTAGACAACTATATAGTTTCATTGTTTTGTCTTTTTTGTTTATTAACAGAATGCTCATGAATACATCACATGGCACAAAAGAGAATATTATTATACAACGATATACGAAGTATTTAATTCTCGATTCTGGAATATGCCCATTGTTGAGAGGTATCCGTGATACTGAACTATCTACATACATGTATATAAATAATATACCCATTCGCGTAACCACTGTGGGGTTTTTCCTAGGGGAGACAACTAGCATGGAGGTGACTGCCCGTATGGCTAGGAAATAATGTCTGTCCGTCCGTGCATGCTTGGATGCGTACATGCGCGTATACATGCGTTTTATTGCTGGCCTAAACAGTAAATGATAGCAGACTTCGTTAGTATGGGATTAGACGCTTCTGGACCACGGCAGGTTTTACGATCCAGAATCGATTCACCAAAATTTTCACTCATAATAAAATTTCCGAATGTATATAAAAATAAATTATCTAGTTAAAAATGATTTTACAAATTATGGATAAATAATAAAATTATTTGTAACGTTTGTGGAGAGGATGAAATAAATGGAAAAACGAAATACAAATTACAAAACATATAAGAACTGTGCCAAATAGCAAATTCTCAATACTCGTAGAGCTGCCGCAACTGATTTTTGTTTTTAGAACGTAAATTATGAAAGATATATTTGTATTTGTAGATCAAGGATACACTATATACATCGTTCTACAATCACATTAAATCCCATGTCCATAATCAGTTTGAAAAAGACATTGTATAGATTGGAAGATTTTAATAACTTTGAACAGTTGTAAAAACAATAGTACAAAGTAGCAAAATTCTACTAAATTATATATGCACCTTATCTCCGATCAGACTGCTATTTAGAAAATAAACTGAGTAAAGAAGAGCCCAAAAGTTGCATAAAAGTAACGAGTAATTATTAAGTTGTACTTTAAATGGTATGTTCTCCTTACGAGAGATTCACTTTTAGTGCATCAATGATGATATACCTTTTGGTACTTTCTTCACAATTTGCCTCCGATAGACCTTGTCACATAAAGTAAGATGTCCTGAATTAACAACGACTCTGTTGATGAGTCGTTGCAATTTGCAATCACTTAAAAGTTCGCTTCTAAAAGTATAAAAATGGTGTTACTCAAAGATTACCAAAAAGGCAATATACATTACCTAAACACATTAGGACAACATTACAATTGTTTCACTTGGTACCATAGCAACGTCAAACACAATTAAAACAACAATAGAACTAAATTTATCCATGGGTAGAGTGCAATATGAAATGCAATACACTACAGACTTTTTGCAAGACATTAAACGTTGCACTTACTGCGAGAAAGGTTACAGAAAAAAGGCACTAGAAAAAGAGCGAGAGTAGATTAAACATCTAACTCTCGCTCTTATTTCAGTACCTTTTTGTTTCTATTTTTATTAGGTAACGGTGTACAATTAAATAGTATCTCGTGATATCAGATATAGCGATGGGTGCAAGTAGTACCTGAATCTCCTCAATACACATTTTAGACTGTGGACCTATGTTGTAGTCTAACAATTTCTGCAGAAACATATTGCAAGGCAAACAACCTAAGAACCATATGAGATAAATGAATTCAACGCACTCATAGCCAAAGGTTATGTGTCTCAGAGAGAAAAAAAACCATAAGTGAAAATATAACAAGAATTACATAAAGAACAACATGCTATTACTAACAGTTAAAACTTCTTTTAACGATGCGTGATAAATGATAGTTATAGACTCTGTGAAGCAAACCTTCAACATTTCAGGGAGATAGAATTGTTGTTGCTATGATGTACATTTTTTGTGTTCTTTAATTCTGCACACCTCTTCTGGTTTCAAGCTATACAGTTTGTTATGGTGACAATTCTAACTTGTAAATAATATACCCAACTCCAGCAAGCAACAAGAAAATTGAAACTGGATAATGATCGAAACAAAACTTTTTCTTCTTCTATTTGCTTTGCCTTCTCCCAATTTCTCTAACATTTATCCTGTAACATAATTAATGTGTTTGAAGTTCCTTCTGTATCCTGTAGCTGGTTAAACAAAGTGTCTACTTGTTGTCTATGCCGTGATAATTCGTTTAACAGTATAACAGAATGAGTAAAATGATTTACACTTGAAATCAAACATACATAAAATTTCAATGAGTTCTGGTGCTTCTAAATAAATAAACAGTTGCTAAGTTAAGTTAGTAAAAACTTTACTTGAATAATTTTCAACAATATAAGTATAATTCCAAAATGGTTAAGGATACAAAGATAATTCTGAAATCGTGTTGCATTTTCTGTGCACCTCGTCAGTAGAGACGATGAAAAAAGTCATTATATAAAATATTTAAATTGACTTATAATAAGTGCAACTGTCAAACGCTTGCAGATGAATCGAAGAAGAAAAAAGAAACGCCGGTTACATGACATGCAATGCAAGTGCAAATAGATCAAAGTCTGAATGGAATAAAAATGTTCGAACAACAACAGGAAAGAAATTAAATGCGGAAAAACAAATAAACTAAATTTAATGTATATTCATAAGAGATCTATCTTTCACAATACAAAGAATGATTGAAATTTTAGTTCAATGTATTTTGTCGTTTCTATATTGAAGCAAGTTTGCATAATAAACTGCTGAGTTCTAGTGATTCAACATTTTAACAAATTGTGCACCATAAATCGTGGAGTTCTAGCAATTCAACATTTAGTTCTATCGTTTCAAAATTTAAAAAATCAATGACTACTAATGTATAAATCTACTCCAACAGGAGGAATATCTCCATTATCATTATACATGAGTGGTGTGAAGAGGATACGTGAAAGTGATAAAAAGTAGACTACAATAATTACGATATTGTTAAAGTTTCAAGAAAAACATTATGAAACTTACGAAGAATATGACGAAATTCATTCGCATATATATATATATATATATATATATATATATATATATATATATATATATATATATATACATACATACATACATACATACATACGTACATACTTTACATGGTTTATGTGGATTTTATGTTCAGATAGGTCTCTGTGGACTTGTATATCTACTTGTAAATTTTAAAAACAAATTTCATATTTACACTTTAAATAATTTTTTAAAACTATATTTTACAGCAATTTTATCAAATATTGATAGATAAGAATATATAAATTTCAATTTATGTGGACATGAACCCTGACCATTGACCTCTCGTCCACATAATTATATGCTGAATATATACTATGTCCACATAAACTTGCAGTTCATTTCCATATGTTGTCTCCGGAAATAATGCCAAGGTCATCTCAAGCTTTCTAATACATGTACATAGGTTTTTATTAAATAGATGGAACAAATATGTAGTGATATTGCTCCGTTAATAAGTTAATCAAGACAAATTCAAACACTCAGTGTGTACCTGGATATAACATGTCAAAGACAAAAATCTAGTGGACTATGTGAACTTGACAAATTTATGTGGGCTTGTACAAAGGACATATGGGTTACACAACAATTCTGCTCTGCGAATAAAGCAAAAAGGACAAATCCGAACACTCAGTGTGGACCAGTTTATAACATGCCAGTCAAAAATATCTAGTGGACTATGTGGAGTTAGACTTAGAAATTTGTGTGGACTTGTGTACAGAGTCGATTTAACGATGTTCGGGATTCATGTCAGCTTCTCAAAAATCTGCACCGAAGATTCAACTGAATGCGCAAAAATCGCACATCACATATTCAAGCCATACCATTAATTCTTTGTTAAAATCCTCCTACACTTAGAAAATTCTCCCTTCTTTTTTTAAACGGAAGAGAGAATTATCCACCCTCCACCCAGCCACATTTTCTAATCAAGAGACCCTGTTGCACAGGGTTGAGAAAATATGTGTTACGTGTCACTTTTGCTCTGTTAATGAAAGTAACCAAGACAAATCCAAACACTCAATTTGGACTGATATAAAATATGTCAATGATAGGTATCTAGTGGACCATAGTGTGGACTTTTACAAAGGACATGGGATACATGTCCCTTCTGCTGTCAACAATGTAACCAAAACAAATCCAAGCACTCAATGTGGACCTGTATATATAACATATCAATGACAAATATCTAGTCGATTATGAGGTCTTGATATACAGATTTGAGATACAGTATATAGATACGAGTTTGGGTCAAATGTCACTTTTGCTTCATCAATAAAGTAATCCAAGAGAAATGCAAATACTCAACTACAACCTGTATACAACATGGCAATGACAATAACTAGCAGACTATGTGGACCCGACATGAAAAATGTATGTGGACTTGCATAAATGGTGAGGACATACGGGTTACATGTTCCTTCTGTTCAGACAATTAAGTAACCAAAACAAATTCAAACACTCCATGAGGACTTGTATATATCATGTCAATCGCAAATATCGAGTGGACAATGTGGACTTGATATACAAATTTATGTGGACTTATATATAAGGGCATACAAGTTGCATGTCCCTTCTTCACTGTCAATAAAGTAACCAAGACAACCCCAAACACTCAGCGTGGACTGGTATATAATGTGTCCACGACAGGTATCTAGTTGACTATAGTGTGGACTTCTATATAGGACACCTGAGATACATGTCTCTTCTGCTTTCTGCTGTCAACAAAGTAACCAAGACAAATTCAAACACTCAATGTGGACCTGTATATAACATATCATGACAAATATCTAGTGGACTATGTGGACTTGATATACAGATTTGAGATACACTGTATAGAGATGAATGTGGGTCAAATATCACTTTTGCTTAGTCCATAAAGAAACCAAGAGAAATGCAAATACTCAACTACGACCTGTATATAACATGGCAATGACAAATATCTAGCAGACATGTGGACCTGACATAAAACTTTATGTGGACTTGTACATTGGGATGAGGACATACGGGTTGCATGTCCCTTCTGATCAGACATATTACAGTAACCAAAACAAATCCAAACACTCAATGAGGACCTGTATATATCATGTCAATTGCAAATATCAAGTGGACAATGTGGATTTGACATACAAATTTATGTGGACTTGTATATAGGGCATATCGGATGCATGTCCCTTTTTCTCCATCAATAAAGTAACCATGACAAACCCAAACACTCAATGTGGGCCTGACATACAAACTGTATGTGAATCTTTATATACAAATGAGGACATATGGGTCACATGCCCCTTCTGCTCAATCAATGACAATTCTCTTCTGTGGACTTTACATCGACTTGTACATAAGTCTTACTATGATTAATTTGATAAGAGCAGGTAAAATGGGGCCAGCGAAATTAATAGTGTACAACATGAAGCTCAAAAAATACAAATCACCAAGTGTTCACGGTAGGTCAAAGTGACCCACTTTTGGTATGGGCGAGTTAGTCTGCCAAAGATGCCTTCACTTTCATACCAATTTGTACCAGTGCAGGTGAAACTGAGATTGAAATACTGATGGTTTAACATTTGACCCGTCCACAAATTTAAGTCAAACCTCATTATATGGCTGCTCATAAGGATTAAATTTGAAAGTTTTTGCACTAATATACTGGCCGGAGGTCTTGTTAGAGGGGTACTTTTGAATATAAACTCGTTGGTGTAAAGGGATTCAGGCCGTATAAAGCAGGTGGCCACTGGTCAGGAGGGCAGTTCAAGAGGGGAACCACTGTATAAAGTTTCATTGCAATTCTCTCAGTAGTTTAGAAAGAATAGTGATAGCAAACTTGTGCTAATGGATGGATGATGGACAAAAGGCCATCCCATAAAGTTCTTCTGGTCTTTGACCAGTAGAACTAAAAACTAAATTGAAAATTCCCCCTACCGAAAAAGCCAGAGGGGGAATTCTCTGTGAAAATCCTGGAGAAATCACTGCAATATGCTATTAAATAGAGACACTAATACATGTTGTTTCCAAACTGTATAATGATACATACTCAGTTTGTTCACTTCATTACCGGAAAGATTGTTCCCTGTCTATATTTGTAAAAATGGGCACTACTATATCAATCTATACCTGGTGCTTCCGCTAATCTCTGCATCCTTGGATCATCCACACCGTTCATCATAAAGATACGGTAAGATGATGCAAGAACTGCTGTCCCTTTGCTGAGGATGCGGAACTTTCAATACTGTGCGTACATGTAATACTCTGAAATCGGGTCATTTATTAGAATATCTATGTCCTTGTCTTAATTCCAGAATGATGTTTCTTTTATTACATATTTGAGTATGTTTTATTGTATCATGTATATTTTAGACCTGATTGATATGTTTCTTTTCTTCAGATAGGTTTTCTGCCTGATTGTATGTTCAATGTGTACGATTTACAGGTGGCATTTAAATTTCGGAATCATTAAAGCATGTTTATGCCGGACATAATTTCTAACAAATATCTCCAATTCGTGTTATGTGCTACTGACGAGGTTGACAGTTACACAGAATATAAAGTAAATATTAAAAAATAAGCAATACCAACATGCAAATTCTGTGAGCAGTTTCGCATTATTGCTTGATCAGATTGAATTCAAATTTTAAAAAAAATATTCTTATTACTCCAGACACATTATGATGCCGAGGTTTGGGTGCCTTGGACTTACCATTAACAATTTATGAGGTAATATAAATATGAGATATTTATAATGGTGGATCTAAAGTACAAGATTAAACTATAGCTAGTATAACTGTGTCAGAGGTTTTTGGGAGAGAGAGAGAGAGAGATAACAGAGAAGGGTGGAAGAAGAGAGAGAACTACAATGATAATTGTTGTGTCCGCATATATTACATGTTGTATTTTCATATTATTACATTTGTACGATATGATTCCAGCCTTACATCCATGTGTGCAAACGCACCTTTATGCATAAATCTATACAAAAATACGGTACATGTATATATGTACACACACACACACACACATATATACATATACATACATAAACAAATACATATATGTATATATAAATGTACACACATACATACACGTATGTATATATACACTTATATATGCAGATACATACACAGACACACACATATATATATTTATATATATATATATTTATATATACATACATATCTATATATCTGCACATATACACACATATACATGTACATACACACGTATACATCCATACGAACATACACACATACATGCATATATTTCTATTCAAAGATATACCTAAATACAAATACCCATACCCACACATGTACAAATGTACATAGATACAAGCATATGCATAAATACGAATACCCATACCCACACATGTACAAATGTACATAGATACAAGCATATGCATAAATACAAATACCCATACCCACACATGTACAAATGTACATAGATACAAGCATATGCATAAATACAAATACCCATACCTACACATGTACAAATGTACATAGGTACAAGCATATGCATAAATACAAATACCCATACACACACATGTACAAATGTACATAGATACAAGCATCTATGCATAAATAAATATACCCATACCCAAACATCTACAAATGTACATAGATGCAAGCATATGCATAAATGCAAATACCCATACCCACACATGTACAAATGTATATAGATAAAAGCATATGCATAAATACAAATACCCATACCCACACACCTACAAGTGTACATAGATACAAGCATATGCATAAATACAAATACCCATACCCACACACCTACAAATGTACATAGATACAAGCATATGCATAAATACAAATACCCATACCCATACATGTACAAATGTACATAGATACAAGCATATGCATAAATACAAATACCCATACCCACACATGTACATAGATACAAGCATATGCATAAATACAAATACCCATACCCACACATGTACAGAGATACAAGCATATGCATAAATACCAATACCCATACTCACACACCTACAAATGTACATAGATAAAAGCATATGCATAAATACAAATACCCATACTCACAAACCTCAAATGTACAGAGATACAAGCATATGCATAAATACCAATACCCATACTCACACACCTACAAATGTACATAGATAAAAGCATATGCATAAATACAAATACCCATACTCACAAACCTCAAATGTACATAGATACAAGCATATGCATAAATATAAATACCCATACTCACACACCTACAAATGTACATAGATAAAAGCATATGCATAAATACAAATACCCATACCCACACACCTCAGATGTACATAGATACAAGCATATGCATAAATACAAAGATGCATGTACCTATACACACAGAGGTATTTATTGAGATATAAAGATGTTTATTAATACAGTGTAACCTCCCTGCATCAGGCAACAGTCGAAAAAGTGGGCCGATGCAGGCATGCTTAAATTTATATAGACACGTATACGGAACCTATAACTGCATCCACATGGTATCAACACATACTTTACGATGGATAGAATGGTAAATAATGATAAATTAATATTCAGTTTAAAAACAACTTTTTGTTTTGTAAAGTTGCCATTTTGTATCAAAATTTCCCCATGTGCAGTTTGTGTATGCAGAATACTTCTCTAACAGAAAGTGTATTTTCAGTTCCTTCTTAAAATGAGACATATTTGGTAATTTATTATTCAATCAACAGTTATCAATATATAATTTCAACTGTAATCTAAAGAGTTTAATCACATTATCAGATCTTTTTTATATCTAATATGCCAAGCAGAAATTCTCTCTTCAATACATACAAGTTATAGAGACGATAGCACTCACTCTTTCTCTTCATCCACTCTATGAACCTAGTCAAGATTGATTCTGTTTTTGGACACTCCCATAGAAGATGTGATCAAACTTCTACAGAGGTTTTTGCAGAGAGAGCTTAGATTACTTGAAATTTTTCCAAATTGGAACATTATTTATTACCAAGATTTTGTGTAAAATCTTACTTCGAAGCCATTTAAGTCCAGGACCTCTGGTTACCTTGTGAGGCAAGGAAACAAGCTTATTCCATTCATTCTCATTTAAATTGTCGAATTCTGAATTCCATTTTGTAATTGAGGCTGGCTCCTAATTATTGCAAATGAGCGTTTTGTAAATTCTTTTACAGCCCTATTAATCCTTTAAAATAAGTAAAATAGATGGGTACATACATGGGTACTGTATATTCAAATTGATACTTATATCAAATTTACTTTTGTAGATTTGTGTGGCACCTAAAATTCCCCTAAACCTCTGGGAAATTTACATGGAATCCAAATTTATTTTGAAACTTGTCAAGATTGATCCACGAACCATCTTCATTTACAAAGTCATTTATATAGAATATTCCTTTTCCAATCTAGTGTTTGTACATTACAGTAGAATTTCCAAAAATAATATTAGGATTTCATCCATATTTGTGTTTAAAGTTATTCATTGTTTTCAACAATAAACTTATTATACAATTTTATGTAAGCTGAAAATATATCTATCCAAAACTCATTCAGGCATTTATTAACTATTTTAAGAAAATCTATTCCAAATAGGATTTTCTTTTCTATGTTTGGGAGAGGAGAAAGTAAAATGTTTTTTTTTTTCCATTTAGGCTCAAGAGTAACCATTCTTCTGATCCTAGCATTCTTAATAGAATCCACAAACATATTGATATCAACCATTTTAAGGTCACCCTCATGATAGTCTTTAATAATTACTTTTCTTGTAAGTTTGTCTCTTGCCTCACTCCAAACAAACTTATAAAAAGACAATCTAGTTTATGGACTACATTATGAAGGCGATTTGGTAAACTCATTAGTAGATATGTAAATTTTAATAATGCCAAACTTTCAATAACTGTAATTTTATCAAAAGTGGTTAGTGATCTTTTTCACCAGTGCTGAAGTAAATCTTTAATTTTCCTGATTTTGTTATCATAGTTTAATTTAAGCACATTGTTTAGCTCTGTGGAAAATCTTATGCCAAGGTAAATAAATGCAGATGAATCCCAGTCTAAATGGTATTCTGAGCAATATTTAATATTACTACCTGTTCTACTTCTAATCCAGACTGCTTTTGTTTTTTCCATATTTATAATAAGGCCTGACAATTTAGAGCATTGATTTCAGTGACTTTTCAGAGCCATCAAGAGTCAGTGCAGTGTCATCTGCATACTGTGAAATAAGATATTCTATAAGATTTATTTGTATTCCTTTAATTATTTGGGTTTTTCCTAATTATGTGGGCTAATATCTCTGCACACAGAAGGAAAATATATGGGAAGAGGGGATTACCTTTTCTGCAGCTCCTATTAATGTCAAACAACGATGAACATTGTCCATTTACAATAATGCATGATGTAATACTTTTGTAAAACAGCTTTATCCAATTTTTGAAGTCTCCTCCAAAATTTAAAAAGTCTAATACTTTACCAATGAAAGACCATGCAACAGAATCAAAAGCATTTTCAAAATCAATTAAGAGAAGAAGTCCAGGTATGTTAAATTTTTTGTAGAAAAGATGAGGTCATATAGACTACGAATATTTTCCCCTATATATCTTCATTTGATGAAACCAGTCTGATCATTATTAATAATTGCTGGAAGAACCGGCTTTAGTCTATTTGCAATACATCTTGATGCAATTTTTGTAAGCTACATGAAGTAAAGAGATGGATCTCCAATTCTTCAAATACTGTTTTGGTTTGTTCCTTTTTGGAAGACAAGTTATTACACGTTCCTTCTGAGATTATGGTAGCTACCCAGAATAATATCAAATATTAATTGCCCTTAAATAATATCTACCGATATCTATACAAAAGAACTTAAAAACTCAACTGAAAACCAATCTGATCTTGAACTTTTATTATTTGGCATGAATTTAGGCTTGCAGTTGCTTCAGTTAAAGTTATATGGCATACAAAGATTCTCTCTGTGCACTGTCTGTCTTTAGGAATATCCCTATAGTTAAGGAAAGACTGAAAATCAACTGGATCCACCTGGTGATAAGAATATAGCTTCTGATAATACAGTTTTGATTCTTTTAAAATTTCTGACTGATTACCAGTATATGTTCCATCAGATTTTAATAGATTAGGCATCATTTTACTTATGTAGTTTCCATTTTCCAAATTGCAGAATATTTTGATACCTGTTCTCCTTTTTCAATCCATTTTGCTCTTGATCTTATTACACCTTCTATTTTTTCCTACGAATTTCCACCAACTGATTCTTTTGATCTCTAAAATTTTCAATTTATTAGTTTCATTAGTTTGTTCCAAACAATTAATTTCATTAATAATCTTTTCTCCAGTTGATCTTGTCGTCTTTTTAAACGATGAGCAAGAGATGGTTTTCCTCTCAATTTCTAACAGTATAATTTTATACAAAATGTTGATCTTGTCGTCTTTTTAAACGATGAGTAAGAGATGGTTTTCCTCTCAATTTCTAACAGTATAATTTTATACAAAATGTTGATCTTGTCGTCTTTTTAAACGATGAGTAAGAGATGGTTTTCCTCTCAATTTCTAACAGTATAATTTTATACAAAATGTTGATCTTATCGTCTTTTTAAACGATGAGTAAGAGATGGTTTTCCTCTCAATTTCTAACAGTATAATTTTATACAAAATGTTGATCATTTATAGTTAAAACTACCTCAGAAGGTGGAATTTGCTCAAAATTAAATGTTTGATTAGAGCAAATATATTGACTTTTACAATGATGAATTGTATCTTTGACAAGAGAAATGTAACAACTTTAATGGAGAAAAAAAGTGGTGAAAAGAACAAAGCTAAAGGAAGAATAAGGAAAGATAACAGACAAGAATGAAATAAAAGGTAACAAAACAATAGTACAGAAAAAAATATTGTCAAAGGTCATAATGTTGTTTGAAAATAATAATAATGTGTGGAAAGAAAGCTCAAAGTCAACATAGAGCATCAAGTGCCCATTAAGCGAAAACGTAAACACACGATATATGCAATATATATGTGGGGGGGGGGGGGGTAAATTTTTGCTGGAAGCTTCAACTATTCGTTTTAAGTTTATATGCAATCATGATCTTGATGATGCTCATGCTTTTTCCGCATTATGGAGGCGATGCACAGATGTTATTTACTTCTGAGAGAGTGACAGGTGTAAGGTGAAGTTGTTTGAATTTGCAACATGCACAATGAAGGGAATGTTGGGCACACTTATATGTTATTTTCTTGTACTGTGGCTGACATTGTTTTTACATATTGTACTTGTGGAAATTGTACATGATCTCAGCACACAGGTGACAAAAATGACTGCATCCATGTGCTCGAAAAATCAGATTGAGTTAGTCCAAACCACACTATTTTTGGCAGTTATTAAAATGGGGAAAACGAATTTTGCCAGAGTAGGCAATACCAGCTTATGAAAGTACAATGAATACATTAGAAAATATATAGAAAGTAAAAAAAGTTATCGGCTCTTTTTTACAATTTACCTTTGAAGTCCAGAAAGTGAAAACGAGCAAGCGGAGCTACCAGTTTTTTGATAGATGCACATCAAGACCAAGACCAAGCTGTGTACTCTATATCCCAAATTACACCCATCAATCATACACCAAAATAAAGGGAATTAAAAGTTCTTTTAATAATACCTAAGATGTACAAGGTCTGTTTTAAATAGTCAGGATAACCATTGAGGAAAACATGGGAAATTGTTTTTCTTTAAAAATCTAATCTATGCAAAATACGAAACTGTAGAACGCCACCTATAGTAATCAGCCGTTTATGAGACTAAGATGAATCGAGTAAAATATAGTTTGGTTCTCCACCTTGTCTTTATAGTTAAAGCTTATCACCAAAAGTATTAGTGGTAGTTCATTTCGAATTATCAGGTAGTCGAAGAGTTACCTCGCTTACCAAAAAGAATTCAAAAAATAAATTTTTTTAAAAATCCTCGAACCTAACAGAGAGGGAAAGAAAAAGTACGCGTGAAATGAAATGTAGTTCAGTGTCTTTAAATCAAGTAACTGTATCTAGTTTTAAAACATTATTCAATAATCACAGAACAAAATAACAAAAGATTATGAAACAAATCAAACAATATTTAAACTACCCTTGTGCTTTGTCGGATTACAGACGGTCTCTTGATTTTGAAAGGTCATTCCTCGTTCTTATTTCGACCAATCTGTTATTTTTCAACTTTGCAAAATTTGAAATTAATGTTTACATCATCAAATGCATTTGGTTTCTAAGAGATTAACGTTATAAACAAAATGAAATAAACAAAGTGAAGTCAAAGCTAAAATCGTTCTGAGACGTTCTAGCTAAAGTCTTAAATGTATAAATAGCATGGATAAATGAAATATTAAAAGACATGTTCAGAAATACATATAACTGGATCATTAAGATACATATATCTCTATAGAAAAGTATAACAGCAGAACATGTCGGAAGAAATAGAGATAAACAGTGCTATTTCCCTTTAAATTTGTATAATGTATCATTTATGAAATATTATGAATTTGTAAATGAAGATTATAAATAATCTTAGACTAAGAACTTTTTGGATAAGTCTGCCAGTATCCAAATGGCGAATCCAATATATATATATATATATATATATATATATATATATATATATATATATATATATATATATATAGTGCTTGAAATATTGAATTATGTCCCCTTGTACAATTATTGTACAAAGTTTTCGTAATTATCATAATTTATAAAATTAAGTTTAATATAATTAAAAATAATTAAAAAAATTAATAATATTGAAATAATGCCTAATAATATGTTGACAAAAAAATAATACAAAATAACTATAGAATGCAATACACATTTTAAAGTTGAATAATACTTTTCTATGTCTATTATTGTCAGTATTATTTAGATAATTAATAGAATCAAAAAAGTTCAGTTCCTGTATAATAGGCTAGGCAATTCTCATTATATATAATGCACCATGGAAATAAGAAAATACGAAATATTATGAACTTATTAATGAATTTCGTGCAACTCATGTCAATACAATATTTCTACTTCACTCATGAAATATTTCTGTATATCTACTCCAAAAACATAGATTTTCTTCTGATTATATATTTCTTAAAATAAAAACCCATCGATTTGCATGGAACTTCTGCATTATGTGCCAATGAGATTAACAGTAGCATTACTACAGCGATTAAAAGAAGTTCCTAAATTTTACACGAATTTTGGGACAGCGACGTTTTACAAATATAGCTTGGACATATAACACGATAGTGTTGGTTTGGGCTCATTCATTGGGCATAATTCATTTGTAGCTACGAAAAATGTAGGGTGTTTGATTCACCTCACAATATATATGTTTAATTTCACATGCTCAGTATGTACCTACTTTAATGTAAAAGACAATATGTGTACAAATAGAAATAAAAAAATGAAATAAATATAAATTTATGAGACTTATATACTTCATATTTCAGTGTTTTTATGAAATAGAAATACATGTATTTTTGGACCGAATAAATCTCTGTTGCATTATCAATCATGTGATATATTCAATAAAATAGAACTACAGATAAATCAAAGCACTGGGATTTATTAAAACAACATGTATAATATGGAAATTCCATCTTGGACGGAATAAAGCTTTTTTTAATTAACCAGGAATTTGCATATAATAATGAGCGTTATTCCGTACAAGAAGAACTATTTTGATTAATCGCAATAATTTCCACGGATCTTTGACACAAGCAAGAAATTTCATGATTATACAAGAATGTGCCTATAATAATAAGGTTTCTTTTCTTCATATAAGTAAACCTTTCTTATTAATCGCAATAAACTAGACGTCTATTGTAATGCAAATAAAACTCGTGTTTATTCGGTGAAAGAAAAACTGTTATGATTCATTGCAATTATTTCCACTTCTATATTACGGAGAAATTAAAAACATAATTATTAGGGAGTAATGGGCTGATAATCATCAGGTTTATTATGTTAAATGAAAACTACTTTTATTCGTTGCATACATTTGGATGTATGATTATTTTATTGCATTAGGAATAAATACTTTTATTACTTTTTTAATTATTTCCAGTACGGCTTATTTTCCAAGCGTGTATGTGATCGAGATCATGTCCAGATAAAATTTCTTCTGCGGGGGAAATTTGTTAGCTATATTGCCAATAATGTTTAATAATATAATAAAAAAAATAAATAACAAAAACATAACTATAAAATGTAATGCACATTTTTAGGTTGTATAATACTTTTGTATTTATATTATTGTTAGTATTATGCAGATAATTAATAGAATTATAAAAATTCAGTTCGATTATAATTGGCTGAGCAATTCTCATCATATATAACGCACTATTAAAATAGGAAAATATGAAATATTATTAACTTATTATTGAATTTCATATATAATTTTAGAGTTTATACCGTTTAAATAGATAGCATCCAGACGGTGAATCCAATATGATTCTTTTAACAGTCGTTCCATTTCCGAATTAACAATATCATTTGGCTTAAATGAAAAATCTTGGAAAGTATGGAAGCCGTTTGTGGCGACAAAAAACGAAAAGATGGGTCTATACGGTTATTTCTGTCAAATCTTATGTTTGTTAATGCATTTCGACACTTGCTGACGGGTTTGTCCAATATATCGCATGGCACACTTTTTTCAGGTTATCAAATAAATAACAGTTGATGCTGCATAGTTAATATCATAACGAATCTTAAATATTTCATTGTCATTGCTGCTACTGAAATAAGTATTTGCATTAATGAAAGAACATTACGAACATCTGGACCTGTTACATTTAGCTGATAAACCATTCATAAACGATTTTCTTATTAATTTAGAACTAACAAGGAAATCTTTGAGATTCTCAGTTCTTTTATAAGCAAGTGAGGGCCTGCTTTTGTCAAGTGCTTTAATACCTACATTACAAGATAATTGCAAAAGATCCCAATATTTGTGGATAATCTTATCCATATTGGGTAAACTTGGATTATACCGTATTTGCCGGCCTATAAGTCGTTGCGGAGTATAAGTCGAAATCGCGAATTTCGTCAATTTTCAATCCTTTATCCATATATAAGTCGATGCGGAGTATAAGACGAAGCCAGACCAACACCTTGGCTTCGTCACTTTCGTTAGTAACTTCCGGTTTCATGAATATTAATGGTATAACTATGCTATTCCAGATTAATTGGGAAAATGACTAAGATGGTCTGTACATGTATTATTTATAGGTATTATTTATTGGTACATTGTACGCAATGATATGAACTCCTGTTGTCAAAAAATAAGTACAACTTGTATTCTTACAGCAACAGTAACCTCATTATCAAATTATACGTACAATAAAAACTAAAAGAACTTTATTAATACTTGTTGTTTTTAGTGAATGCGTGTATGTGTGTCTGTGTGTGTGAGAGAGAAAGAAAGAGAGGATGAAACAACGCTATGTCAGTGTGTAAGAACGTATGCATCCAGAGCAGTTTTTACTTGTTGCTTTTGGAGAGAGAGAGAGAGAGAGAGAGAGAGAGAGAGAGAGAGAGAGAGAGAGAGAGAGAGAGAGAGAGGTTACAGGACGATTGTAATATGTATTGTTGAGTTACCTGAGGATTGTGATCTTACTCATGTACAGGAGCATTACTGTATTCCATTATCAATTAATATCTCTGAATAAACAATTCATTGTTGTTTTTATATCCATTATCATAAAGAACCAACTGGCTTTGCAGTGTTATTTACATTCTAATTAAATATGCCTACAGCTTTGGCCAGGTCATTCCAGTTGACACCTGCAGTAGAGGTGATCAAATTAGTGAGGCTACCAATAGGGAAATGAGGCTACCCATAGGGTATTGTAATCGATCCTGTAAAGAATGTTAATGTATGTAGGACTGTGTAATGACCTGTAATGCCAGGTGCTTGCTCATGTAAGTTTCTCAGCCAGTGACATCTTTTGATCTCGCCGACAGAAGCGTCATAGCCTTGAATTCATGAGCAAAGATCAAACCAAAATGCCGCCTAACTACAGGAAGTGTACATGCACTTACTGATAAAGGGTAATTTTATTTCGTGGGAATATAGAGTTCATTGGATTTGCAACAAAAAAAAAGCAGCATGCTAAATGGTCATCTTGGGATTTTAACTAAATGGTGTCTATATGAATATAAATATTTTTGAATATTTAAATATAAATTATATATCTTTGAAACTGAAGGAGTATGGTATGTATTGTTTTAATTTCCATTGACTATTTCATTACTGTTTTCTCTCTTTGACAAAAGCTTCAGCTAAAAGGGATCAGTAAGGTACATTAAGCAAAATAGCACGAAGAAAGGCTGAAATCCCTGTCTGTCTGTCTCTCTAACTTTTATTTCGATCACAAGATGCAATAAGAAAAATGTGCCATGTCCATTTCATGGTTATCCGTTTTCTAACTTGTCTATTCTACTACACACATATGTAAGCAAACTTAAACAACATATATTACTAGTGCATGCTGCTTTAGCGCAATTACGTCTGATGCACGTGAATTTAATACTGACAATCACGTAAATATTTCGGAATCCTTCTCCATGTTGGGTCCTATATATTTTCGCACACGATCTCTTCCCAAAAATGATAATTATTTTTGCACACTATACTTTTCGTACTTTCTATTTTTATTTTTTTTACGGCAAAGCAATTTCAATGACATAATTCATATATAAGTCGATTCTGAGTATAAGACGAAGCCCAGACTTCCAGGTCAAAAAGTATCGACTTATAGGCCGGCAAATACGGTACTCAGTAATGAAAGGAATAATATTGTCATCTTTGTCCCTGATTTTACATATTAGTGAATCAAGCTGTGTAAGGGAAGATACCTTTTCGAAAGCAGCATTAATAATGTAAGTTGCATAATTTCTGTTTAAAAAATGTTGATGTAATTCTGTCAAAGATATTTTAAAGACATTATCATCAGAAATAATTCTTCCATATCTTTTTGCTAGACTGTAAGGTATTCCGTCTTTGCATGATTTAGGATGACATGAAGAATATTTCAACATACTGATGAACATTTGTGTTTCTAACATGTACAATAGTAGTTATATCAGTACTTTCATTTTTAGCAACATATACGTCCAAAAATTATATTTTATTTTTAGGCACATTGAACGTAAATTTAATTGTAGCATGAAATGGATTTAAAAAGTCTATGAAATAGCATAAGTCTTTTAATGGATGACTCCAGATCATACAAATGTCATCTAGAAACCTTAGCCACACATCTGGTTTCAAAAGGCATTGCTCGAAGAAGTCATTTTCTGATTTTGTCATGAACAGCAATGCATAAGAAAGAGCCATAGGACTATCGATTGCTGTACCTACCTTTTGAATATAGTTTGTATCACCAAAATGAAAAAAAAAGGTATTTTCAAGCACAAGTTGAATTAAATCACAAATGTTTTGTCTGGAGAGTCTACGTGTATTTCATCTTTATTAAGATTGTATTTACAAGCTTCAATACCATCACTGTGTGGTATATTTGTGTAGAGAGGACAGATTTGTCCAATTGTTTCGAAAGAGATTTGAATTTGCTAATGAAATCTGAAGTGTCTTTGACATATGAAGACAGAGATTTCATTACGGATTGTAAATGTATGGTATGCAGCAAGTGTTATAGATCTCCCTAAACATTACTTGACATTATTCAATGGAAATATTTTTACATTGTTATGGAACTCTTAATATGAACCACTTGCTAGGACTACTTGTTATAACTCTTTTAAAGAGGGTAGTATTACTATCACAAATACTGAATGTAAGATAGATAAGGCACTAAGAATCTAACATGTCCAAAAATTATTAAATGATGACCATTTGGCCAAATGGAAATATTTTGCTACATGCTGGATAGGGTTGCAACTTAGGAATATTAATCCAAATTTTAGGACTGAATAAACATATGCACATGTTAAATGTTCCCCAACTTTACCAAAATGGCCTAAAAGTCTGTAGAGAATTCTTAGAACACAATTCTACATGATGGATAGGGTTACAACTTAGGAATATTAATCCAAATTTAGGACTGAATAAACATATGTACATGTTAAATGTTCCCCAACTTTACCAAAATGGCCTAAAAGTCTGTAGAGAATTCTTAGAACACAATCCTGATTTCATATTCGGTAATATTATATCAAAGATCATTTATCAATTAGATGTGATTTTTTTTTATTTTAGATCCTCAAGTAAAAAGACTATATGACCTAGACTTCCTTCAGTTTGGAAAAATTTGCATAATAATTTCATTGATCCTGTTACTAAAAATGTTTGTTTTAAAACCATTCATGACATACTACCTGTAAATTATAACATATACCTAAAAGGAATATTCAAATCAAAGGTGTGCACACATTGTGGCAAAATGAAACTGTCGACGATTTGTTTTTTTAAAGGGACATAATACACTCCATTAAAAAAAAAACTCATAATAAAATAGATCAAACACCTATTTCAAAACTCTTTCAACACTTTCTCAAATTTGGCCCCCTTGCCAAAGGGGCTTCATTCTCAGAGCCCGAGTTCTTGGACCTTTACCTCCTATTCGCAGCAGAATATAAATATGTTCTTTGGATTAAATGCTGTCAGTCTTATTACCGATATAATCATGAAATAGTCACAAGCAACACCCTATTGTCTAACTTTATTACCGGTATAATCATGAAATAGTCACAAGCAACACCCTATTGTCTAACTTTATTACCGGTATAATCATGAAATAGTCACAAGCAACACCCTATTGTCGAACTTTATATCTAGTGGATTAAAATGCAGAAAAAAACAGATTTCTGTAGATATGATGTTGTTAAATTCATTGACAAATGGTGTTCACCAGGAATATTCTGTTCCCTTAAACTTTTTTAAGCCAGATATAGATTTTAGCATATAATTAATATCACTTTCCCACATTCTATCCAAATTTATGTCAATTACACTGCCAGTAACTATTTACCTGTTTTTAAGCTCTCTTCATGCAGCTTGTGCAATAAACCAGTTGATGGGTTGTTGACCCAGTAATGCATGGATGTGCGCTTATCCATAAAAACATTTTATATATACATATATGTGCATATGTGTGCATATGCATATATGTGTATATATGTATGTGTGAGTGTGGGTATGACAATAAATGTCTTATAATATAGCAGTTGTGACATATGTATATGTATACTTGTGATTTATATCATATTTAACACATATACTGTGCATATATGTTTGTAAATATTCATCTGTAAATTTTAAAAAACACACATATTAAATAAATAATTTATGAAAAAGAAATAACAAAATACGAAATATTATCAACTTATTAATGAATTTCATATGTAGCTTTAGAGTTTAGACCTTTTGGATAGATAGTATCCAGACGGTGAATCCAATGTTTCTTTTTACAGGCATTCATTTTCCAAATTAACAATATCACTTGTTACCAGAATGAGTGAAGCCGAGTTATCCCTATTAGTCAAGTCAAATGCTGATGGAGCCTCTGTATGTGAGGATGCATCAAAGTCACTTCAGCTGCTGAAGCCTATTCCTGATACCAAGTCATACCTGAAAAAGACAATAGAATGTCAGAACTTTGGAGGAATGAAACTTGTGGATAATGAACAAATGGCAGATATATGAAATACATCTCTAAAGTATCATCACCAAGAATGCCCCCCATTGCAATGACCCTGAAATGCAGATTGCTAAGGAAACATAATGGGGAGTCTGCTGGAAAATCATACTAAAGTGTGTAAAGTCTTACTTTCAAGCACCTGAATGTATGCTGTAAAAGGAAGTGATGACAAGCATGCCAGGACCAAACCCTGCTGCACCACATATTGGACTTTTGGTCAGTATTCACAACATGCTTGTATGCAATACAAAAGCACAACTTATTATGACAAACATGGATATCCCACCCCCAGCCAGAAGCAGCATGCAGAGGATATTCTAATATTGTGGGAAAGAATGTGTCAGTATTAAATAAAAGGGATATTGCTGAAAAAGTAGAATATTGAAAGATATTAATGTGAAGCGTGGAAATGAACCCAGTACTATAAACATTGCAATGGATGGCAGATACAATTTGACAAGCATAGTAAGTCACAAAAAGCCCAGCCAGAATGCTTTACAAGCTATTGGCATTGCATGTAAAGCTATGACTGACAAGAAGTTTATCATAAGTGCTTGCTTCCAAAATAGACTTTGTTGGACTGGACCTTGGTTGAAGGGACAAGGAATGGATGTGCAATGTCTAGGTGGTCATCCAGAGTGTACAGCAAACTTATCGCCCTTTGCCCCACTGTCAGAATATGATATGGGAAAGGAAATTGGTAGTCAGCTTGCTCTACAAGGTGCACTTATAAAATATGTCACCACAGATGCAAGATCAGCTCAAGGAATAGACTATGTTCTCTGAGCTCTTGATCCCATGTGGAAAGTGCAGCAGCAAGCTGACCCAGTTCATTTGGGACAAGCTCAGTTTTGACACTGCAACAAAGCAAATTTTAACTCGGACATGTTTCCTGGAACAACTCATGTAGAAAAACAGGAAGCACAGAAGGCCCTTAGCCAGGATGAAAAATCTAGATGTAATATGATTCTAAAGAAGCTAATGAAACAGCATGCCAGTAATATGACTACTCTTAGTAAACACTTACCAAAAGTTCTTGAATCCTCTCTGCTGTGCTAAACTGGAGACTGTTCACCGTGTGCAAGATACTCTGTTGTGCGTAGTGGAGGAGTAATCAGTAACTGATGGCATCGTTCCAAGTATCTTGGATTGCACAAAGTCACTGACCTAAACATCCATGAAAGTGACAGAGTTACTTTTTAAAAATTTTGAAAATGAAACAGTGTATCAGCAAAATGGCGAAATGAAACTGTATACAGATACTCAGAAATGTGAAGCAGTTAAGAGATCACGGGGAGTTTCACTACCAAAAACACGTGAATTATTCAAGGAATATTGTTGGTAGAACTTCTTCAACCATTCACAGATTGAATAACAACCCTGCAACATCAGCCATGACAAAATGTGAGGAGTCTGGTGTGGAACTTTCATTGCATGCAAAGCATGCACTATATCAAATGGATACTGAAACGGAATATAAAAAAAAACTTGTCAAAAGAAGCCAGATATTGTGAAAGGATGTGTATTCAACAGGGAAATATGATATCTGAACATTTGAAATACAACCAGTTAATTCATTGTGAATCAAATTACAATAAAGGACAGATGTATCCAAAACCCTCAACAAGTTCTCAAAGAATGCACAATTACAAATCACATCTACCCAATGTGAGGATTGACAATTCTGTGGGCAGGACATTTACTTATGGATTATTGTCAACTAACTCTTTGAGAGAGATACATTCTGAACATTTTTAATCTTTCTAGAATTATTTTGAAGTTAACATTCATCTATTTGTGTTTTAATGTGATGATAATTAAAATATGTATGAATTTGATACTGCTGCATGAAAGTAATATTATTATTAATAAATGTTATGAATTGAATATGATATCTTTGTTATTTTTTCTATATCTTTATATCAAGTAGGCATGGAGAATATTCTCCAAGCCCCTTGAAAGCACCTCTGTTTACAGATTTCATTCTCTCTGCATTCACTACATGTGGCTCAGCAGACAGGTGATCTTTAAAAATGCACAGAGAGTTATGCTACAGATGACTTGCTTCCAGGTTCTCTATCTCCATTTTCTCATTAAAGACCACTTGCCAGATATTGCTGACTTAAACTTTATTGCATCATAACCACTAGACTTTACAGCATTGGTCCAGATGAAACATTGCTAATTGGAGTACACTGTGTGCCAAAACAAATTCCCTATATTTCTTGAAAAAGCCATCAAATTTGGACTTTTAGCAGGATAACGATGAAAATGAGGCTAAAGAAGATGTGTAAGAATATAAACAATGACCTCTGACCTCATCATGATACAAGTTGACTGATACAATGCTGAAAATTAAATTTAATGTTAAAAAGTCAATTTAATTTTGAAATTTAAAAGAAATGCAAAAACAAATTTCAATATAAAAGTGAGAAATTCAATTTGAAATAATATTTTCAAAAATTATTTTTAAATCCATAAAATAGCAAGGCATGTACATTTACCTTCAGTTAGTAAAGGTAGAGTAACTCTGATTTTTGGCTAGGGGAATTGGTATGTCCAGAGGAAAAAATGATCTGCCCTTTTGACAACTTATATTCTAACTATCAAAAGATTTGTTGATACACTACCTTGAGCGAGTCAAGCTTTTGGTGCAAAGAAAAACTGCTATACCAGTCAAAAGAAGCAAAATAACAGGAGATTATATGCAAGTTCATTTTACAGGACTGCTGAACCATCAACATGCAATGAACATATGGCATAAACCCAACAGATTATTTACCTCATACATTACTTCAGAACATTCTCACTCTTTCACAAAGAACAATCAGGTTTTCAAAAGGATCATTCATGTCCAACAGCTGTAACAAAAGTCACAGACTGTTGGCTGCAGGAAATCAATAAGGGGAGTCTAACAGGTGTATTATTCCTAGACTTCAGGAAGGCTTTTGATTTAGTCAATTATGATGTTCTTTTATCTAAGCTAAAATGCTATAAATTTGATACTAATGCCTTAAACTGGTTTTCATCCTACCTATGCAACAGAACACAAAGAAACACTATTGGTAATGTTCAGTCCATCTCCATGGAAATTACACATGGTGTCCACAAGGGGTCTACTTTAGGCCCACTGCTTTTTCTTATTTTCATTAATGACCTTCCACTGTGGACAAAGCACTCAAATATAGACTTATTTGCAGATGATGCTACTGTAACTGCTTCAGGAAATGATATAGCTACTATTGAAGCACTACTAGACACCGATTTAAGAAACATTGAGAAGTGGTCAAATCAAAATAAAATGGTTTTAAATGAAACAAAAACAAAATGTATGGTAATCAATGAAACATTCAACTTCTGACAATCTGCTAATCTGACAATAAATGGGCAACTCATTGAAAATGTTAAAGAAGAAAACTCCTAGGAGTGATAGTTGAAAATGACTTAAAGTGGGACAAGCATATTGAATGTCTGTAGGTCTCAAGTAGAATAACTTTACTAGGTAAAATTAAGATGTACCAACCCATACAAACTAGAATAATGTACTATAATGCCTACATTCTGCCAGTTATTGATTACTGTTTGGCAATATGGGGAAACTGCCCCAAAAGCCAATTAGAAAGAATTAACAAGATGCAAAAGAGAGTAACACACCTAATACTGGATGCTCCTTTTGACACACCATCTAAAACCCTTTTCCATGAACTAAAATGGCTTCAAATAAATGACAGAATTAACTTTCAAAAGGCAATACTTGCCTAAAAATGTATAAATTGGAAAATGCCTGAATACATGAGAAATTATTGATGAAATCCAAGGACCATATGCCGTATGGTTGACCATACATGGCCACGTGAAACTCCCCAAACCCAAGAATGAACAATTTCGATATAGTCTTAAATATTCTGGAGCAAAGATATAGAACTCCTTGCACACATCTGTTAGATCAGCCACTTCTGTTGAAATTTTTAAAGAAAAATATCTCAAATATTTGAAACTTTATTTTTAATTGACCTTTACATGTCAATATACCTTGTAACATCTCCTGTCTCTACTCCAACTGTCTTGTCTCTGTGCATGGTAATCTGTGTTTTTGGTTTTAGAATAGCTGAGGGCCTCAAGGGAGACTAGATACATCTGTAATCTAATTGAGCTACCCTTGTTAAAGAAAGAATTATTATTATTATTATTATTATTATTATACATTTGGCACAAGCATTATGTCCAACTTTTAAGCTGTTCCCTCTTTGATAACTGACCCTAGAATTTTAAAGATGATGAGTAACATGGATACATTTCTGTGAGATATAAATCTCCGAGATGTCAACTTTACAGAGTAGTCAGAAAATTAGAAACTACTGGTAAGTCTGTGTGTTAAAACTTGTATTCTTCTCCCCCAACACACGCACACATCCTAAATATGTGTGTTGATATCAGTAAGGACATCAAAATGATTTTGGTGATCTGGAAAATTAGGGTCATGAAACAGATCATGTTTCACCTGTGGGTAAACTTTCCAAGTATAGTGAGGGGCTGACACTTTGATTTTTCTGCACCTCATGAAGTCACTGCTAAAGCAGAGAAAACCCATACAACAGAGTGGAAGCAATTATGAACAAATATTAGAAGATTACACTTGACCAAATATGAGAAGCGGATTCCACACAATGTCTTTTTAGAAATCATAAGCCTGTTTCTAAAGTGTCTCTGCTTCTCTTATTCAATATGGCATGCACTAAACACACTTTGTCTTGGTCATTGTTGATCTCGACTATGTTTCTTTTGAGAGTGTGGAGTTGATCCATGGACAACACTTTGTAATGTTGTTGTCCACTGTTTGAAGGTGAAATTTGAATGACATACACATTTGCTTTCCTTCAGTTATGTCAAATTCATCGTTTCATTGTTGCAAATATTGAATTTTGACATGATCCATCATCTTGCATCCACCAAAAGGCTGAACATCAACAGACCTGTCCATCCATAGGCAGCCTGGAAAAAGTTAGGGTCGGATATCAATGTACTTACTATTGTTGTGTCACTCTTCAGGAAACAGAATATACTGTAAACAAGAAAAAAATATGTTTGTGTGTGTGGGAAGGGGGGGGGGGATAAATTCTGATGAATGCAATGTTAATTTTCTTCTCTTCTAATGTTAAAAAAGAGATCACTCACCTGCATGGACAACTGACAACTAAGCTTGTGAAAGAAAATGTATACATTAGTAAAACTGTTGAGTGGAAAGAAAAGTTGGGAGCACATAGTTGCAACATGGTCTAATAGGTCTAACAAAATACTAATGTTTCAGGTTATGCTAAATAAGATTGGATTGGTTGATGTTAAATAAGATTGGATTGGTTGGTTGGAATAAGATTTTTAAACATCTTCCCCTCCATTTACTGAAAATGAACCTCTGTTCCATGACCTAATTTTATTCCTTAAAAAAAGACCTTGTCTGTATTACTCTACAATATGATACTTCATGGTAGTTAGATATACCACACTCTATATAATTACTTGAATAATTTGCATTTGTCTCATATAACTTGCTGTAAATTTGAACTGACCATGTTTAGCAGCAAACAACATGCAAAAGTTGCCATTATTGACTCATGCTGCCTAGTCTATGGCCAGGAGCTAAAAAATACTAGAAGAAACATTAGAAGTCTAAATAATCATGATGTCTTGTACTGTTACATATTATGAAAATGAAATGTGGTCTGGTCACAACAATCAGAGAATCTGAATGTTTTTTTTTAAAATTGTTTTATGGTAAGAAAATTTCTAGGGTAGGTGTTTGAAGAAGTGGAGGGACTGTCAATTCAGGATCATGACACTGGTAGTTATTTTCATTTTTTTATTTTTATTTTAAAGTTTTTCCTCAGCTTTAAATAACAGATTTACAATTTAATCCCCAAGTTGTATTATTTTCATACTTTATATCAGTTGTTCAATTGACACCCATGAATCCTGTGTTCTAAATTTTTTTGAAATGTTTTTCAAGGGGAAGAGCTCACGACCCAAAGCCTGTGATTCTCAATATACTTGATCATAGGTTACTTTCCTTGCTTTAATATGCAAACTATTTTAACCTCCACAGTAGTTAGTCTGCTACTTCTAGACGATAAAATTTGATCAAAATCTGATCAGAAATGTGGCTTCCAGAGCGGTAACAAGCTCAGTCAATCATATGCAAGATCACCAAATTAGTAAGTATGAATGTTGCTCATTATTGAACTCATCCAAGTTTTTAATGATGTAAGCAAATATTTCAAGTTTCATCTAAATTGGATGAGAAATGAGGTCCTTAGAGTGGTAACAAGCTCAGCCAATCAGATGCATGCTCACCTCGTTTGTATCCATGGATCTTGCTCATTACCAAACACATTCAAAATCTTAATGGCATAAGCATATATTCAAAATGTCATCAAAATAGGATTAGAAATATGGCCTAGAGTGGTCACAAAGTTGAACAATTGGAGGCAAGATCACTTCATTAATATGCATGGATCTTGTTCATAATCTAACAGATCTGATATTTTGAGAATATGGACTTTGTAGTGATAACAAGCAATTGTTGATGGTCAGATGCTAAATACACAGATGCATGATGGATGACAGATGAAGGGCCATACCATAAGTTCACTTGGCCTTACAGCCAGGTGAGTTACAAATGACTTAATTTTGGCTAATTAAATCCTGATTGTAAGTAAGTTTTCATGTGGTTGTTATTGCATGTTATTATTATCGACATTACTGTTGGCAACAGTACTGATAATAATAATAATAATAATAATAATAATCATGAGGACTAAAAACAAAAGCAATAAGCACAACAAAAATAAATGGAGGCAACTGAGAATAATGAATGCGGATTAATGTGGATAACATCTGAATGCTGTTACTGCAACTACTGCTTGCTAGGCACTACTCTGAATGTGAAGCTCACTCCACAATCACTGAAATATTGGCAAATTTGAGAAGAAATATTTGGAAATTAAAGACAGGATAGGAAGACTTGAGGAGAACAGTATAAATGATCCAAGTGAGTTCTGCTCTGCCACTGCACTCAACTACACTGCTAACCAGTAACATGAACATACAACATTCAGTACAAACAATAAACCTCTTAATCCAACAAATGTATTTTCAACTTATGCAACATGTCATTTTGTTTAAAATAAATATTTACACAAACACATATACACACCAGTCATACCAGTAAATAAATAAAAACAAATCTGCATCACCTGCTATAATGTGTATAAATTTTGCCTTTAGAAAAGATCTGAAACCATGCCACAATGTTAATATTTACAAGCTCTTCACTAATAAACCATAATGTCATATGGCATGCTTTATTTTAGAGCCAAAGTGCCGAGTCATCTCTCTTGTTTAACTTTAATTTTTGAACTGGTGCACCCTTACCTACTCAACAATAATGCTAACCAATCAACCTTGATCACAGGAAAAGGAAGACAGGAAGATGTAGAGAAGGTAGGTAGGACTGAAAGATGTAGAACAAGGAACAAATCGCTAGGCCACAGGTTCCATTTGTAACACCATCTTCTCAATGATGAACAACTTAACAAGAACTTCCTACACCACAAAGGGGTTAAGTCTCAAGCAACACAGAAGCTCATGTATAAATAAATGTATATTGAATTGAAATATTAATAACATAAACATACAATAGATTCAGTACAAACCATAGCGCTCTAAATCCAACAAATGTATTTTCAACTTACACAAGTTAATTTGTTTAAAATAAATATTTACATTTTTCTTCTTAACATATCAATCAATCTGGATGAGTAATAACCGAACTATACCCAGCATACATATCTACCAATGCATACATATAAATATACAAAAAATAAAAATAAATAGGCATGAATGAAAATGTTAAGAAAATATCAGGCACAATATTAGACAAATAGATACACAAACACACATACACACCAGTAAATAAATAAAAACAAATCTGCAGCACCTGCTATAATGTGTATATACATCTATATGATTGCTGACTGACCAATGTCACCAACTTTTTATAGACCAATTAAATTTTCCCTTTAGAAAAGATCTGAAACCATGGCAAAATGTTAATACTTAAAAGCTGTACTCGACTAATAAACCATAATTATGTCATATAGCAGGTTTTATTTAAGAGCCAAAGTGCCGAGACAGCTCTGATGTTTAATTTTAATTTTGAACTGGTCTGCCCTTACTTTCTATGATCTCTTTTTGGGTGTATATAGTTGCAGCTTTTAGTGACTCTAGTTAGATTACCCTAACAAGCCCTAACCAATTCAGAATAGCCATCGCCTTGAATATGGCAAACAAATATTTCCATACCCATCAGAGATACATATTTGAAATTAGATGTGAACAGAAAGTTGTTATCACTTCAGGTGTACCAGTAAGTACCCTGATAATCTGTTAGTCATTTACCTTGACCTTTTACCTCTTTGACCCCAAAATCAATGGCCATTTCTTACCCAAGTGCAAGCCATAAAGTTTGGTTGAGGTATGTAATGTAGAACTATATTGTATAGAAACAGTTTTTCTTCTTTCAGTCAGAGTTACCTGGACCTTTGACCTTGCGACTCCAAAATCAACTGAGTTCTACCTTAGACCAACGAATACCTACATATTCATATGAGGGATATTTAAAAAGTTCTGAATATTGATGTAATGTACAACAAAGTTCTTGGAAAATGGAATTCACCCAAAATTTTGATGCTGTACTCTTTCAGAAAGTCTTTGAAGATTGCAGGTTTCTGCGCCACTGCATCATCTTGGAGTAGATTGATCCCTCGTGTACCTATGTGCGGTTGGGTGGTTTGGTAGTGTCAAGTGTTCCACAACTACTGGCAACTCTCTGAAGGCATAAAAATGTCCAGCAACATGAACAGAATCAGGCACTTTTACCAGACATATGGGCCATTGGCATAAAAAAAATAATGCATATAAAACTCTTGACAGTACAACTACATCAAATGATCTGTGGTCTCTGCTTGTTTTTCTCCAATCCATTCAGATTCAAAAAATCAAATCCATGCTTCATCATCTCTGACAATCTCATTCAAATGTCTCTGATCACCACTTTCCTATATCTGGCAAGTAGCTGTTTGGCAATTTCAACACGATTCGACTTCTGATCAGCTGTTAACAAATGCAGGACTCATTTGGATAAACTTTTCAGAGCTTCAAATGTTCCTCAATATCTTAACAAAAGTTGACAAGATAATATAAATATCTTCCACCATATATTGAGCATTTTCATCAATTGCCACTTTCACAGCACACCACTTCCCACTCACCATCACATGCAGACAATGGTCTTCGAGACTGGGGGTCCTCTTCCATGGATTCATAACCATCTTTAAAACAATGAACCACCTCAAACTTGTAGAATCTCGAAGAAAAACATTCATACACTTTATCCTAGTCAGCCTTGATATCAGTCAGAGAGTACTCTAACAGAATCTAGATCTTCCAGCATCCTCCTTTCACAGTACCACACTAGCATCTCCTTTGCCAACATGTGTTGGGTGTCCTGTACAAACAGCTGTAGATCATATAATTTCAGAACTTTTTGAATACCTCTCATATACATAAATATATAATATCTTCAAATAAGCATCAATGCAAGTCTGACAAAAATATCATTCACTATATTAGATGCATAAAATCACAAACAAATATGCATCAGCCATACCAGAAAATATTACAGAAGCTAAAATAAAAAATAAAGGCAAGCATACAATACAAATATATATCAACATGTACAAGTCAACACCCCTGCTGGCACACAAGACATAAATAATAATGTGGACAAAATGGATGATTGCAATATCACCAATGTGACCTTGAACTCAACCCTGACATTAATTTGTGCAATAAATACACCATATGGATGACTACAATATCAGTGTCATATGACCTTGACCTTAATGTATGCAATAACATTATCAAAAAGGTATAGATTCCATGACCAACTGTTGAATCACACCTTTTCAGTAATTTCAGAGAATGAAAATCATTGTGATGGTGACTAAAATCCAGAGTCTTGAAATCCTAGTGTGTACATTTAATAATTTGCCAAAAAAACGCACCAGTTATATTAGAAAGAGAGTCTATTGCATCACCTATCTAAGGCCAAAACTTCATGCCATATGTAATCTTAAGTAGAATCAAAATATGCACAGGATTTTTATGTTACGAAAAAATATTTTAAACTACAAAGGTCAAACACTGTTTATAAATATTTGAAAGACTTAATACCACAATACCGGAATCAGTCGCATGCTTTAAAAGAAATCATTTGGATCACAGAGAAAGTCAAAGGATGAAAAAGAACTGCAATTATATTTTCTGGTTAATTGAAAAATGTCAATATCAATGTGTTATTGACTCTGACCATGACCTTGTCATCAATGGATGCAATAATATAAACAAAAAGGCCTACACCTAGAATCCATGAGAAACTGTTGAATCACACATTTTCACCTATTCCTTCCAAATGAGGTGCCTTTTGAACCCTACCCCACTCCCCCCATATAAAACTTTCTTGGAAGTAGGACCCATCCATACATTTTAATCCTAAATGTACCAGAAACTTTATGCCAAATGAGGCACAGCTCTATAAAATGCCAAAACATTCTAAACCTAACACTAACACACTGGTATCTAAGTCTAACAGACCTACTCTAAAGCCCTAACTAAGATAGCTAAGTAGTCAACACTATTCGCAAAACCAAAGTGCAAATAGTAAGAAAGAGGCCAAATCATGAACCAAAGTTATCCGCAAATAAAAATGCAAAATCATGAATAAAAAAATAAAACACAAGTATCGAGTCTTTTCCTAATTTACTTGTAAGCTGTGCCTCATCTCTAGCCAAGTCCGGATTTCCTTACCGTAAATATAAATGTTTAATGGGTACTGCAGGCCCTTACCTATCCCCCACCCCACCCCCCCTGCCTCCCAGAATGTTACCTCCACCCACAAGTAACCCGTACCCCCACTGTACCCACCCCCTTTTTGCTGTACCCTTTCAATGACCTATTTTGCAGGCACCTCATCCTAAATCCCCAATTTTTATGTTCCTACACAATTTTCTTAAAAGTAAGACCCTGGGTGGTTCCAATCATTGTAGAAAATGTGAAAATGGAATGACCTTTTTAGGGAGTATGTAGCCACGTCTCAGATATCTGTCCCAAAATGGTACAGTGATGCCATACATTTAAATTCAAAACTAATGTCTCTTGGGCTTCAGGTAGAGGTCTAATAGATGTGCCAAAAGAGACATGTGCAAGAAAGTGCATTACAAAAGACCTGGTACTTGCAGCAGGCACAATAGGCTCTATACATGGGAAAATTCAATTGTGGCTGTCAAAAAGAGGGTTTTGCTCCAAATAGAAGTGCTGTGTCAGGGAAAATCAGTACACAATAGAGGAACAAATGTAATCTCTGAACTGACTTTTCCTCCTGGTAAATCTGCCTCTGCTCTGCAACATCCAGCAGCATCTAAATGATGCACAGTGTAAAACCAATCAGCAGTGACTGCTATAATGTGGATATAAAGCTATATGCATGCTGACTGACCCGGTCACCAATGCTTTTAAAACCTGTGCTTGAATAATAAACCATAATAACTGCATATGACATGTTTTATTTAATAACCAAAGTGCAGAGACATCTCTCTTGTTTAATGTGACTTTTGAACTGGTGCACTGTTAACATGTATTGTCTCTTTGACTATATAGTTGCAGCTTTCACCGACTCTGGTAAGATAACCCTAACTAGTTCTAACCAATTTGGAATAGCCATCACTTTGAATATGACAAACAAATATTGCCGTATCAAGTAGACCTACTATACACAGGTGTAGATGTCCACCCTGGGTCAACAGTCACAGGTAGTACCGTCTACTGTTACTTATGGTAGCAGGCATGGCCCGACCAGACAGAGACCAATAAGTAAGTGTAAATGCAAATGTGAACAAAAAGTCTTGTCACATCAGTTGTACCAGTAAATACCCTGAAATATATTAGTCATTGACCCTGATCTTCTACATCTTTGACCCCAAAATCAATAGCCTTTGTCCTTACCCCAAGTGCAAACCATACATTAGGTATATCATGTAGAACAAATGTTCTTGTGCAGAAACCATTATTCTTTCAGTTACAATGACCCTGACCTTTGAGCTTTTGAGCCCAAAATTAATAGAATTCTTCCCTACTCCAACTGCAAGTCATCCACAATGTTTGGTAAATGTAGATGGTGGACAAGTAAACTTACTGTGTGGAAACCACATTGGTAACAAATGGATTGACAGACAGATGGATGAACATCACAACATATTGCCATATCAAGCAGACCTACACACATAATACATACATATAAATATACAAATAAATAAGCATTAATGCAAATGTGAAATTATTATGTACTATATTAGACAAATAGATTCACAAACATACATCCACATCAGTCACACCAGTAAGTATCACACAAACTAAAAGAACAAATTAAAGGCAAGCATACAATACAAATACAAATAGATATCAACATCTACATGTACACATCCCTGCTGGCACACAAGACAGAAATACTAATGTGGACAAAATGAATGATTGCAATATCATCCTCTATGCGACTTTGACCTCAACCTTGACATTAATTTCTGCAATAATTCCACCATATGGATGACTACAATATCAGTGTCATATGACCTTGACCGTGATGTAAGCAAAATTAATTGAATTCTTCCCTACTCCAACTGCAAGCCATCCACAATGTTTGGTAAATGTAGATGGTGGACAAGTAAACTTACTGTGTGGAAACCACATTGGTAACAAATGGATTGACAGACAGATGGATGAACATCACAACATATTGCCATATCCAGCAGATCTACACACATAATACATACATATAAATATACAAATAAATAAGCATTAATGCAAATGTGAAATTATTATGTACTATATTAGACAAATAGATTCACAAACATACATCCACATCAGTCACACCGCTAAGTATCACACAAACTAAAAGAACAAAATAAAGGCAAGCATACAATACAAATAGATATCAACATCTACATGTACATGAACACACCCCTGCTAGCACACAAGACAGAAATACTAATGTGGACAAAGTGGATGATTGCAATATCATCCTCTATGTGACTTTGACCTCAACACTGACATTAATTTGTGCAATAATTCCACCATATGGATGACTACAATATCAGTGTCATATGACCTTGACCTTAATGTATGCAATAACATTATCGGAAAGGTATAGATTCCATGACCAACTGTTGAATCACACCTTTTCAGTAATTTCAGAGAATGAAAATCATTGTGATGGTGACTAAAATCCAGAGTCTTGAAATCCTAGTGTGTACATTTAATAATTGCCAAAAAACACACCAGTTATATTAGAAAGAGAGTCTATTGCATCACCTATCTAAGGCCAAAACTTCATGCCATTTTTAATCCCAAGTAGAATCAAAATATGCACAGGATTTTTATGTTATGAAATAATATATTAAACAACAAAGGTCAAACACTGTTTATAAATATTTGATAGACTTAATACCACAATACCGGAATCAGTCACATGCATTGAAAGAAATCATTTGGATCACTGAGAAAGTCAAAGGATGAAAAAGAACTGCAATTATATTTTCTGGTTAATTGAAAAATGTCAATATCAATGTGTTATTGACTCTGACCATGACCGTGTCATCAATGGATGCAATAATATAACCAAAAAGGCCTACACCTAGAATCCATGAGAAACTGTTGAATCACACATTTTCACCTATTCCTTCCAAATGAGGTGCCTTTTGAACCCTACCCCACTCCCCCCATATAAAACTTTCTTGGAAGTAGAACCCATCCATACATTTTAATCCTAAATGTACCGGAAACTTTATGCCAAATGAGGCACAGCTCTATAAAATGCCAAATCATTCTAAACCTAACACTAACACACTGGTATCTAAGTCTAACAGACTTACTCTAAAGCCCTAACTAAGATAGCTAAGTAGTCAACACTATTCGCAAAACCAAAGCGCAAATAGTAAGAAAGAGGCCAAATCATGAACCAAAGTTATCCACAAATAAAAATGCAAAATCATGAATAAAAAAATAAAACACAAGTATCGAGTCTTTTCCTAATTTACTTGTAAGCTGTGCCTCATCTCTACCCAAGTCCGGATTTCCTTACCGTAAATATAAATGTTTAATGGGTACTGCAGGCCCTTACCTATCCCCCACCCCACCCCCCCTGCCTCCCAGAATGTTACCTCCACCCACAAGTAACCCGTACCCCCACTGTACCATCCCCTTTTTGCTGTACCCTTTCAATGACCTATTTTGCAGGCACCTCATCCTAAATCCCCAATTTTTATGTTCCTACACAATTTTCTTAAAAGTAAGACACTGGTTGGTTCCAATCATTGTAGAAAATGTGAAAATGGAATGACCTTTTTAGGGAGTATGTAGCCACGTCTCAGATATCTGTCCCAAAATGGTACAGTGATGCCATACATTTAAATTCAAAACTAATGTCTCTTGGGCTTCAGGTAGAGGTCTAATAGATGTGCCAAAAGAGACATGTGCAAGAAAGTGCATTACAATAGACCGAGTACTTGCAGCAGGCACAATAGGCTCTATACATGGGAAAATTCAATTGTGGCTGTCAAAAAGAGGATTTTGCTCCAAATAGAAGTGCTGTGTCCGGGAAAATCAGTACACAATAGAGGAACAAATGTAATCTCTGAACTGACTTTTCCTCCTGGTAAATCTGCCTCTGCTCTGCAACCTCAAGCAGCATCTAAATGATGCACAGTGTAAAACCAATCAGCAGTGCCTGCTATAATGTGGATATAAAGCTATATGCATGCCGACTGACCCGGTCACCAATGCTTTTAAAACCTGTGCTTGAATAATAAACCATAATAACTGCATATGACATGTTTTATTTAATAACCAAAGTGCAGAGACATCTCTCTTGTTTAATGTGACTTTTGAACTGGTGCACCGTTAACATGTATTGTCTCTTCGACTATATAGTTGCAGCTTTCACCGACTCTGGTAAGATAACCCTAACTAGTTCTAACCAATTTGGAATAGCCATCACTTTGAATATGACAAACAAATATTGCCATATCAAGTAGACCTACTATACACAGGTGTAGATGTCCACCCTGGGTCAACAGTCACAGGTAGTACCCGTCTACTGTTACTTATGATAGCAGGCATGGCCCGACCTGACAGAGACCAATAAGTAAGTGTAAATGCAAATGTGAACAAAAAGTCTTGTCACATCAGTTGTACCAGTAAATACCCTGAAATATGTTAGTCATTGACCCTGATCTTCTACATCTTTGACCCCAAAATCAATAGCCTTTGTCCTTACCCCAAGTGCAAACCATGCATTAGGTATATCATGTAGAACAAATGTTCTTGTGCAGAAACCATTATTCTTTCAGTTACAATGACCCTGACCTTTGAGCTTTTGAGCCCAAAATTAATTGAATTCTTCCCTACTCCAACTGCAAGCCATCCACAATGTTTGGTAAATGTAGATGGTGGACAAGTAAACTGACTGTGTGGAAACCACATTGGTAACAAATGGATTGACAGACAGATGGATGAACATCACAACATATTGCCATATCCAGCAGATCTACACACAAATTACATGCATATAAATATACAAATAAAAAAGCAATAATGCAATTGTGAAATTTTTATGTACTATATTAGACAAATAGATTCACAAACATACATCCACATCAGTCACACCACTAAGTATCACACAAACTAAAAGAACAAAATAAAGGCAAGCATACAATACAAATAGATATCAACATCTACATGTACATGAACACACCCCTGCTGGCACACAAGACAGAAATACTAATGTGGACAAAATGGATGATTGCAATATCATCCTCTATGTGACTTTGACTCAACCTTGACATTAATTTGTGCAATAATTCCACCATATGGATGACTACAATATCAGTGTCATATGACCTTGACCTTAATGTATGCAATAACATTATCGGAAAGGTATAGATTCCATGACCAACTGTTGAATCACACCTTTTCAGTAATTTCAGAGAATGAAAATCATTGTGATGGTGACTAAAATCCAGAGTCTTGAAATCCTAGTGTGTACATTTAATAATTGCCAAAAAACACACCAGTTATATTAGAAAGAGAGTCTATTGCATCACCTATCTAAGGCCAAAACTTCATGCCATTTTTAATCCCAAGTAGAATCAAAATATGCACAGGATTTTTATGTTATGAAATAATATATTAAACAACAAAGGTCAAACACTGTTTATAAATATTTGAAAGACTTAATACCACAATACCGGAATCAGTCACATGCATTAAAAGAAATCATTTGGATCACTGAGAAAGTCAAAGGATGAAAAAGAACTGCAATTATATTTTCTGGTTAATTGAAAAATGTCAATATCAATGTGTTATTGACTCTGACCATGACCTTGTCATCAATGGATGCAATAATATAAACAAAAAGGCCTACATCTAGAATCCATCGAATCCATGAGAAACTGTTGAATCACACATTTTCACCTATTCCTTCCAAATGAGGTGCCTTTTTAACCCTACCCCACTCCCCCCATATAAAACTTTCTTGGAAGTAGGACCCATCCATACATTTTAATCCTAAATGTACCGGAAACTTTATGCCAAATGAGGCACAGCTCTATAAAATGCCAAATCATTCTAAACCTAACACTAACACACTGGTATCTAAGTCTAACAGACCTACTCTAAAGCCCTAACTAAGATAGCTAAGTAGTCAACACTATTCGCAAAACCAAAGTGCAAATAGTAAGAAAGAGGCCAAATCATGAACCAAAGTTATCCGCAAATAAAAATGCAAAATCATGAATAAAAAAATAAAACACAAGTATCGAGTCTTTTCCTAATTTACTTGTAAGCTGTGCCTCGTCTCTACCTAAGTCCGGATTTCCTTACCGTAAATATAAATGTTTAATGGGTACTGCAGGCCCTTACCTATCCCCCACCCCACCCCCCCTGCCTCCCAGAATGTTACCTCCACCCACAAGTAACCCGTACCCCCACTGTACCCACCCCCTTCCTGCTGTACCCTTTCAATGACCTATTTTGCAGGCACCTCATCCTAAATCCCCAATTTTTATGTTCCTACACAATTTTCTTAAAAGTAAGACCCTGGGTGGTTCCAATCATTGTAGAAAATGTGAAAATGGAATGACCTTTTTAGGGAGTATGTAGCCACGTCTCAGATATCTGTCCCAAAATGGTACAGTGATGCCATACATTTAAATTCAAAACTAATGTCTCTTGGGCTTCAGGTAGAGGTCTAATAGATGTGCCAAAAGAGACATGTGCAAGAAAGTGCATTACAATAGACCGAGTACTTGCAGCAGGCACAATAGGCTCTATACATGGGAAAATTCAATTGTGGCTGTCAAAAAGAGGATTTTGCTCCAAATAGAAGTGCTGTGTCCGGGAAAATCAGTACACAATAGAGGAACAAATGTAATCTCTGAACTGACTTTTCCTCCTGGTAAATCTGCCTCTGCTCTGCAACATCAAGCAGCATCTAAATGATGCACAGTGTAAAACCAATCAGCAGTGCCTGCTATAATGTGGATATAAAGCTATATGCATGCTGACTGACCCGGTCACCAATGCTTTTAAAACCTGTGCTTGAATAATAAACCATAATAACTGCATATGACATGTTTTATTTAATAACCAAAGTGCAGAGACATCTCTCTTGTTTAATGTGACTTTTGAACTGGTGCACCGTTAACATGTATTGTCTCTTCGACTATATAGTTGCAGCTTTCACCGACTCTGGTAAGATAACCCTAACTAGTTCTAACCAATTTGGAATAGCCATCACTTTGAATATGACAAACAAATATTGCCATATCAAGTAGACCTACTATACACAGGTGTAGATGTCCACCCTGGGTCAACAGTCACAGGTAGTACCCGTCTACTGTTACTTATGATAGCAGGCATGGCCCGACCTGACAGAGACCAATAAGTAAGTGTAAATGCAAATGTGAACAAAAAGTCTTGTCACATCAGTTGTACCAGTAAATACCCTGAAATATGTTAGTCATTGACCCTGATCTTCTACATCTTTGACCCCAAAATCAATAGCCTTTGTCCTTACCCCAAGTGCAAACCATGCATTAGGTATATCATGTAGAACAAATGTTCTTGTGCAGAAACCATTATTCTTTCAGTTACAATGACCCTGACCTTTGAGCTTTTGAGCCCAAAATTAATTGAATTCTTCCCTACTCCAACTGCAAGCCATCCACAATGTTTGGTAAATGTAGATGGTGGACAAGTAAACTGACTGTGTGGAAACCACATTGGTAACAAATGGATTGACAGACAGATGGATGAACATCACAACATATTGCCATATCCAGCAGATCTACACACAAATTACATGCATATAAATATACAAATAAAAAAGCAATAATGCAATTGTGAAATTTTTTATGTACTATATTAGACAAATAGATTCACAAACATACATCCACATCAGTCACACCACTAAGTATCACACAAACTAAAAGAACAAAATAAAGGCAAGCATACAATACAAATAGATATCAACATCTACATGTACATGAACACACCCCTGCTGGCACACAAGACAGAAATACTAATGTGGACAAAATGGATGATTGCAATATCATCCTCTATGTGACTTTGACTCAACCTTGACATTAATTTGTGCAATAATTCCACCATATGGATGACTACAATATCAGTGTCATATGACCTTGACCTTAATGTATGCAATAACATTATCGGAAAGGTATAGATTCCATGACCAACTGTTGAATCACACCTTTTCAGTAATTTCAGAGAATGAAAATCATTGTGATGGTGACTAAAATCCAGAGTCTTGAAATCCTAGTGTGTACATTTAATAATTGCCAAAAAACACACCAGTTATATTAGAAAGAGAGTCTATTGCATCACCTATCTAAGGCCAAAACTTCATGCCATTTTTAATCCCAAGTAGAATCAAAATATGCACAGGATTTTTATGTTATGAAATAATATATTAAACAACAAAGGTCAAACACTGTTTATAAATATTTGAAAGACTTAATACCACAATACCGGAATCAGTCACATGCATTAAAAGAAATCATTTGGATCACTGAGAAAGTCAAAGGATGAAAAAGAACTGCAATTATATTTTCTGGTTAATTGAAAAATGTCAATATCAATGTGTTATTGACTCTGACCATGACCTTGTCATCAATGGATGCAATAATATAAACAAAAAGGCCTACATCTAGAATCCATCGAATCCATGAGAAACTGTTGAATCACACATTTTCACCTATTCCTTCCAAATGAGGTGCCTTTTGAACCCTACCCCACTCCCCCCATATAAAACTTTCTTGGAAGTAGGACCCATCCATACATTTTAATCCTAAATGTACCGGAAACTTTATGCCAAATGAGGCACAGCTCTATAAAATGCCAAATCATTCTAAACCTAACACTAACACACTGGTATCTAAGTCTAACAGACCTACTCTAAAGCCCTAACTAAGATAGCTAAGTAGTCAACACTATTCGCAAAACCAAAGCGCAAATAGTAAGAAAGAGGCCAAATCATGAACCAAAGTTATCCGCAAATAAAAATGCAAAATCATGAATAAAAAAATAAAACACAAGTATCGAGTCTTTTCCTAATTTACTTGTAAGCTGTGCCTCGTCTCTACCTAAGTCCGGATTTCCTTACCGTAAATATAAATGTTTAATGGGTACTGCAGGCCCTTACCTATCCCCCACCCCACCCCCCCTGCCTCCCAGAATGTTACCTCCACCCACAAGTAACCCGTACCCCCACTGTACCCACCCCCTTCCTGCTGTACCCTTTCAATGACCTATTTTGCAGGCACCTCATCCTAAATCCCCAATTTTTATGTTCCTACACAATTTTCTTAAAAGTAAGACCCTGGGTGGTTCCAATCATTGTAGAAAATGTGAAAATGGAATGACCTTTTTAGGGAGTATGTAGCCACGTCTCAGATATCTGTCCCAAAATGGTACAGTGATGCCATACATTTAAATTCAAAACTAATGTCTCTTGGGCTTCAGGTAGAGGTCTAATAGATGTGCCAAAAGAGACATGTGCAAGAAAGTGCATTACAATAGACCGAGTACTTGCAGCAGGCACAATAGGCTCTATACATGGGAAAATTCAATTGTGGCTGTCAAAAAGAGGATTTTGCTCCAAATAGAAGTGCTGTGTCCGGGAAAATCAGTACACAATAGAGGAACAAATGTAATCTCTGAACTGACTTTTCCTCCTGGTAAATCTGCCTCTGCTCTGCAACATCAAGCAGCATCTAAATGATGCACAGTGTAAAACCAATCAGCAGTGCCTGCTATAATGTGGATATAAAGCTATATGCATGCTGACTGACCCGGTCACCAATGCTTTTAAAACCTGTGCTTGAATAATAAACCATAATAACTGCATATGACATGTTTTATTTAATAACCAAAGTGCAGAGACATCTCTCTTGTTTAATGTGACTTTTGAACTGGTGCACCGTTAACATGTATTGTCTCTTCGACTATATAGTTGCAGCTTTCACAGACTCTGGTAAGATAACCCTAACTAGTTCTAACCAATTTGGAATAGCCATCACTTTGAATATGACAAACAAATATTGCCATATCAAGTAGACCTACTATACACAGGTGTAGATGTCCACCCTGGGTCAACAGTCACAGGTAGTACCCGTCTACTGTTACTTATGATAGCAGGCATGGCCCGACCTGACAGAGACCAATAAGTAAGTGTAAATGCAAATGTGAACAAAAAGTCTTGTCCCATCAGTTGTAGCAGTAAATACCCTGAAATATATTAGTCATTGACCTTGACCTTCTACCTCTGACACCAAAATCAATAGCCTTTTTCCTTACCTCAAATGCAAACCATGCATTAGGTATATCATGTAGAAAAAATGTTCTTGTGCAGGAACCATTTTTTTTCTTTCAGTTACAATGACCTTGACCTTTGAGCTTTTGAGTCCAACATTAATAGAATTCTTCCCTACTCCAAACTGCAAGCCATCCACAATGTTTGGCAACTGTAGCTCGAGGAGAACTAAACTTACTGTGTGGAGACCACATTGGTAACAAACGGACTGACAGACAGATGGATGAACAAAACAAGACAGTCTCCTGTGTCTTGTCTTCTTCTGTTCTGTCCCATTCTATACCATGAAGTCTGTTCTTGTCCTGTCCCATGCCATGTTGTGGGAGACAAGACAGCACAGGACAATACATGACATCACATAACAATACATGATAGCACAGGACAATACACGATAGCACAGTACAGACCAAGACAACACAAGACGGCACAGCAGGACAAGGGATGGGATAAGACAAGACAGCATGGCTCGGGATGGGACAGGACGGGACAAGACAAGACACACAAGACTGATGTAACACACCAGCAGATGCAAACACACAAGCATACACACAGGCACAGATCTCCATACAGACACACAGAAATACCCAAGGTCCATAACCTGGAAGAGAGAGCTTTGATGAGGCACCAGACACACCTCTCTTTCCCCACTAAAATCTCCCTCTACATCAGCAACCATCCCTGACGATGGTCCCGCAGTCTGGACTTCACAGTCCACATTGGAACCTAAAATCGCTAGGTCCGACAGTTCAAAGCCAGCCGATGCTTCGGATGCACTTTCTGCATCCTGCTCCAGAGTCACAGTAAGTGGATCCTCCAGAATCACCTCTGAGACAGGGGAGGGGTCTGACAGTGGGTCAGGGAGATCCAGCAATGGGAGGACATCGACCACAGTCTCTGCATCCCTTGCCAGTTCTGGAGTCTGCATCTGAAAAAGATTGTAAAAGTTTATCAGCACAATGAGATGTAGAGCCACTCACCAACTGTTGGTTAATAATGATAGTATCAGAGCAAAAAGCAGACACCTGATCAGAGTTTTTGATGCCAGGTTTGCAATGAGAACAACGTCCTTATTCACAACTGTAAGATCAATGTTGGGTCTTATTCTGATGGTCATAAATTAGACAGGTGTCTGTTATATAAAAGGACATTAATAAAAGAATTTTCACTGGGGATAAACAAATGTCCATTTTGAACATGTGTTTGCTATATTGAGGTGTCTGCTATGGCAGGTTGCACTGTATTTACATTGTCCACATTCAAAATGAAATGTCACTTTGTGAATGAAAACAAGTTTCTATTGGATCTAATAATCCTGTACTCTTGTAATGTTCATTTCTTTATTCTCTTGTCTATTCTCATTTCTTTGTGCATTGATATATTTTGTAATTCCCCTATATGTCACTTTTCTTGTACATTCATTTATTATTTTGTTCATTATTTTGTTTAGTTGGCAGAGCACTGGACTTGAAATCCATAGGGCATTGGTTTGATACCAGCCCAGATCAGCCCTGGTCAGCAGTCTGGGGTCCTTGGGAAAGGCACTTTGCCCCCATTTCCTATGAATGATATAGCTAGTCGTGTGTTCAAAGTAACATTCAAAACCAACAAAGCAACCAATATCAAACTTTCCTAATAAGTATATTTTTATGAGGAGTCTTATCATTCATCAGATGAATGGTGGAAGATTTTTTCAAACATTCTTTATATTATGGACACGAGGTGAAAAACACTAGGCCGAGTATGTGTAGTTTATAAGGAACTCAATAGTTCATGATACTATCTTCTGTGATGCTTAGACAGCATGAACATGCTCATTTAGCCACAGATTTTTAATCCATATCTTTTGCTATTAATTTGTTCCTTTCTTTTTTTTTTATTCCTATGGTTTAACTTTATATATATTTTTTCCAATTATGACTAATTTCAGTTTTTAGCAACCAATTACAACCTATCCACACACACACACCCTCTCTTTCATGTTGTTATACATTATTTACATTGCACCAAGATACATATTGTACATATAACTAGCTGCTACTGTTCTGCATTCAATTTTTTTCCCGTGACTAGCTAACATGGGTTTCACCAACTTTTGCATGTAAAGATTTTAGGAACTTTTATTCAAAATATATAGTTAAACAGTCACAGAATCACATTTAATAGTCTTACATATTTGATGATCAAGAAATTGCTTTAATGGTAACTTAGGATTGTCAAATTAAATAAACCCATCAACAACAACTGAAATTTAGATGGTAATAGCACGATTGCACTTTGTGGACCCCAACCATCATTGTATAGCAGGGTTTCACTGTACTATATGCGTAACTGATGAGAAATTCAATAGTTCATGATATTCTATTTCCAGTGATGCTGAGACAGCATCAACATGCTCATTTAGCCCCCAAATTTTAATCCTTGTCTTTTGCTGTGTGTTCCCTTTTGTATTTCCATGGTTTAACTTCATATATTTTTTTTTTCAAATCATGAATAATTTCAGTCATTGGCAACCACTTACAACCTCTCTCTCTCTCTCTCATGTAGTTATACATGATTTACCATGATACATATTGTACAATTAACTAGCTGCTGTTGTTCTGTATTCAAGTTTTCCAGTGACTAGCAAGCATGGGTTTCACCAACTTTTGCATATATACATTTTAGCAACTTTTATCCAGATATATAGTTTAACAATCAAAGAATCGCATTTAATAGTCTTAAATATTTGATGATCAAGAAATTGCCTATGGTTCTGAAAACTCAGGATTGACAAATTAAATAACCCCCCAAAAAACAATTTAAATTTAGATGCTTCACGCAATATATAGTATTAATAAATTTCATGCATCATTGGCATTACATTGTTGGTTTTTAAAACTTTATTTGGAAAACTAAAAAAAGCATTGTCTGTTAATTTATAAGTGCAACTATGTAGACAACTCGCTGCTCCAATGTGCTCTGCCAGTAAAAGTAAACCATGCCTATTTAATAGAGACTACTTCAAACATACGGTTATTAGCGGATGCAACTCCACAAGAAAGCATAGTGTGCTGAGCTATTCTATGCATGAAGCTGCAGCAGCTCCGTCAGAATGTGTACAGAGACAGTGGAGAGACTTTTTCATAATCCTCTTTAGAATCTCTCCAGCCCCACAGCATTGCATTTAGAAATGAAAAACTTCACTAGCTGTTTTGTATTCCACTTATTTTTCTGTTTATCTGCTGTTGGCTAAATTTTGGAATGTGCTTTCTTCTGTTTCTACTTCAAAAAAGATTCAATTGCTAAATTTCATTATCGACACCAAGTCTTTATATACCAAAAATATGCCCTTTGTTACAAAAAGTGTCCTTTCCTTCAACAACAGTGCCCCTTTTGAAGCTTGGACACTTTCTGTCAAATCTAATCAAAGTCTGTTAGTGTTGTTTTAGAAGAAGTTCAAGTTTTGTCCTTTATGCCAGAATGCTTTCTATCAAATCTGGCAAATTCTGTTGAGCACTGACTGAGAAGAAGTTGTTTTCAGGTTGTTCTATTTTAATAATAACGGCCACATTTGATCACAGATTGGCATTACATTTAAAAAATGTAAAGTCATCCATGTAAGAATGTTGTCAAATTCTGTTGAGCAATTTGAGAAGAACTTGTTTAATGGTTTTTCTATTTTTAGTACATGTAATGGCAGCTATATTTGATGGTGGATTAGCATCACTTAAATAAATCTGAAAGACCTTCACACAGGGTGCTTTCCATCAAATTTGGTCAAATTCTGTTCAGGATTTCTTGAGAAGTTGTTTAAATATTTTTTATATTTTTAGAAATGGTGGCCATATTTAATGGCAGATCAGTATCATCTTAATAAACTTGAAAGACCTCCATGACTAGATGCTTTCTTTCAAATTTGGTCCAGTTCCTTTGGGCAGCTTTGAGATATAACATGTTTCATCTTCATCTGATTTTTTAAATTTAAATAACATTCTTTATCATTGGTTCTGGGATGATTTCATACAACTAATTATATTGGGGTGGGGTGGTGGGGTGGTGGAAGATAACTTTCATGTTTACTTGATATGTGCAACATCCCGTTAATATCATGTTAGATAGCTGCAGTGTAACATTTACCAAAGTCTACAGTAACCAAGTTTTGTGTCATTTGTTATGTCTAGTGGGTTGAAATGAGCAAACCTTTTATTAAAAGGTATTAGTACTCAGATATTAAACAAAATCAGAATTCACTTATTATAATATGTAATACAATGTTTTTTGCCAAAACTTGAGATGAAATAAGACGTAACTGCTCAACAAATATGTAACAAGGGCAACAAAAACTCATGCCTTTCTTGCATCTCACTGTATAATTTCTTTTTCAGAATTATGTACCCCATAGATGAACTAAATGACACAAATTATGGAAATGATATGTGGTTAGAACCAGTACACTTAAGGTTATGCGCAAAGTTGTGGGTCTTTGTGTAGATGGACAAACAAGTTGTGTAATCAGGGTTCCAAATATTGGGGTGCACACATGCATGACTTTGATTCTCTCTGCAAGGTATGTTCTGCTTAGGTGCTTTAAGTTGTCAAGATGGATTAGAGTCTATACTATGTATGATTAAAAGTAATTTGGACAGGATTAAAGATGTTAATTGATTATGGTTGGATTACTCCAGAGCTGAAGTGGCATAAAACTGGGTCAGTTTTACTTCAGTGTTTAAAGTTTGTCAAGATGTCTAAGTGTGCATTATCTCCCAATGCCAAAACACCAAAATTGAAGCAACTGAATTATCACATAAAATTCATTGATGGATGGAAATGGGAATTTCAGTGGATGGAATCAAGTTCAAAGGGACATGAATATGTATTCTGCTCTTCCTGTAAAGTTGATTTTAAAATCTGTTATGGTGGCAAGAATGACATCATGTGTCATGCACAAACCCCATTACATAAAAGCATATTAACTGCGACAACAAATATGCCATCACTTTAATCCATGTTCACATATTCTGCATCAAATGTGGACAAAGTTGCATGTGCTGAGAAACTATTTGTCAACTTTACAGCCAAACAATCTCCCACTTCTGGTAGCAGATCATTTTCAGATCTCATTTGGATGGGAAAGTCACAGACATGTGCCACAATGAAAATTCACCATTCTCACTGATGAGTTAAATGATCAAGGGGATAATAAAATGCTGACAGTCTTAGTTCGTGTAGACAGGATATCCACAAGATTCCTTGGAATACCAACTTGTAACACTGGATCAGCAGAACTCATCTTTGCATGCTTGGATAAAATAGTCTTGCAAGTATTACGCAAGTTTAACTTTTTAACTGTTCATAAGAAATCATGATCACAATTGTATTATAATTATAATAATAATAATAATACATGTAATATCAATAATATGAATATTATGGATACAGTACAGGAATCCGTAATGCCTTGGCTTGAATGAGGATTTTGTCTTCGTTTGTAATGCTAGTTAAGTGATAATCATTTACTGGATTTTATTGTTGTTGTTAAAGGATGGTGATAGTGATGATAATGATGACAACAAAGGCATCTGAAAATTAGGCTTAAAGTCACAAAGGGTGTGATGGTATAATGCATGCATCAGTGCTTCATGTGGACAATCTTACTGACATTAAAACAACATTAGATACTTGGGAGTGCAATCAAAACTTGCTAATCTGATTAGGTAGGTCATCTTGTCTCCCATGATCAATATTGATAATTATTAGCTATTGATGGGTGAACAATGAAACAATATTATTAGTCTGCACCACTAATTTGAAATTAAAAGCAGTGATGGTTACCTTTGAAGGAAAAGTTCACCCCAGTGGTTGTTTTTTTAAACTGTTTAAGTGAAATTCCAAGAGAATTATATTGATAGAAGTGTAATTTCTGGATTTAAATCTTATGGACATGTAATATTTCTTAGAAATCTCAACTGCAGCATAAAAAACAAAGTTTATTAGAAATAAACAAAGTTGCCTTGTATTATATTTCAATTTACCTATTGTATATCCATGGCAAGTAAATTTCAAAGTTCTAATGTTTTGTATTTTGTATTACAGTGGTGAAGCTGTCTGAGAAGTTCATGACATTAACCCAGAGTGAGAAAACTGTACTACCGGTAGTCTGGAATATGAAATTCAGGACTACATTCGGACTCCCAAATCAACCCAGAGAGTACCAGTCTTGAGCAGTTTTGGCAGACAGTCAGCAATCTGAAACTACCCACAAGCAGGAAACAATTTAAGCTTCTTAGTGGACTCGGTAGAGTTGTATTGACATTGCCACATTCCAATGCAGACACTGAAAGGACATTTTCCATTCTGAGGAAAATTCAGATGGACTCTAGAGGAAATCTGGATCCAGTGACAGTTCATCATCTTTTTAGTTTCATATTGATTATAATTTGTTTGGATAACCATCTGATGTATTTCACAATCATTGTTAAAAAGCAAAAATGGTGTGCTGTTACATCTGCAGCATATTAATGGCTACAGTTTCCATATCCTGACCTACATGTTAGATATAAGAACCGAGATTTGTTCTTTGCATCCTCTATAATTACACAATCACAATATCATTTGGATATTTTTCAATGATAATGTTGAAATTGTTTGAAAATTATCTCACTGGTGTCTTGTGTTACATCTTTTGTTCAACCAAAAAAAATATTTTGTTTTACACAATACACATAAGGAACTATCTCCTTTCATACAGAAATAAATATCAGGTGTTTTATAATTATGTAACCTGGACAAGTTATAATAACTCTAAACAAATTTAAAAAGTGAGTCTGAGATGTAACACAAATTTTATGACATCAAATTCTGTACCATTTATCTATTCATTATTTTTGGAAAATATGTAAATTTATAAAAATCTTATTTTAAAAAGTGATATATTTTATTCAGTTCTAATGTTTTGTATTCCCAAAGATAAATTCAAGTAATTTGGGAACAAAACAAGGAGTCTGTGAAGGAATTGATGGACTTTACAAAGATAAAACCATTTTTAAAATTCTAGTTCTCAAGGCAACCCATCAAAATCACAGATTTTTCAAGGTTGTATGAACGATGTGTAACAATGACCAAACCTACCAAAAAAGCTTATCTGCACCAATTCCCTGAAACTCATTTTTAAAGTCGTCAAAAAAAGCCTGTTGTACTGATTTAAAATGATATATAATTTGGCACAGGACTTGCCTGAAAATACGTACAAATGTCGATAGGGTCATTTTTACAATAAACTACCAACAATGGAAATAAAGGCAATATTAATATTAACATCAATAAAATGAACAAGCTTTTGGCAAGTAATTTTCCATAATGGGTTCTATACTGGACAACAAAACCATAGGTTAAGTTTATAGATCTTATGACCTTTGCGCATTACAAGTTTTGACCTTTAAAACAAGGACATAAAAGTATTTCATTTTCTCTCTATAACTTTCACTGAGTGGATAAATGCCATGGACATGATTTTTAAGGCTAAATATTTGCTCAGAACACTGTTAACAACAGCAGGGGTACTGTCCTGACTTTCTTTACATTACAATGGATATATTTTCAACAAAGTATTAAGCCTTAATTGTATCCTATTGTGCTGTATATACTGTTTTTAGTATACAGCCTAATTGTATCCTATTGTACTGTATATACTGTTTTTAGTATACAGCGTAATTGTATCCTGTTGTGCTGTATATACTACAGTTTATATCGTAGAAAACTGAAGGCCTCAACATAGATTAGTTCCTGTAACTAACTGAATTACTTTCTCTAAACAAAGTCATAATTATTAGAGTATTGCACCTAGGATCCCAAGGTCAGGGGACAGTGTCCTCGCCCTCCAGATCTGGGGGACACACATTTTAAAGGGAGAAAGGAAACTTGTAGTACATAATGCACTAGTAGTGCTAAAACATGAGATAATCTTATTTGCTTCGACAGTTTTGCCACCTTAATTTTCTCATATTTTCCTTTGAAAATTTACATTATTGCAATACACGTTTTATCATGTGATCAAGTAACTTATGAAGACTTTAACATATTTGAATATCTGGTTAACCTGAAATGAACTGCACCATAGAATTTTCCGTTCCGGATCTTGCTCATTTAATTATAGTGTTCGTTCATTATCTACTAGCATTTATTATAATAAATACCATGTTTTCTTAAATTACTTTTCTTTTAGAAGTATTAAATCATTCATCAAATGACAAATTGTGTATTTGCATAAATGAGTATCTTTTTCCATTAATTCAGCCTGAGAATAAATTAAATCCTTACTGCCGTAGGTGTGACTTTAGCCTCGAAAATACATTACAAAATCGGCGGTCAAAGACTTTAGCAACTGGCCCGACTACCACAGACCTTGAATGTTTTCATTGCCAGATTAATTGTTTTGAAATGGATATTCATTGCCGTCTTGCAGGTTTTATCACTTTTAGCGACTTTGGCCATTGCTAGCGCCAACATAGACGTGCATGCACATCCGCGAAGGAAAAATGTAGACATATTTGTTTCATTATTTTTTCAAACACAAAAGCGCGCCAAGATGGGTGCACAAGGTCAAGATTTCGGGGACATGGGAGCCCGCTCTCAAGGTGCAATACTGATATTATTATTATTATTATTATTATTATTATGCAATATCATTCGTAGACATACCCCACACAGTAAATATTAAACGCTAAATATATGTTCTAGCCATTTCGGGGTTCTACATTGGCATAACAAAATAAACATGCTTACTTACCAGCTCAGAACGTGAAATCCGAAAAATAAAAAAATTAAAGCTGTATATATACTCTAAAACCACGTGATCGATTAACTAGAGCCTCGTGTGGCTGAAATTAGCAAAAAACGTCCAAGGTGCCCCATTATTACGAGAAAAATAAAGTAAGTCAGCATGTGCACGTACATCACGAGATATATATATATGAGCAGAATTCACTTATGCATGTAAAACGAATGACTTTTGCCCTCAGCCAGGGATCCCATTGTATCAACAACAATAGGCAGTGCTGCAAAGGAGATGGGAATTGTTTTGGCCATGGTGAATTTCCAAACTGTATGCTACAATTGAAATTATGATATGGAATAATTACAGGTATAATCATATTCCCTGCTCACCCACCCACCCACATCCATATAGAGATGTATATTAGCATCATGTGGCTGGCTTGCTGGTTGCATGGATAAAATGGGATTAGTTTATTGATTGATTGATTGACTGTTGTTGTTGCGTTACCTAACAGTACTTGCATATTCTGGACAGGCAATGTAACATCAAAAAGGTTATATGGGCTATTGTCATATAGGGACCCTGAGACTAACATATGGAAAAAGAAACCTGTCCATAGACTGGCATTCATGATAAAGATGAAAAGTGTAAACATTCCAAAAGAGTTTCATCGCATTTATGCCACAATAGTTTGTGTGTGAATGCGGATCACCTCAGCCTGGCACCCCATCATATCAACAACAAATAGGCAGTACTGCATAGGATATGGGAATTGTTTTGGACATGGTGAATTTCCAAACTGCATGCTACAGTTGAAATTGGGATATGGAATAATTACAGGTATAATGATATGCCCTGCACACCCACCCACCTACATCCATATAGAAATGTACATTAGCATGACATAGCTGGCTTGCTGGTTGCATGGATAAAATGGGATTAGTTAATTGATTGATTGATTGTTGAATAGATTTATGCATTGCTGATTGTTTGTTTTGAGTAAGGAGGATTGAAGAAAGAAAGAAATACTGGTCTTTATTTTATTTGACTATGCTGGTATGACAGTTTTATCTTAAATCATACATACACTATTTCATTCATTCATTCAATGCTACATTCATTCAGTCAGACAGTCAGTCAGTCAGTCAGTTCATGTTATTTTAGAATATGTTAAATTGTTTGTTTGTTTGTTTGTTTATTTCTTTATTTATGTCTTGATATTCTGAGAAAACTGTTTCAACCTCTCCATAGGTCTCATCAGGTGGTAGCAGGTAACACAACTGCACATAACATGTGTTGTGTTACCTATGGTTTTCCCCACGACAGTTTTCCTTTCTGTATTATGTGTTTTTCATTGTGTCTTTTGGGCACTGTCCTTTTGTACATGGACTAAGATCATCTTTTCTGTCTGCAGTATCCTTGGCTCCTTGTAAACCTGTGCGTAGGAGTGATCGCCCTTGGAATGACTGTGCAGCATGACTTCCTGTTGCTGGGCTGAGTTCTGTACCTTAGATGAGCCTGTATCATTTATCCCTGTCTTTCCAGTACACATTTCCTGTTTTCCGGATACTTTTGGTACAAATGATGGTAAGTACAGTGTTTTATCCATTTGATCCAGTGATCTTAGAGTATTTGGTGAAAGTATACCCCCAAGTGTTTTACTTTTGTTTTCAAAGATGATCCAAGTCTGTTATTGAGTCTGTGTATTGTTGAATGCACTCTTGCCTCAAAGTTTCTTGAATTGTTAACATTTTTAGGTACGGAAACACTGATTGATCTGTTCACAGCCTCACATTTCTGTGTGTTTGTATTAAGTTGCAGTCTTTGTACAACATCACAGGAAAGTTTCATTTTCAGCACTTCCAGGAGAATATTCTTATCACTTTCTGTCATGTTTAGATGAGTCACTTGATGAAGTCCCAGAAATGCAAATCATATCCACCAACTGTTAGTACTTCCCCCCTATCCCCCCCTCCAAACCTTAGAATAATGCTGACATTTGTTGCAGTCCCCAGAATAACACTGCAGAGCGGCATCCAGTACTTGGGGAAGTTGACATTGGATAATTCTAACATCACCACCGGTGTCTTCCATCATTTGTTTGAAGATCAAAACTGCAGCGGGCTTTAACATCTTGACTGAGAATTGTCTGCTTAAGCTTTTTTCCTTCTCTTGTTCTTATTCCCAGAAACATATTTTTCACTAAAAGTTGCAGAACTGCACTGTTTGAGATCAGGACTCTCACATCTGTTGTCTTGATTGCCATTACGATGGATGATATCATTCCACATTTCAACATTTGTATTCTGTCCCCTCATGCTGATTCACTTCTGTCTCTTTCAGGGTCAGTCTTGCTTTGGATGATGGCCATAGAATTCTAGCAGACCCAGGTGTGCCATTACAGTCTGGTGCCACAACTGACTGGAGACCCCCACCTGCCGGCTTCATCACTACCATGAGAGAGAACTTGTCTGCATCCATTCTTCTGGTCACTTGAGCAGATGCAGCACTGGAACTTGGTAGAGAATCATCAGTCAGAAATCTGACCCCTTTGTTATGTGGAATATTTCCTGGTTTAAAAAAAAGTTTTCTTCTTCTTGGTGTACCCTTTCATGGTTTCAGTTAAAATAACTGTATGTAAAAGTACAAGAATTATTCTCTCTCCCCCTTATATAACTAGGAAAAGGTGTGCTGCCCTGGTATTATAGAACTCCACCAAATCTTCAATACTATTGGAAGCCTAACATCTACCCTTCAGGGGTGAAAATGACATCACTACCTTAGTTACCACCCCTAACTAGCGTATTCAGATGCTACCAGATTTCAGGTGCTACCTATTATTGACAGGCCCTGGTTTAATTACTTCACACCTGATAAGGAAAACCATTGATGTTTGTGATAAAGGAATGGAGACATGTTGCAAAAAACAAAATTTGTCAACTTGAGTTTGTACAATTTTTTTCATGAAAATTGAATTTAAATTCAAATTTAAAAATAAAAACAGGTATCATATTTTAAAATTGACTCTCCTAGGAGAGTTTAACAGCCAGGTTTAATTTCTAGTAATTTCCAGATTTGTATGAGGACTAAAACCTAATTACAGTTTATTTCAAGTGTTTATCTTAATTAATAAATTCACTATTCAACGTTAAGTTTTGTGCATTGTCGAGAGTCGGCCATTTTGAATTTCATAGTGTTTTTAATACAATGGTGTCAGATAAAAGGTATACACATGCATCAAATTCATTGAAACTTTGCAGCAGTATTTCAGACACATTTATTTTATTTTTTTTCCATGCAGGAGAAAATATGTGACCCTGTCAGTAGGAATGTTATAAAAGTTTAAATTGTTATCCGAGTTTACTATTCAAGGTAGATGCATGAAATTTGGACATTTTGTGTATATTGACTTTAAAAATAGAACTATGAAATTAAAAATTAAAAAATTTAAATATTTGTAAAAATTTCAATTAATTTTTAAAATAAAATAAATATTTTTACATTTTTGTAAAAAAAATGCAGATGTATAGAGCCTATGGGGTTGATACTCATTATTATCACCATGTATGTATTTCTACATCTTATACAAGTTACAAAGGTGGACATTTTAGAAATTCTGTCAGAGAAAATCTTGTTCAATTCTGTTCCAGCACCTAACAGTATTTGCATACTCTGGACAGACAATGTAACATCAAATAGGTTATAAGGGCTATTGTCATATTGGGACCCTGAGACTAACATTTGGAAAAAGAAACATGTCCATAGACTGGCATTCATGATAAAGATGAGAAGTGTAAACATTCCAAAAGAGTTCGATGCATCACATTTATGCCACAATAGTTTGTGTGTGTGAATGCGGATCACCTCAGCCTGGCACCCCATCATAAAAACAACAAATAGGCAGTACTGCATAGGATATGGGAATTGTTTTGGACATGGTTAATTTCCAAACTGCATGCTACAGTTGAAATTGGGATATGGAATAATTACAGGTATAATGATATGCCCTGCACACCCACCCACCTACATCCATATAGATTAGCATGACATAGCTGGCTTGCTGGTTGCATTTATAAAATGGGATTAGTTAATTGATTGATTGATTGTTGAATAGATTTATGCATTGCTGATTGTTTGTTTTGAGTAAGGAGGATTGAAGAAAGAAAGAAATACTGGTCTTTATTTTATTTGACTATGCTGGTATGACAGCTTTATCTTAAATCATACATGCACTATTTCATTCATTCATTCAATGCTACATTCATTCAGTCAGTCCATGTTATTTTAGAATATGTTAAAATGTTTGTTTGTTTGTTTTGTTTGTTCATTTCTTTATTTATGTCTTGATATTCTGAGAAAACTGTTTCAACCTCTCCATAGGTCTCATCAGGTGGTAATAGGTAACACAACTGCACATAACATGCGTTGTGTTACCTACGGATTTCCCCACGACAGTTTTCCTTTCTGTATTATGTGTTTTTTATTGTGTTTTTTTGGGCACTGTCCTTTTGTACATGGACTAAGATCATCTTTTCTGTCTGCAGTGTCCTTGACTCCTTGTAAACCTGTGCATAGGAGTGATCGGCCTTAGAATGACTGTCCAGTATGCGTTTGCAGTAGTCAGACTTCTGTTTCCGGGCCGAGTTCTGTACCTCAGATCGATGGATAGCAGGTCAAATCTAGCATGGTTCCAACATTCAGCAGAAAGCCTAGGTTTATATCCCTCTATGTCGGTTATAAAGTGAGAGAGAGAGTGGGGGGGGGGTATCCAAATCTGTCTTTACCCCAAGAGTTACGTGCTATCACTCAGGAAGCGTTGATGCTGTTTCGGCTTTTTAAAAAAAATTTTAAGTGATAAAATCTATTATTGTTACCCTTCCTTGATATTTTCATGCATCCTTTGCTGAAATTGGGTTTATTCAAGCCTGTCATGATCCTTTTTTTTTTTTTTTTTTTTTCTTTTTCATAAAACACTTTTTAGGATGCTACTGTTCATTGTTCATTTATACATTTCTTTCAAACTTGATGCCAAACAACGCCCCCCCCCCCCCTCATCACACAATTTTCAACACGTTTGGAAAGGAGAGTGTGGTGTTTCAAGTACACTAAGAGAGTGACTCAGGACTTCTACATAAAATTATATTTGCTCCCCAGTAGGAAAAAAAGAAGGGAAAAAAAGGAATATATCGCTGCAAACTGGGTTTCAGTGGTGGAAAAAAAGGATTGTTACAAATAGAACTTGGACGAATTTATGTATATTTACGTGCAGCCAGTAATGTCAGATATATACCAAAAAGAAGTGGCGTGAGACAACTTGTTGGTCTAGTTTGTATGCTACTTAAGGTCAGTAAACTTGGTAATTACTATTGATCAAATAAGATTAAGATTTAATCTCCTTAACCGATAGATCCAGGTTTGTTGAAGCCTTGGAAGCTGGCGAAGTGCAAGGGGGGAAAATGTTTAAGAAATACATGCACATTCTATAATGTGGATCAAGTCACTTTATGCTGATTGCAGGAGTGTTCTGGGTAAGCAACTCGGCCCTGGACTTATCTGCCGGGACAGGCCCGGGGTTTTGCTCACACCAGTAAAACACCGGTAAAAACGGATTTTTTTCGGTGGCCCACCGGGATTTGTCCCGGTATGCTCAATGGCCAGTACACCACTGGCTGATTGGAAAATATAGTTGTTGTTTATATATTGCGAAAAGAAACACTTAGCCTATATGTTTCTCTTGGTATCGATAATTACATGTATCTTGGCTGTCCAAGTGTGGTCTGCATAATTCTCAGCCGAATGCCGTAAATGCGCCTGTAGATTATAAGTTTGGGCATGTTGACACCATGCATCATGGATAACAGCGCCATCCTGTGTATGTTTGGTTTTTCGTTCAATGATTTGCAGTTTGACTTTAAATTGTAGTGCTGTTTCCAGCCAGACTTTGTTAAACCGTTTACTTTCCATACATTTCATTTAATACCACGTCATTTGGAATCTGAATTCGTCATTCCGTTTTGTTCTTCAAATCATTTCATTTAATACCACGTCATTTGGAATTTGAATTCATCATTCCGTTTTGTTCTTCAAATCATTTCATTTAATGCAACGTCATTTTGAATCTGAATTCATCATTTCATTTGTTGGGTTAAATCATTTCATTTCATACAACATCATTGCATTTAATATCATGCCATTTGGAATCTGAATTCATCATTCCGTTTTATTCTTCAAATCATTTAATTTAATACAACGTCATTTTGAATCTGAATTCATTATTTCATTTGTTGGGTTAAATCATTTCATTTCATACAACATCATTTCATTTCATACAACATCATTTCATTTAATACCACGTTATTTGGAATCTGACTTCATCATTTCATTTGTTGGGTTAAATCATTTCATTTCATACAACATCATTTTATTTAATACCATGCCATTTGGAATCTGAATTCATCATTCCGTTTTTTTTCTTCAAATCATTTAATTTAATACATCGTTTGGAATTTGAATTCATCATTTCATTTGTTGGATTAAATCATTTCATTTCATACTACGGGATTTGATTAATGTAATTTTGGCAGTGAGGGCTGCCCACAGACATCCCTCTTCTCATCAGTTTAGTACACTTCAGATACCGCTTTAATAGGGTTCTGCTGAAATCTTGGGAAGAAGCTTCCAAAGAAGACAGCGGCTTCAAGACAAAAAACTGACTGCACATAAGCAGGAGCCTGTTCTTAATAAAAGCATGAATGAATATAATGCGAAGGTAGATAGATTTGATGCTGAACTACCTGGAAGTATGTTACTTTTTGATTGTCCTTATACACAAAAAGCTATTTGTTTAGTTATAACAACACGCAAAATACATAGTTATGTTGTATATGAAAAAGAAGGTAAACGAGCACATATAAATGGTTTTGGGATATATTTACCGCTGAGATTAACCACAAACTTTAGTTGCTACTTATGGAATTACTGGTAAGTATGCTTCATCATATGTTGCTAAATCTATGTAATTTTACTAATTTTTGTAATTCAAAAAAGCTCATAACTGTATAGAATTGAACTCGACAAAAGTCTGTAATTGTAGCATATTGAACTCGACTGAAGCCCATAAATGTACAGAATTAAGCTCGACACAAGGATGTAATTGTAGAGTATTAAACTCAACAAAAGCACATCAATATATAGTATTAAACTCAACAAATTTAGTTCATCATTGTATAGCATTCAACTTAAAAGAAATCTGTAATTGTAAAGTATGGAACTCAAAAAAAGTCTGTAATTGTATAGAGTACTGAACTTAAGAATAGTCCATAACTGTAAAGTACTGAACTTAAGAATAGTCCATAACTGTAGAGTACTGAACTTAAGAATAGTCCATAACTGTAGAGTACTGAACTTAAGAATAGTCCATAACTGTAGAGTACTGAACTTAAGAATAGTCCATAACTGTAGAGTACTGAATTTAAGAATAGTCCATAACTGTAGAGTACTGAACTTAAGAATAGTCCATAACTGTAGAGTGTTCCTCTGTATATTGCATGTATCCAATTAGGAACAGCAGCGAGCAAAGACCCAGATCATGGGCGATGCCATTCATTCTGTCTACAATTTCCAGTGAGCCTTAATTGTTGACATTGACCTTCAGATGCCTTATGTGACAGCTGATCCAGGTCTATGCTGTTCAGAGATGGGTGCGAGATATACACAAGTCAAAAAAATATATCTACAGTAATTCAAATACACCCACACTTATAGCAAAATAGCTCATTTCTGAACTAGCCTTAGTTTGGTTACATAAATCTTGTCTATGGAGTTCAACTGTTTAAATTTGTTTTGGTCAAATCATGAGAATAAGATTTGTCAATGTTGTTATAAATTAATTAAGTATTTAGATGAAACTTTATTGTTAATTCCTTTTATTCTTTTGATGATGGGTACAGTGTTAAAATACAGACCACAGCGTCACAGGTCCAATAATTCTTACCTTGACGAATTTAAACATATGTCAATAAAATGATGTTGTTGTTGTGCTGTTGCTTCAATGAGTCAAGGAATCAATGGTCGTGTGGTGTTGGTGTTGGACAATACAACAACACACGAGGGCTATTTAGTACGAAGGCAATTCAAGTAAAGTGCCTTGCCCAAGGACATACCACAGCAGACAACCTAACCTAGACTGATCTGATGGTAGGATTTGAACCCGCACCATTTTGGCTGCAAGTCCAGCATGATAACCACTCAGCCACTGCAGCTCCTCACAGAATCAATAAAAAGATACTCAGCTATAGTCTGTGTTGTGTATTTGACAAAGTGTCACCTAAACATACTTTTGTTTTGACACACTGCCCATTGACTTGCAGTGTGTGGGTCTAATAAAGTCAGATCTGTACCACAGTGAACCATACTATCTACTAATGTGTATGTTCCAAATATTGAAAGAAAACAAGAAAACAATGCATGAATAATTTATGTAAACTGAGTATTGTCTCTGGTACTTTATACTTATAGCATTGTGTCTAGTACTTTGCACTTAGAGTATTCTCTCTGGTACTTTACACTTAGAGTATTCTCTCTGGTACTTTACACTTAGAGTATTCTCTCTGGTACTTTACACTTAGAGTATTCTCTCTGGTACTTTACACTTAGGAGTATTCTCCCTGTTACTTTACACTTAGAGTATTGTCTCTGGTACTTGAAACTTAGAGTATTGTCTCTGTTACATTACACTTAGAGTATTGTCTCTGTTACATTACACTTAGAGTATTGTCTCTGTTATGTTACACTTAGAGTATACTCTCTGTTACGTTACACTTAGAGTATTCTCTCTACTACTTTGCACTTAAAGTATTGTCTCTGCTACTTTACAACTGAGTATTGTCTCTGATACTTTACACTTAGAGTATTCTCTCTGGTACTTTACACTTAGTATTGTCTCATGTACTTTACATTTAGTATTGTCTCTGGTACTTTACACTTAGAGCATTCTCTCTGATACTTTACACTTAGAGTATTCTCTCTGGTACTTTACACTTAGTATTCTCTCTGGTACTTTACACTTAGAGTATTCTCTCTGTTACTTTACACTTAGAGTATTCTCTCTGGTACTTTACACTTAGAGTATTGTCTCTGTTACTTTACCACTTAGAGTATTCTCTCTGATACTTTACACTTAGAGTATTCTCTCTGGTACTTTACACTTAAAGTATTATCTCTTACTTTACAAATGAGTATTATCTCTGCGGCTTTACACTTAAATTATTCTCTCTGCTATTGTACACACAGCAGACTAATTATTAATTATTATAAAAAATATTGTTACATATTTATCTGAATGTTACTCATGTTACATCATACTAATGTGTATGATACCACAATATTAGTGTTACATACAGACCTAGCTATCCTGTTACACATAATGCACCAGTAGATCAGGGTCTATGCTATTTGTTCTACCTACTATTTCAATGAATACCATAGATCCCATTCTGCCAGTGCATGAATTGTAACAACAGGGTATATGCTATTTGTTATACCTATGATTCCAATGAATACTGCAGATCCCAATCTGCCAGTACATGATGTGGCAACAGGGTCTATACTATTTGTTCTACCTACCATTTTGAATGACGACCACAGATCCTGATCTGCCAGTGCATGATACGACAACAGATCTGATCTATGGTATTTGTTATACCTATGATTTCAAATGAATACCGCATATTCTGGTCTGCCAGTGCATGATGCGACAATAGATCTAGTTTATGCTGTTTGCAGTTGGGTACCATCTCTAGATGGATGTTCTTACCTAGACCACAAGCAGAAATTGATTAAACCTGGTCCCAATATTACAAACATTTCTCACTCTAAAACTATGACTCTATTAAAAATTCTGATATGTCCTGCTTTCATAAAACATCTGATGTCTGAGTGAAAACTAAGCTTAGATTTGTCATGCTGATTATACTACCGGTATGTTAGGATAGTTGCATTAAACTTACAATTTGAAACAAGATGGTTACTTTGGGGCTTAACATTGAAGTACTGAATGTACATTTTACTTAATCAAATTCCTTTTGCAGAGGGACAAAATTCTGAGTTGAGTATGTACTCAAGCTGAGAATTTTTATAAAAGCAGTCAAATCACTAACTAATAAGACATGAGAATTTTTATAAAAGCAGTCAAATCACTAACTAATAAGACAAGAATGTTTAGTTCAGTCTCGAGGTGAGTGTGAGAATTTGTTATAATCTTAGGATGCATTCGAGAGGACTGTTCTTTACACCGGTGCACGTTCTAGTGTCGCGTTCTCGACACTCGAACATGATACCCAGAACGCGTTCTCGTGTCGAGAACCCACACCTGCTTTTTGTTGGTGTGATCTTGGAACAAAATGGCGGAGAAGAAGAAGATGTGAGTAGCGCGAAATAGTTTTTTGATTTAAACTATTTGTTTTTTTCTATCGTCCAAGATAATATAGGAATAACCAGGAAGGGACACGTAGAGATCGACTGTTTCCATAAAGAGATTCCATTCACTTAAGAAGCTTGTAACTTTATCATGCATTTTGTAGTACTGTCTAAGCTAATTTCTTGTACACGATGGAGATTTGATCTTAAAATAAGTAGTCCACATGATTCAGTTGAGTCAGTAAATACAAATGGTTAAGAAAAAAAAGGGGTGGTGGCTTGAGATTTTTTTTTTCAACAAGGAAATTTTTTTCTTTATTTTACCTCAAGAATTTTTTTTTTTATTAACCTATGGATAGAATTAAATCTTTTTTTCTACAAATCAGACAAATATTTTTAAAAAATCAATTTGTGTGTCGGAAATTGTAAAATAAAAATGTATAACGTTGCACATGCATTTTGCATTGTTGGGGTACTTGCTATAATTCCACATACCATGCACACAATATGCACGCACTGCAATACACATTTTCCGAGTGAATTAGGCCCTATAAATATTACTTTCAAATGTGAAACTGGCAAGTATTATTCTTATTGAGCTATAATTCTCATTTTATGTATATTAAGGTTGATTGGTCTAAAAGTGAAACCAATCACCTCCCCAGAATGTGCTCAATATTTAACAAACAAATATATATATATATATATACATTGTTATGGAATTATGTATATGGAATCTATAATGTACTTAAACTTTTGGCCTATGACTCTACTTTAAAGTTGTGTCAAATAGTGAGTCATATTTAAGTTGGGTTTAGTTGTACTATTAATCAAATAACAACATGTTTACTGACCTTTTGTTCAAGGTCAGCATTGTTTACTGTATCTGGAGTAATAGTCCATGAAATAGATGCATTTAGTATTTCATTCTGGGTCATACTATGACACGTTTCCTGTTGTGAAATATGCCATTTACAAGTTGTATAAAAGACCTGTAAATACTAATTATTTCCATTCCATTTTAGATCTTGAGTTGAAAAGAACTTTTTTTATGATCATCTTTGGAATCATCAGATAGTTTGAAATAATAGCCGTGCAAGAATGCTGGAATCCTGTAATGCTGCTGTAATGCCATGCTGTATAGATAATTTGAAAGGAATTATTTATTGGACCATTCAACAGAGCTACCTGGAGTTTTATTTAGGACTTTCTCGGATGCCTCAGAATATTCTTTAAAGATGATCTGAAATTATCGTTGATACATCGGAACATTACAGACTCATTCATTCGGAACATTCGTTCATAACGAAGACTCATTCTTTCGGAACATTCGTTCATTACGAAGATTCATTTGGAACATTCATTAACTTGGAACATTCATTCATTTGGAACATTTTATAGTTTCTATATATACAGGACTTGTGATTAGGACGTTAATAATTGTTGGATTATTTGGATTATAATACACGATACTGTAAATGTATTTTGATTTTCACATTAATTATTTAAAATAAATTGTTTGTTGATTTTTACAAACATTGCTGGTTTCACTTTCTTTTGTTACATTTGTTCGAGCCATAGAGTCGTAACAATATATATATATATATATATATATATATATATATATATATATATATATATATATATATATATATATATATATATATACATATATATATATATATATATACACACACTATTGAATATTAAATAAAGTGCAAATTATTAAATTATGTGTTTTTGTATGTGAAATGCTTTTGTACATAAACAAATCACAAGATCGTGCTATTATCTTATAGGATAATATGGATTAAGATAAAAATTCCTTCCATTTTATGATTTTTTTTTTAAATTTCAGGGTGCCTGTTGAAATTAATGATGAAATCTATTATGTTACAGAAGGTCTTGCTGTCAGAATGGAAAATGGTAAAATATTTGAATATATGTTGGTCTCAAGTTTTATATAAATTCCTTGAAAAGGTGTTAAAAATTAATTATGAAGTACCTGAAATTAAAAGAGTCAAAAGTTATTAATTTACAACAGTGCTACTGAACAGAATGTAAAGATGTGATATCATTTTTCTTTCTGTCAAACTTTACCACCACCACCCACCCCCACCCCCAATTTCCCATTGTAGAATAATGCATAATTCAACAATTGGAACTTGTTTAGTAAGTAACTTAAGATTTCAAAAATGTATCTGTTTATGCTAATTAGATTATCTTTAAGTATAACACATCATTTACCAAAATATAAGAGTAGCTTATGCATAGCTAGCAATTTATTTTCTCCCCAAACATTACTGTCTTCTTGATGCAGCAATTTAATGTTGAATTGAACAAAACAGTTTAGTTCAGGATGAAAGCAATTGAATGAAAGTATTTATGTATGCATGTATGTCTCTCTCTTTCTCTTTCTCTATCTCTCTCTCTCTCTCCATATATATATACATATATATATATATATATATATATATATATATATATATATATATATATATATATATATATATGTATATATATATGGAGAGAGAGAGAGATGCTTTTAAAATATTGATATCCACCTTAAGAGTTGAAGATTTTGTGATTCATCTGTCTGTCTATAACTCTTCTCTTCCTAAACAGCTGTCGACTAACATGGCAAGGCACTTAACTCCAATTGCTCTAAATAACCTACTTGTGTTGCTGTGCCTTAAAGCACCAAACCAAACCAAACCTAAACAGCCAGTTCACTTTGCAAGTGATAGCTGAGATGCTTCATATTTATAGATTGTATATCCAGACTGCTATGTTACATGTGTCCCCATAAGTCACTGTACTTAAATGGATTTTTCTCAGGAATTCCCAAATACCTATTTCTGTTAACTAGGAAGAATTATAGACTGCTATCATGGACAGTTGGAAACATTGCATTTATTATGCTTTTGTTCATACTCTGCAGACAGCAACTTTGTTGCTAAAATCTTGAATGAGGTGATGTCATCACAAGGCCCCGGGGCATGTCAAATATCTTCAGCCACAAGTCACAAATCTTCAGCTACAAATTACACGTCATGCGATACTGATGTGGAGCTATCAAACAATGGTATGTTAAAATATACATGTATATGTTTGGGAATTAACTATAATTTCCGATTAATGGGTTCACTTATTATATATTCCAACATGTATAACCATCATATTCCAACATTCATAGGAATCATGTAGGTTTTATTTACATTAATTAAAGTAATACTTGTGTACAAAATAAAGGAAATTTGTAGTTTTTAAGCCTGCAATGGTTTTGATCTTTAAACTTGTAATTTCTTTTACTAATACCAATTTTACAAAAAAAGAAACCTTTATTTTCAGAGTCCTCTCAACAATGTTTGGTTTATTGTAGGTTTAATGAGCCTGCCAATAGAAATTCTTGTTAGGATTCTGCAATACATTGGAATCCATGATTTACTTACATCTGTTATATTGACCAATCATCGTGTATGACAGATAGTTGAGTGCTATCATTTACTACAAGAAGTGATATTTGAAGATGTAGTGAACATAGACACTGATATACTGGACTTGATTTTAAGTCTTGGGATATGCTCTTCTCTTTGTGTCCTGAATTTATCAAGCCAGGAAATATTCATTGGCATAGAAGAATTTAATAACCATTTACAAAATTTGAACAGTGCTCTAAGTTTGGAAGAATTGTATCAGGAAAATTGCCCAGTGCATGATGTTTCTTTTGTGCCTCCTGTACAAGCACTGAAAGTTCTTGACTTGAGCTCCTCATTAATTGTAGATGACAGTTTGAATCTTCTAAAAGCCAGCAAGAACCTTGAATACCTCTATTTATCATGTAACTATCTTTCAGATAAGCAGTTCAAGAGGCAGTAACATGCCTTCTAAAGTTACAACATTTGAATGCAACTGGAATCAAACTTCACACCCATTTTTATGAAGCAATACTTAATTTCTGTCTTAGACGTTATCAGTGTACTCTACATGACAGTCATGATGCTCGATATGCTCTTCATAGAGCAGAACAATTAGAAGTAATTGTGAAAATTATTTAGCCTTTTTTTTTCTTCAGAGAAAACACCCAAGGTCTGGATGGCTGATGAGACAGATTTGCTGTTTGCTCTACGCTTTAAGAAGAGTAAAAAAACACGCTCAAAATTCCATAGCAGCAGAAATGGAAAAACGGATATAGTATAAGTGGTAGCCATGGAAATGGAAATCTCTGAAAAGAAGTTATATGTTAACGGTTGATCACAATTCTAAAACCAGGGAATCTCCAAAAATATGTAAATACTTTGGAGAAATGAATCAGCTCTTTGGCAACAAGCCCAGTACCCAACCAACTTTTACGTTGCATTATCATCATCATCTGATGCATCCACTCCTAATCAGTCAGTTTGTAAAGACAAGGATGTAGAAAATACCATCTTGGAAAGTGATAGTTCAGATTCGGAGGTTGCAGCTCATCCTGCCCATAAAAAAAATTTGCTGGCCGGCAAAAGCGGAAAGCAAACTCTGTTCTGAATTTTTTTAAAGAACATAGTGAGAGGCAGATAAATGAAATGAGAAGACATGAGCAGTTTCTACAGGAACAACAAGACCAAAGATTAGCAAGATTTTACCAGCTTTTAGAAATTTTGCAGACCAAATAAACCATCAGTAGAATTACATCATCAAGGTGAATATTAAGATGATAATGATGTTGATGATGATTGTCACAGATTAGTGATTATAAATAAAGTGATGTTATTAATAGTAAGTAACTGGAAATATGTTGATTAAGATTATACTTTCTTCAGCTTTGTGACAGGACATTGCATATTCCAATATCTCTATGTTATTTTAAAATCATATATTTCACCATTATTTTACAATACATTGTTAATTATCCAACACTCAACGAAGTTGGGAGGGATAGAGAGACGGGTTCTGTCTGTCCATCTGTTCATCATAGTTTTATTTCTACAGTGTAACTGAAAAGTCATTTAAGGAATCAGCCTATTTATTTACTGGGGAGAGGGCAGGAGGCTTGGGAGTTTTATTCCACTTGGAAATTGTTTGTTCATTTACCTCAAGATAATCAGAGCAAGAAAAAATTTGTTCAAGCTATTTGGGGGCCTGAACTTATTGTTCAGAAAAATTCCCCCACCACCACCCACCCACTCAATAATTGAATGGTCAGTCCCTACAAGATGTTTTTGAAACTTGGTATACAAATCAGGCTTGTGGCCTAGATGTACCATTTGCTATTTAGAATTCTTCAGTTTCAATATTTTTATATATTTTTTTCCAGTTGTCTGTTCATCCCTTCATTTTTTACACGTTCACTTTTAGTACAAAACTTGCACGCTTTAAGATGTCTAAATAAAAAAAATTGGACATATAAAACAAATGTTGATCCTTTTGCTATTTGGAATTCTTCCATTTCAATCTAAAATCTTTGATAGATCTTTCATTTCCCTACATTTTGGCAGAGCAGGGGATACAGATGACTCTGTCTTTATATTGCATGTTGTTTTAAATACATGTTTTGCAAAGGGGTTCATTTGAACACAGTGGTTTTGCGTTTTTAAATTGCATTATTTTATTCATCTGCAATGAAACACAAGTTATTGTTTCATTTAGATACTAGTCCATTTGAGATATCTGTATGCTTATTGAAATTTCTTGCTGGCTTGCAGTGACAGCCACTCATCAGTCCAAATAGGATGGTCCTGGCTGATTTTGTTATAATCTTTGCAATAATTTTTAAATTATGTTATATACAAGTCCATGTGGAAAGGTATCCAGAATATGTGATTTTGCTATGTTTTGTTTTTTAGAATATTGCATATAATCTATGTACAGACACACAATTTAGGATTCATTTTGACAATTGCAGCCTCTTATGTCTAAATGCATAATTATGTGAAAACAACTTTAAGTTGTTACAACCTGATAATTCCATGAACCTTCATTTTTTGTTTCAGAGTTAATCATTTTTCAGATAGTAGTAATTTAAAAAATGTTTGACACATCTTATGAAAGATTTTATTGTTTATTGTCTTTTCAATAAAAAAATCTGCAAAACTATTTTCTCTATCTTGTATTAATTAAGGAGTTTCAATTGAAAGATTTAATTATATATATGACATCCATCCATCATTGATATTACAGTAAATGTTCCATATGGTGTCTTAAAATCACAAGCTGACTTTATTGGCCACATTAGTATTAAGAAAAACTCCATCTTAATTTGGATGTTACAGATAATTAGACACGACCAATGACTTAATGAGAAAATTCTGAAGTTAAATTTGTATTTCTGAAAATATGCTGACATGTATAAGCATGATTTGTATTACTACCACCATATTCTATGAAGTAGCTATACAGTTTTACCTATGTACATCCTCTGCCTCTTCCATGTTGATGAAAATTTGGATATCATCATCTGTTAAAATACACAAGTTATTCAGTACACATGCTGCCATTACATGATTACAAATCTTTTCAATATCAGTACAGTGAAGTGCATTCAAACGCCTAAATCGACCCTTTAGGTGACCAATGGCCCTTTCTACAGTTTGCCTGATTCCTGATATGGCTCTGTTGTATCTCCATTGCTGAGCAGTCAAGTGGCGATTGTCCTTGAAAGGTGTTTATAGCCATGTCTTGAGAGGATAAGCACTATCTCCAACTAGAAACACTTGCCTCAAGATTTGATTGTATTCTGCTTTCTCATGCAAAGGGGAATTTTTGAGAATCCTAGCATCATGTGTTGACCCAGGCCATTCAACAAAAATGCATCCATTATAAGCAACCTGTCGTCTACAACAATTTGTAGCTGTACTGATGGGAAGCCTTTTTATGTTAATATTGTCTCTTTCTCCATCCACAAGATTGACTAATCTGATATGTGTACCATCAATCACCCCTGCAACATCGGGAATACCATTGACAACCTGAAAAGAAGCCACAATTTCTTGACGTCTATCATGCTCAGGCCATTTGATAAATTTGTTAGCACTGTCTGCTATAACCTTGGCTACGGAATGAACACAGTCTTGGGCAGTACATAGGGAAATGCCAAATAGGTTCACAGTCTCTCAAACCCTTTCTAAGTTACTAATATGCCATAGAAACACTAGTAGCTGTCTAGCGGGAGCAATTGGGTCCCGTCCCCCGTTTTTCCTGAACAAAGCATCCCCAAACTCTGCCAATAACAAGGTATAAACAGTTTTCCCAATCCTGAAATGATGGCGGAATGCATGGTCATCCATATTAGGTACAATTTACTCAGCAAAGCCTTTCACTTTGGCCATCATCTCGCCGAGCTAATATGCCAAGCAAAATAGTATCGTCAAATTTATACATTAAGTCAGTTTCTTCTCCTTCGATCGCGAAAAGCCATTCAGTAACTGCCAGTAAGGCCTCAGCGTCATTCAGAGCCGCCATATTATAGTACGTTCTACTAATTCGAGAGCGGTGATCGTACGCACAACGTTCTCAGTGTACCATTGACCCAGGAATGTGATCTTCTTGGTCAGGAAAGGGTCTCATCAAATCCAACCTTAGGGTCTGATCAGGCCTACTGACAGAAATTCCTGACTCCTTGGCAGAGCATTCATGGGCCTCAAAACTATTTTAATTTTTTGTATATAAAACCTGTGTTCAGTTTTGCATATAAAACCTGTAGTAATCTACCATAACTTAGACTCTTGCAAGGAACAAAGTTTAATATTTACTGAAAAGATTAATTTATTTTGTATAACTGAATTGACGGCGGGATCCTAGAAATATCCGGGCTCCTGGGCAATTGCCGCCCCCCCCCCCTCCCCCTCTCGGCGGGTCTGGGTCTGATATATACAGTAAAAAAGATGTACATAATAGTAGCATAATGTTATATACAAAATAAGTAATATTTATATCATATATTCCAATATTTCTTTCGTTGTCCAAATAATGCTCTCACTGCCAGTCCGCAGAGCCTCAATAGTTATGCAATTTGCTGAAAAGTGTAAATATTTTTTGTTAAAAGTGAAACTGCAACAATGAATAAGGGAAGATAACATACTGAATTTATCTGTGTATTGCATGTATCCAACCATGAACAGATATGAGCATTGACCCAGATCTATCAATTCATAATGTCCTGGCAGATAATAGTGTTTGCCAAACATTCTGTTTATGACTTTACGGTAGTCTGCTTCTATGAAATTAATTCATAGTGTGCAGCTTAAAATGATGTGATATTTACATAATGGTATTATCCATATCATGTCACATTTTACTTTGGTATATCACAGCACTATGAACTCTGGGAGATACTGGATATAAAATGATGTGATCTTTACATAATGGTATTATCCATATCATGTCACATTTTACTTTGGTATATCACAGCACTATGAACTCTGGGAGATACTGGATATAAAATGATGTGATATTTACATAATGGTATTATCCATATCATGTCACATTTTACTTTGGTATATCACAGCACTATGAACTCTGGGAGATAATGGACATCAAATGATGTGATCTTTACATAATGGTATTATCCATATCATGTCACATTTTACTTTGGTATATCACAGCACTATGAACTCTGGGAGTTAATGGACATCAAATGATGTGATCTTTACATGATGAAATTATCCATATCTTGTCACATTTTGCTTTGGTATATCACAGCACTATGAACTCTGGGAGATAATGGACATCAAATGATGTGATCTTTACATAATGGTATTATCCATATTATATCACATGCCACATTTTACAGAAGTATATTATAGCACTGTGAACTCTGGGAAATATTGGATATCAAATGATGTGATTTTTACATAAAGTTATCATCCATATCATTCACATTTTACTGATGTATATCATAGAACTATGAATTCTGGGAGTTATTGGATGTAAAATGAAGTGGTTGCAACTTCTGTCTCTTATTAAATAATGAAATGAAGAATTCTCATACAATTTTAATAATTGCAATGTGAAAGAAAATGATAAAGTCATTGAAAAGTATACAAGCCCTTTGGTAATCATTAGCGATTTATGACCTACTGTAAATCAGCCGTGCCGGCTTTCTGTTGTGGAAACGGATGTGATCTCAATAATCGTGCCAGATTGAAGAAAAACAAAATAGCTCACCAACATACACTTTTTTTGTGTCTTTGATAAGAGTCAATGATCTTCAGTCTGTATACATTTTATGGACAATTAGTGACAGGATACTTTTTCCCACACTTTTCTATACAATGACTCTAATTGATATTCAACTAAGAGTTGCACATTTTTTTTGTGATTTTGAATTGCTTGGACCCTTAGCAATGTAAAAATATAAATTGTTTAAGGAGTTGATTTAATATAACCAACATGAAATGATTTAGCAGCATACAAAATTACTATAAATATGTCAAACTTTCTTAAGTGTAAGATACTGCATGGGAAATCGCAAAATCACAGATAACAAAGGTATATCCAAAAACATGAGATCCACAAAGTTATTAATATATGAAATGAGTTAGAAAAACATGCAATAAATTTTATTGTATGAAATTAATCATTTCTTTGATCAGATTTTATCCAATATAAAATAGAATATAATCTTAATATATAATTTGACACATTTTTTAAAAAATTTGAAACATTATGCACTAATCAATTTGAGGAATGTACGCATAAGCTTTTCACAACTTGTTTCAGAGAGTGAAACATATCTTGTTTGTTTCTTCAGTGTATACAGTATAGATATTAGTTGGAAATTTTCAATAAATGTTATCAATTGCAATATATGAAGGTCACGAAAATAGAGTAAAATTCATAGAATATGTAATTTACAAACAGGGGTCCCTTGAAGGGACCAATGCTCTACTGGCTGAAAAGAATTTCCAGGAATTCAAGATAAGACCATTTCTTCCTTTTAACTGCTGAGTGTTGAAACCATCTCTGAAATTCTTCAGCAACAACAAGATTTTCAAATTAGCTGCTGTGGTAGACATATTGGATATCAGCTTGGCACCATTTTCATTTAAGACCAACAAGCCATAATTACAGGTCTTCTGGTGGAAACTCTATACTGATATAACTTTCCATTTCCTTCGGAGTAATGATAACAAGATTTTCAAGATGGGTGCCATATTGGCCATATTTGATATCAGATTGGCACCATTTCCATTTTGTACCAACTAGACATCATAAGAAGCCTTTTGCTGAAAGCACAATGTGAATATACCAGCTATCTCGGAGAAGCAGTGATAACAAGATTTTCAAGACGTCCATTGTGGCAGCCATATTAGAAGTCAGATCGGCACCATTTTCATTTATTACCAACTAGACATCATGCGAAGTCTTTTAGTGAAAACCCCATGCTGATATGACCATTCACTCAGGAGAAGCAGTGATAATAAGATTTTCAAAATTGCCACTGTGTCAGGCATATTGAATGTCTGAATGACACCATTTTCATTTAGGAACAACTAGATATCATAAGAAGTTGTTTAGTAAACACCCCAGGTTGATACGTCCATCCATTCAGGAGGACTTGTGATAATATTTTGAAGATGGCCACTGTTGTGGCCATATTGCAAATCAGATTCGCACCATTTTCATTTAGGACCAACTAAACATCATGAGAAGTCTACTGGTGAAAACCTCATGGCAATTCTACTTTTCATTCAGGAGGAGTAGTGATAAAATTTGTTTCAAGATGGCCACCGTGGTACCCATATTGGACATCAGATTGGCAGAATTTTCATTTAGGACCAACTAGACACCACAAGACATCTTCTGGTGAAAATCCCATGTCAATACGACTTTCCATTCAGGATGAGTAGCGATGACAAGATTTTCAAGATGGCTACCATGGTAGCCTTATTGGATGACAGATCATCACTATTTTCATTTAGGACCAACTAGACATCATAAGAAGTTTTTTGGTGAAAACCCCATGTTAATATGACAGTCAATTCAGGAGGAGTATAAGATGACCACTGTGGTGGCCATATTGGATGTCAGAGAGGTACCATTTTCTTTTAGGAGCAACTAAACCATGGGCTGAATCTTTGCTTAATGTTTCATTGCAATCCTGCAAGCAGTTTAGGAGGAGTAGCAATAACAAACTAGTGCTAACGGATAGACGGACGATGGACAACAGACCATCCCATAAGCTATTCTGGTCTATGACCAGTAGAACTAACAAGATTATTCACATTGTGAACAACATTCTTATGAATCGGAATATAAACAAGAAGGATAAATGGTCAATCTTAAGAAATTTGCCGACATATTTCATGGAACTGAAATTTTGCAACGGATTACATCAGATTCACTAGTATCTGTGGGATACTAAATTTAGTGGATTTTGTGGCAGCCACAGACCTTGAATTAATAGACCGAACAAAATAATGTATCCGTAAAATTGAGACACAAGGAGTTCCTTCCCCAAAAGAGACATATCCGAGAATATATGTACTGACACAAGCATCTGATTCTGAAAAAAACACAAAAATAATCCCCCTCCCCCAAATATATGAATTCACACAGATCATGTGATCATTTCATTATGGCATCCTTGTTTTGACACCGGACTTGTTACATAAGTGTAATGTGGTGTCTTGAAGTCTGGGAGAGATTGGACATAAAATGAAATGATTGTGACTTCTTTCTCTTATTAAATAATGAAAGAAAAAAATGCTAATACATTTCTGATGATCACATTAACAGTCCTAAAAAAGAAAATGATAAAGTAAATTAAAAGTATAGGAGATCATGGGAAATCTTTAGCAGAGTGTGACCTACCATAAATCAATACTGCAGGTTTTCCAATGTGGAAAACCAATGTGATCACAATAATTGTATCATACCTATAAAATTCTCAAACCTACATGGAGCTATTATTTTATGGACAATTAGTGACAGGGTACTTTGTCCCATTATTTTCTATGTAATGACTCTAACTTTGGAGTAATGAAACTAAGAGTAGCTCAAAAAATACATGCCACATATACATTTCTTTTAATTATTTTTGATTGCGTGCACCCTTAGCTATTTATAAATATCAATATTTCACAAATTTAAATAATCCAACATCTTGCAAACTATTATCCTTAACACAAGATTTCCCTGTATGCAACCCAAATGCAAAAGAGTAGACTCTCACCTGTTGTCACATAATGCACAAACATATTAGGATCAATGCTATTTATTCTAATTATGATTTCAAGTGAATAGCATAGACCCTGATGTCCTGGTATATTAAAACATGAGGCCAAAGTGAGCCTGATGTCACTTACCTGGATAGTTGACACATGGAGTGCATCGTTGCTACATTGTCTAATAATGTTGGCATGGTTTATTTTCTTTCCTAGACCATAATATATAAAGGATGTCTTTCTCAGCATAAAAAGGACAATTAATCTATATAACCCGCACTGTCCCCTGGATTTATTCCAGCCCCTGGAGACTTTAGCCTAATTTATGACTGTCAATTTGATTAAAGTTTGTTAAGTGGTGCTGTATTAAAAGTTTTTCAAGGTTATACTATTGTTAGTAGAAAGCTATTGCATTTGATGGCAAATTGGCATCATTTGTATAAACTAAAAGCCATTCATGCCATAATGCTTTGTGTAAATTTTGGTCAAATTCTGTGGAGTAGATTTTAAAAAGAAGTTGGTTATGTTCCATTTTTGGCAGCCATATTTAATGGTGAATTGGCATCATTTGTACAAATCTGAAAGCCCTTATCCCCAGAATGCTAACGGATTTTGTCAGTTTCTGCTAAGCAGTTTCTAAGTAAAAGCTGTTTAAAGTTTTGTCTTTTTTTAGTAATGTCAGCCATATTTGAAGGTGAATTGGCATCAGTTGTACAAATTTGAAAGCCCTTTATGCCAGGATGCTTTCTGTCAAATATGGTCAAATTATGTTGAGCAGTCTTTCTTTAAAAGTTCTTTTTATTTTTAGTTTTAGTTTTTAGCAACAGCGGTCAGATTTGATGGTGGATCAACATCATATGCATAAAACTGAAGGCTATCTGTGCCAGGATTCTTTCTCTGAAATTTAGTCAAATTCTGTTTAACAGTTTTTGAGAAGTCATTTTAAGGTTTTTCTATTTTTAGTAACAACTGCCATATTTGATGGTGCATTGGCATCATCTGAACAAATGATATATTCTAAAAGTCATTTTTCACTTTTAGCAGTATGAAAGCTGTAATTTGATTGGTGAATAAAGGGTCAAGAGAACGTTATTTTATATACGTGCATGTCAGATCAACTTAGTGATAAGAAGAGCTTGATTTTAAGCAGACTGCCTAAAAAGGTCTATGTTAGAAATATACCGACCTACTAATTGCCTGTAATTTGCTGATAAATGTATTCAGCATGTCTTTTTTCTATCAAATCACTAATTCATAATTATTGTTGGTTAATCATCCAAGAAAGTAAATAAAAGGGTGACAATATTCGTGCTACAACTTGTTTTACATTATCACTAGCAACTGACTGGCAATCAAACTGTACATTGAAAGGTTGTACATAATAAATGAAGGAAGTCAAAATATGAGGTATAAATATGATTTGAATGATATATGTAATTTTAATAGTCTACTGGGGAAAAAAATTATGCTTTCATTAATAATATACTGTTTTTCAAGTTAATATACCTTCCTATATTATTTTATATGAAACTTAATTTTATTAACATGTTTTGTCTGTCATGAATGATTTAAACAATCAAACATTTTCTTGAAATACTCTACCATGATAGGGTCATTCTGGATAAGCATTGTCTAACTTGTGTGTTTTGTCATGAGAGATCAGTTGTGACATTTAACAAAATGCAGCTAGCTATAACTGCTCAAAGCAGGCAAATTACATTATCGTTATAGATTACGTTGTCTTTCCAACAACTTCATGTTAACTAGAGCATTTTAGCAAGCTGCACTATTCTGTAAAACATTCAACTTTAATGAGAAGCATAAAATTATAGTTTCTGTTAACAGTGCTCTAGCATAAAATATTGAAGTACTTACAATCCATATTCAGTACCATATATATATATATATATGTCAAGTTCGACTGCAAACTGCAAAGACCCAGATCTGCCCTCGCATAATGCGATGGCATATCTGGGTTTATGTAGTTTGTTACGAGTAATCAGTAGAACAAACAACATAGATCCTGATCAGCTGGCACATTATGCAATAGCAGATCAGGGTTTATATCGTTCGCTGTTTGACTCGACTTATAAGCGATTATTTACGACAATCTGTCACTGCATACTATTTCGTTATAAAAGGCACCATGATAATTGTTATTTTGTTATATTCAATATTGGCCAATATAGCGTTTACCTAAAAAAAAAAAAGCTTCCCTTTCTCATTTAAAAAAAAATGACAGAAGTTTTATAGGAAAAATTATTAATCTCTTTAAGAAATATTTCTGTTAAATTTCAATTTATTTTGCTTTGACAAATTTAACATTTCATCATAAATTCTTTTTTAAAGGGAGTGTTTATAATATCACTAACAACAACTATGCATATGAAATTATTGTTCTGGGGAATAAGAGCAAAAGAAAAACGGATGAAAACGCAAAAACAGGACAGTGGGGAAAATGAGAAAAAACAACAGATGGAAATGGTGAAGACACAAATTTTTTAAAAAAATTTATGCAAAATAACATTGCAACTGTAAAAAATATAGATTTGCATAAGCATGTCTGATGCTAATTACATACATATATAATCTATATTATCATTCACATATATCTATACAACCTACTTTATATACTTCTTTTTTGGGTCGGATGAACACAAATCTACATCTTTGATACTGGTGCTTGTTATTTCATGTTCTTGTAATTTGGATTACCAATTACTCTACCTGCTTGATTAGAGCAACTCTTTTACAATTAATGGTATCCATCAAACAACAAAGTTTATATCTACATTATTACTAAAGCTAAAAAAGTTCTTCCTAGTTTTGGATTCATTAGATAATTGTTTTCCTTATAAATCTGGATTATCTGGATCCCAAGAAAAGCATGTTAATGGGATTTTAATCAAACATGCGAGAAAGGAAATCCTTGTAAATGGGATTCAAAACTTAACTATATAGAAATATTACACCAAATTCCAGTTGAATAAAGCAACTAAAGTAGAAGAAAGTTCTCTCATTTACAGCCAGTTTGAAAACCTACTAATGTTACCAACTGTAACACTGTTACATTTTTATTACTTTGTTGTTCTGACCAACCATGCACTTCTGATTCTAAGTCTGCTGCTGCAAAGATAATGGGATGGCTGGAAAAATATCTAACTTTCAAAAACTAAATACAAAATATTAACATTGTTGATGACACAGTTCCACTGAAAAACCAATACCTGCATCATTCACAGGCAAGACAAAACAACATGAGACCCAAGTGTGTCTGACATCTTTGATAACAGTAGACCAATTCACTAAGCAGGCTTATGTAGTACTGTAAGAACATGACCTATGTAAACTATTTCCCATTTACCAAGTTTAATGGAAAATGGAAGAGAAATATAGTCTCTATATCTTGAGAGGTAACGATGTCAGCCGATCACATGTAAGGCATCTCTTTAATATGTGCAGATCTCATTTACTATAGAACCTGTCAATGACAATGACAATATAAGTTTATTTATTAAGGTGGAGCAGACTCTGATTGAAATTCAGCATCCAGAGTGGTAATTAATTTAGCCAATCAGATTCAAGATTACCTCAATAGTATCCATAGATCTTGCTCATAATCAAACTCATCCAACAGCTTGATAATATATGATTATTGAACAAGTTTGACCAAAATCTGATCAGAAATAAAGTTGATGTTGTTGACAAGCTCAGCCAGTTAGATAGTTAGATGCAAGGTCACATCATTAACATGTACGAATTTCACTCATAATCATACTCAGCCAAGATATTGATGACACAGGCCTATTTACCAAGTTTGATCAAAATCATATAAAAAAATACCGTCTGTAGAGTGGTAATAAAAATCAGACAAGAAAATGCAAGATCACCTCATAGATATGCATAGGTCTCACTCATAATAAAAATCATGCCATATCTTGATGATATTAACATATTTACCAAGTGTGATTAAAATTGGGTCAGAAATAGAGTTTCTCAAGTGGTAAGAAGCCAAGCTAATAATTTGCAAGATAACCTCATTAATATGCGTCAAGCTTGCTCATAATAAAACACATTATATATCTTGATGATATAAACCTATTTACAAAGTTTGATAAAAATATGATAAGAAATAAGGTAACTAAAGTGTTGACACACTCATACAATCAGATGCAAATCTCATTAATATGCATATATCTTGTTCATAATTCTTCTCATCCAAGATCTTGATGATTAAGCTAAACCAAGTTTAATCAAAATTGGATCAGAAATAACTTCCAGAGCGGTAACAAGCTCAGCCAATCATATGCAAGATAGCCTCATTAACATCTATGAATTCTACACGCCCGTATGAAAACTATGGGCTTATTGGGCCTGTACATGAGCAGTATTAGAGGCGTAATACACTCTAATTAAAGGTGTAAAGTAAATTTTACAAGCGTACGAGACCCAAAATCGTAATTCCATTGAGAAATACGAGCGTTTTTTGTCCAAAGATTTTTGGAAACTTCAAACGTATTCCCCAAAAATGCAGGCGTACTGGGCAAGAAAAAGCGTATTTTGAAATTTATACATTTTTAATTCACTATTAAGGAGTATCTTAGAACCTAGAAAACTGAAGAGTGGTAGATTAAATGTACTTTTTAACTTTGAAAATCTGCATGCTGTAGATGAGGACTTTTGAAAGAATAAATCAGGCGTATTTCAGAACTTATGTTATTTTAATCCGCAAACAAGTCTAAAATAAAATTGACTCTTTCACAACTAATGTCGTTGTGAATATAAACAACTCCAGAAATTGACTCTTTCACAACTAATGTCTTTGTGAATATAAACAACTCCAGAAGTTGACTCTTTCACAACTAATGTCTTTGTGAATATAAACAACTCCCAAAAAAAAGGAAATCTTAAGTGATCAGTGGTTCTTTCATTCGTTTACATTACCTGCTTAAAGGCTGTGGTTCTAAATTGAGTGGCACAATAGAGAGGTCTCTGCCTTTAAAGAATGACAAAACAAGTATTTTAATGCACTTAGCACTTTAAGTGAATAAACAAGGGCAAATACATCTGTTTAGTTAATGCACGTTGGTAACATTTGTGAAAAATATATGCATCAATCAATTTAATAATGGTTTACAAAGGGCAATTGAATGCCAATATTATCAAAATGTATTGAAACCATTATATTTGAATATCCAAATCACAGTTTTGTTGCACCACTCAACCCCCACTACCCAATCCACAGGCTCACCAAAAATCAAAGTATAACTGGTAAATATTCAAAAGTTAGGATATGATACATACGGTACGGTACATTCACCAAAATATATGAAGAGATATGAAAAGGCAAAATTATGATCAAAAACAAAAATATACAAAAACAAACAAACAAACAAATACCATACATATGGCTTGCAATTTGTCCCAAGATACTCATAAATACTTGTACAAATGTTGCACCTATGGATCACAATATCACAATAGAAAAAATGAAAGGGGAGAACATATATATATATATATATCAGTAACAAATCCTTATTTATAAACATTTACTCTGCAGCCATCGAAAGAAATACATGGGCAAAAAAATATAATAAAAAGTTATTACAAATTAAATCGTGCAATTTTTAATTCATACATTTTGAAAATGCAGATATTTAATTGGAGATTTTTTTCTTTATGGCTTAGCCAATATGGCAATGTACGCATACAATAAGGATCTGCTTGCCTTTCTTGGTATTAGGACTGAAGCAGTTATATAAGAAAATAAAGCATTTATACTACCTAAACAATCAGAAATACCACCAGAAAGCACCTGTTGTGAAAAGAAGTTGTCCAGCTGATCCATCACTGGCATTTTTAAAAGTGTAAAATCTGAATTTTCTCGAAACTTTTAGAGCAAAAATCATTGAGTCATTTGATGTTTGTATCATCTCTTAAACTACCATAACAAAAGGGCAGTAATAGTTATATCTCATTGGGTTTATCACATGTCTGAAGAACATTTTGAATCTGTTGAAACTAGTGCATAGCTTGTGTCCATTTCGGCGTTACCAAACACCCAAATCCACCCAAATCGACACCAAATCACCAAATCCACCCAATTCGACACGAAATCCACCCAAATCGACACCAAGTCCATAAAACGTAGCCATATATCTGCATTTAAGTTATGAGTCATATGGAAATATGAAAGAAAAGTGGAAAGAGTTCATACTATATCATTAACATACTTCGGCTATCCGCGAAACAAAATGGAGTTCTGTGGGTGTTACGTGGGATTGTCTTTAATGTAAGAATTGCAAATCATGTTCAATGAATCCTACGGCAATTCAAAGCCATAGCAGCCCCAGTTTCCAGCTCCAGCAGAAATATCGTCAATTTGAATTCTTGTTGGAAGACAAAAATTCAGTCAATCACGTGCTCTGTGCATTTGGATTAACTGAGTCAACTGGACGACAGGTGCTGCACAAGGGTAAAGCTGCAATCAAACAATGTTCCTAAATATATAATATATACAAAGACTCAAACGTTTTAAAAATCAGCAACTGAAAAGGTGTGAGACAAGTAAGATTAAAACTCAACATGTTTTATTTTTCTACAAACATATACAAGAAATTCGCGAATTTAATCATAAGGTGTTTTAAAAGAACTAATTAGCGTGCATTAATTAGGGACGCCGATGTTTTTCTACACTTTGACAGTAACCTTTAATATGACCAATTAAACAATTAAAGCCGCTGTACGTATTTGAAGTGCGTACGTCTTGTCAATGCTTGTGCCGCTGTGTTTGTAAGACCTTTCAAGAAATGCTTTACATAGAGTTCCCAATCATTTATCAAAGAGAGTCGAAAGACGGCATATGAATTGATGTGTTTTAAATCATTTCAATTATGTTTCAAAGAGAGCCGAAAGACAGCATCTGAAATGATTTATTGTTCAATTATCAAGCCGAAAAGGTAGCCGGAAACATAACAGCATTAATGATTAGAATTTAATTAAGGGTGAGAAATGGCAAATCTACGCACGATATGTATGTATGTATGTATGTATGTATATATATATATATATATATATATATATATATATATATATATATATATATATATATATATATGTGTAGGTTCGTATTCAAATTCATATCAAAGTATTCAATTGCGGTTTGCAATATATTTGATAGTGTTTAAATTTAAGCTGAAAAGCATATCATGCGTAATGTAATATTTCCATATGGAGAATGTAAATGAAATTGTATTTCCGACTGCATTCGTTGCGGTTTGTGTTCAAAGTGGTTTCATGCAAATTGTCAGAAAATGAGTGTTAATGAACTAGATCAGTGGTCATCAACTGAACTGGAGTACATATGTGTTTCCTGTAGATCAGTGAGTGGTGACGGGAATGATTTCGACTACTTGATGGGTATCCACCGACATAAGCGGGGAAAAAATCTAAAATTTTAATAAAGCAACTATAAAAACCTGTCAATGGCTTTTAACGTGAAGTCTCATTGATTCATTCATTCGATTAATGATTCATTCAATCACTGATTGATTCATTCAATCATTGATAGATTCATTCAGTCAATCATTGATAGATTCATTCATTCAATCATTGATAGATTGATTCATTCAATCATTGATTGATTCATTCATTCATTCATTGATCCATCCATTCAATAAAAATGTATATGTTCATTGTTTGTCCGTCCACAAAATATCTAACAGATGTCCATGGGATATCCGTAACAAACATTTGATTGGTATTTTTCTTGTTATTAGGAAACTTTAAATATATTATCTGTTACATCTTATATTTAAAGGTGATCAAAAAAATTAAAGCAAAGAAGAATTGCATTATTTCGGTGGCTTAACACATGCTGAGATGTTAACTTTCATAAAGGAATATTTTAATGCAATTGCAATGTATATTTCGCAGATTCGCTTTTATTCAAATATACCCGTTATACACAATCTTTATTCAAATATGCTCGTTATACACAATCTTTATTCAAATATACTCGTTATACACAATCTTTATTCAAATATACTCGTTATACACAATCTTTATTCAAATATACTCGTTATACAACAATCTTTCGCCTACATATAATCTGACGATGTACTTCAATTTGACTCTATGGATTCGGATCTTCTCGGCACTATATTTATATTTATAGTTAAGTATTTTTCAATTATTTGTCTTTTGTATATAAGTATATTATATATTTCCTAGTACTTTCTCTGTCGATTGTCGTAAATCTATTAATATTTATCTATATTATCAGATAAACCATTTGAACGATACATTAACTACTTTTGCTTTCTAAAATAGTTTAATTTGTTAATAATAATTCTTGTTCTGATGTTTATTTTTAGGCTGTTGACAAACATAACTTTTCACACCTCGAGACTGCAGTTATGCGCGAGACACTTTTCAAAGCTGAATTCAAGCCCGTAGGTTCCCAGAAACGGGTATTTGGTATGCTGTGAACCATTTTGCAACAGTTATTTATGTCCGGCCAAATTCTGCTCAATCAGAATCGAGTACACGGTTCCATATTCCCACAAAGAGAAGGCTCTGTTCAGCATTTTCATTATCATCTGAACAGTCTGTACCAAACACAAGGAATAGTTATGATATTTTGTCCGATAGTGATGATGATGAATTGCCTTGTGGTACTGCCGTCAGGAGTAGACGGCGTTCAAAGGTATTAAGTCGTGACGATGACGAATTACCTTGTAGCGCTTGTGATTTACAAAACGCTTGTGATATACAAAACGCTAGTGATGTAGAAAGCGCTGGTGAGATAGAGAGCACTAGTGATGATAATGTTCTCGGTGAGAAAAGTAACACAAGTGAAATTAGTGAAAATACTTCAAGAGACAAGGGCAATGATAAACACACCTCAATAAGGATAGCGTCAAGTCCTGGAAATTTTATGTCCAACGAATTTTTGTTGGAGTGTCTAATGAACACTGACAAGGGGGAGAAATATATACCAAAGGGAGAGAAAAATGACATGTTTGTTGTCTTGGAAATAGAAGAGAGAGCACTATCCGCGGAAAAGAAAGACTTTCCAGACGATTGTGGGGTGTGGGGCTGGAGAGGTGCGACAACAGGGAACCAGACATTTGCAGTTGAGGGACCTCAGAGAAAACTGAGAAGTGTTTTATTTTTTAAAAAATGACGTTTATTGTGTGAAGAAAACAGTGAAAGGAAAAGTGACTTACGATAAAAAAAGAACCGCAACCTGATCATGTAGTGACATTTCACATATATTTTACAAAATTAATGGCGGATCATGAGTACAGGAAATGGGTTTGCCTGATAGTATAGACAAAATACGCAAGTTTGCTGTTGTAGAATATTGCGGCAAGATGCCCACAACATAAAAAAAACAGCCACACGAAAATTTAAAATGTTCACAATCTGAGCCGTACATACGCACAGAGACCCATTCATTCAGGAAGTCATCCTGACTAAGGACAAAAATCCTATTGTTATAGTGTACACAAAACATCAAATGGATGATATGAAAAGGAATTGTGTTGGGGTGTGCTGTAGCGTTCTGGGCGTCGACAGGACTTTTAATCTAGGGCGCTTTTACGTTACCTCATTCTCTTATAAAAATAGGTGCGTAGAGAGCAGGCGAACAGGGGATTTCCCTATAATGTTTGGACCCTGCATGATTCATTTCGATGCAGAGGAACACACATATGGCAAATTTTCCAGTCACGTTATTGACAAATTGAATAAAATATGTTGTAATTGGAATTGATGAAGAGAAAAGTATGATAAATCCACTGCACTGTAAATTTCCGACGGTAGAGTTCGTCCTGTGTAGTGAACACATCAAAGACAATTTGAGGAGGCATCTGGAAGAACATGGCACTCCCCTTAAACACAGAGAACACATTAGTAGAATCATTTTCCGCAATTCAGATGGAATGGTATATGCAAAATCAGAGGTGGACTTTTTAACCCAGTGCGACACTTTAGAGTCATTTTTTGAAAAATATGTATACTTTAAATCATACTGGGACAAGTATCTCTGCTCAAAATAAACAAAATACATATTTCAACCTCTAATCAATGGTACCGTACACAGTCTATGGACAAACAATAATAGTGAATTAATGAATAATTAACTTAAAACTTCAGTAAACTAGGGAAAAAATAAATTCCCAGAACTGATAGAAAAAGTTGTCCAGATTACGGAGAATCAAATTCTTCATCTCAGGTGTGCCATTTACGGTAAAGGAGATTATAATTTGACAGGTTCCGTGAAAACCTTTTATTGTGACCCAACAAAATGGCGTGAATTAAGCAACAACAAAAAAGAGACGATGCAAACAAACAATTTGTACATTGTACAAATTTCAATTTCAAATGCCCGAAAACTACATACAATGTAGGGAAAATCCAGGACAAAGACAACGGCGGGCTGCAGAAAGAACGACCTCTTTTACAAAGAATTTGAAAACGCAATATTAAATTTTCATATAATGTACTGTATCAGATCACTTTCTTGCAAAAAGTTTCATGTTGAGATCTGTTCATAATAGGTTTCGTATATTTTCCATATTAAATGTGCTGTTTTATTTTCTGAGTTATGTTCATTATGTATTTCCTATATTTCCTTATTTACCATGAGAAAACACCAGCAATTCTCACATGTAGTTTTTATTCTTTAGAAACAACATGAAAATGCAACATTAAATACTCGTAAGATAGTGTGTACTGTGTAAGATCGCTTTACTGCAAGCAAACGTTTTATGTCGAGATCTGTTCATAATATGTTTCATATATTTTCTATAATTAGCATGTGACTATGTACAAGTTCTGATGTGGGGGCCCCGAGTGGCCGAGTGGTCTAAGGCGCTTGCCTTTGCCGATCACTGCCATCTCACCTATGTCCGCGTGGGTTCTAGTCTTGGGCTTGGCCAATGTGATTATGTGAGAAAGCTTGCCAGTAGCTTCCCGTGGGTCGGTGGTTCTTCCCGGGATTTTCCCGGGTTCTTCTCCACCAGATATACTGGACGCGATGTATAGCCTATTATGTGCTGAAACATGGCGTTAAACCCATAAAAACCAAACCAAACCAAGTTCTGATGTGCTTTCTTCTGAATTGTGTTTGTTACGTATTTCCTATATTTTCCTTATTACCATGATAAACTAAGTATCGTCACTAATTCTCACATATAGGTTTTCTCATGACAACCCTCGCCGCCATTTTCAATTCGTCGGCGAATAAAAGTGGGTTAAATAACGTCATATTTTTAAAATGACGTTATTATTTTTGGTGAAAATAATGTCTAAATAATATATATTGCAGATAGATGGCATAATCTTGTAGATTTGTTGCTGATTTGGGTGGATTTGGTGTCGATTTGGGTGGATTTGGGTGTTTGATAACGCCCGTCCATTTGGCAATAGAAATGCATTTATTTGCAGTTACTGTACCAGGTCCCCTTCTTACTCTTTACTGGTAACTTGGGGTAGACATTTTGGTCAATTACACATAAGCTAGCTTCTATTTTATACTGCCCAGTAATCAGAAACACATGTCTACAACTGACCTATAGTGTGAGGCCTCATTATGCAGGGACATTGATTCTTCAGATAGCAATTGGATTTAGAAAGGTACTGAAAAATACTCCATTACTTCAGAAATTGAAGCTTGCAGCGCATATGTTGAATACATTGAATAAAAAGTTGATTAGCAAGTGAATTCATTCAGATAAAATAATGGAATTTTGTTTAAAAATTCTCAAAACCCCTGAAGAGAACCCCATAAATCCTATAATGCATCAATGGTCCCACATTCAAACCATATGCAGGGGTTACTGTAACAATCTGTATTATATGCTGCAAGTTTTTTCAAAAATATCCAAAATGTTTGCCTGTATATATTCATGAAGATCAAACCTTTAGTGCAGTATCACAAGCAATTCTTCCCTGAAAATGAAGACAGAGTTTAATATAAAAAGAGAAATGGAGATGAAATGGAGTTCCAAGTTCTACACAATGGAGTTATAGTGAAAATATGTGGTAAGTAAAAATTGTACTCTTCATAGTTTGTGATATATATATATATATATATATATATATATATATATATATATGTGTGTGTGTGTGTGTGTGTGTGTGTGTGTGTGTGTGTGTAAAAAAAAGAAATTAAAAAAAAAAAAAAATGAAAATGAACACAGTGCAAAATTAGTTTCTTCAAAAGCCTAAGCGCTTTCGACTCTCACTGAGTCTTTGTCAAAATTATGGATATCGCGCCTAATTGGTTTGAACTCCGATAAGGCGCGATATCCACAATTTTTAAATAATACTTCTAATAGATCCATAATCATGTAAAGTTGTATACTCAACGTTTTCTGTTCTGTTTTTTGTGTGTCTTGTTTGTCTCTGTTTTGTAATTTTGCCTTTGTCAAAGACTCAATGAGAGATGAAAGCTCTTAGACTAGTTAAGAAAACAACAACAACAAAAATGGACTAGTTTTGCACTGTTCGTTGTCAGTATTTCACAATTTACAATTATCGTGGTCAATCCCTGACACACACGATCCCTTGCTGGATCCAGTGTATTTGTAAAGACGGTTATTCGCCACATGATTTTTATTATATATATATATATATATATATATATATATATATATATATATATATATATACCACATGCATTAAAAATAACATGACATAAATACGCATATATAAACATGGTTTCAACAGTGGTTATTGCTTCTGTACTCTCTAGATCAGTGATGAATTTCCACTTATTAATTATTATTGACATAAGAAAATAACGACAAAAAATATTAATAATCCCCGTTTTCTAAATGAATTAAACATGGTACACAATTACTTTGAAATCCCCTCTGCTTTCCCTTTATCTTTCTCTCTCTCTCTCTCTCTCTCTCTCTCTCTCTCTCTCTCTCTCACACACACACGCATAAGGGACACACATACGTGGAAATCAATGGAGAGAGAGAGAGAGAGAGAGAGAAAAAAAATTAATTTGAGCTGGATGAAACTCTTGAACTCAAACTTACACCAAGTAACCTACAAGAACATGGGTCATCGTAATGATATGCTTACACTTTTCATGGGATTTATCTACAGTGTTCACAATGCCAATGATACAAAGTTGCAATAGCCTGTCGAGACTGAACGGTAAATTTCTTGGTTAGGAGTCACACACATATTGGGTTTTTGTTGTTTTTTTTTTTATACCTATATTAGGGTTCTAAAAACATTATTTTTAAATGTCCGAAGGCCATCTCCCTCTCTCTCTCTCTCTCTCTCTCTCTCTCTCTCTCTCTCTCTCTCTCTCTCTCTCTCTCTCTGTTGTTTGGTCTGTCTCAGCATATCAGTTTATCAGTTTTACCACTGTCTCTGTCTCTCTCTCTCTGGACCATCGTCGCAAGCTACGGGCGAAAATCACTAAATAAACAAGCGAAGCGGATTTTCGCCTGTCATGCGACGATGTCATCAGGACCTGTGAATGATGGTAAAATTTACAAATAAACCGACCAACGGAAAGGGGAAAGAGAGAGAGATGGACAATAAAAACAATCTTATGGTCGGTAGCAATGTTAATTAAAACATTATAATAAGTTAGATCAACTGTAAATAAATTTAAATGTTTGAATTACCTCTTGTTGGCTCGTCATTCAGCTTTGTCTATATTCCACACTCGTTTCAATATACTCGACGGGGACTGAATGGCTACGCGTAGTAGGGGTGAAACGATACACCTGTGCCGCGTATTGATACGATTCACGATACACAGCCTACGATACGATACATTATCGATTCTCAGTTTAAAAAATAAGAAGGCAAACGACTAATAATTATTCATGACTGCTGAAGATTAAAGTAACTTATATAAGGTAGATATCGTTTTGTATCGATTCTTCACCTCTTGTATCGATACGTGTATCGATGAATCGTTTCACCCTTCTTCACTTAAACCATCTTTCATGTTTAAATCATAAGTGTGTCTTATATTTATTTAATCAATATGAATGAAAATAGAAGCTAAAAATAGAAAAGAAGCAACTTATAAATTTGCAAAGAGAATTGCGAATAGCCGCAAAAGGCACAGAACTACATCTTGTAGCGGACACACTGGGCAGGGATGTGAAGAGTACACTCACTCCGTCAATACACAGTTTCCTGTAGTCAATCTTAACTCCGTTGAAAATGCAAAAATGTGTATTTGTATGTGATATAAATAAAATATATGTATAATATGTACACTGTATCTTTGATATACCACACGTTGTATAACTTTTTCATTAAAAGGAAACTCGGTAAGCCTCATTTCCTTTTACTGAAAAATGTATATATCTCGTGGTATATCAATGATACAGAGTACATCCTATACATATTGTATATATATATATATATATATATATATATATATATATATATATATATATATATATATATATATATATAAAGAAGAAGAAGGAGAAGAAGAAATTAACTGAACTGAACGGTACAATTACATTTCTCTGAAAAAGATAAGTTGTCAGCATATTACGTTACATAAAACTGTTCATCATTAGAAATGTGTCTGCAGTTGACATCTGTGCATAAACAGTGTCAGCAGATCGCAGAAAGAATATTTTTCGAGCTAATATCCCTGGTTGCATTCAATATACATCAAGCAACGCACGGAAACGGAAGCGATACTATATATATCCCAGAGTCGTTGTAGATTCAAAAGAGTGATTGTAGAGGGTACCAATTACCGCACAGAACAGGTACTGCACAATCGCATTCGGAGCAACATCGTTTTCTCACGTTGGGTACGGATAAAACTATAGAGGAAAAATATCTACTTTTATTGATGCAAGCTATGAATTGCCTATGTTCTTTTTTGTAGCTGTTTGTTCTCGAAACAAGTCTCAATTATGGAATCTTCTTTTGAGGAATAGACTAATATACAATAGAATTAACGAATGTCGAACTAGATTGTATTTGAACCCACTGCGAACTTCGCATACATATTGATAACCTCATTTGCATATCAAAAAGAATGGATGATATATGGCAGCTCAGTTGAGTTTCCAATCCCCGTAATATGCAAGTCTCAATTGTTGACGTTGTTAAATAGAAATAGACATATATTGCTCATGATACAGTTGGAAGTCGAGTATAAAAAAGTAATTAACGAAAGAGGAAACACTTTTGGTGATTAGAATAAAATAGGTCAGAATGAAATGGGCTTTGTATTATAGAGATCTTTTCTTCACACACTTATCTCAACTTTCCAGACGTGCAGCTACAAGAGCACGAGATATTGATTATGTAGTATTTGAGAGACATATAGATAGATAATATAATATAGTAGAACGCTCAATTTATATTTAAGAACGGTTCGTTTGTCTAGGGCTACGGCTGTCGTTTTGGGTCTGAGAGGTCCCGGGTTCAAATCTCAAACGAGACAAACCATTTTTGAGAACCGAGTTGGTGGGAGATTTCGTTTACTGGCTCCATAATAGTTTAACTGTCTAACAGCGAATATTTATTTTAATTATATGTTTTTGTTATATCCTTTTTTCCTGGATGGCTGATTAATTCAATGTAATTGAATGACTGAAGAATGAATTAAAAAGTGAATCAATTACTTCCTCAAGGCTTTCATGAGCATTGTGCTAGACAATTAAAAGGCTCAATTTATTTATTCATTTCATATTAATTGGAAGACAGAATGAAAAAAAATATACTAATTTATATGACTAATATCATTTATTTCTGCATTTCTGATTCGTTACTTCGTCATAAAAAATATTAATTGAAGGAGAATAACTCGAGGAGAAGGAACAAAATAAATACTTATTATCTCACAACATTAGATCATGCGCTATTTTGTTTCTGGTGGACCTTTAGTCTCCATATTTGATGTCTGGGTCGTATATACGTACATAACATGAAGCTTTGATTTCAGTGTGTCGAATACCTATTTTACATCATTTACATTTTTGTCCTGCTTTATTGAAAGAAACAGTTGCAACTACTTCTTCCCTCGAAATAAGGTGATGTCGATAGTGACCGGAGAGAAAGAAGAGGGGGGATTTTTAAATGTAGAGACGTAAACTAGTGACATTTAAAGTTGACGTGGACCCAAAATTACGCAACAGTGAATCATATTTTTTACGTTGGTGAAATTGTGCATATTTTAGTGTTTAATTCAGATTTTGTTGATTTGCCGCTATCTGCTTGTTCATTTATCCATCAATAACCTCACACGCATCAATATCCTTTGTTTATCATCTATTTTCAAATTAGATAGTGGTTTACGCATGAAATGTCTTGCGACATGCAAAATGTGAAAATGAAATATTGTGTCCAATAACCCAGTTTTTCCATTTGTAAAATTAATCGTCAGACTTCTCATTTTTAGGATCTCTTTCTCGTGTACTTCTACTGAATCTGGCTCTGAATAACATGACAATAACAGCAGATAAATGGATCCATGGTAATGCACACTTGTCATGTTAAGATGATGATATGTTGAAAATAATTGAAAAAAATTGCAAAGATGCTAAGTAAAGAGTTTATTATAATGATAAATCCCCATCCTCTGATTATTATATTCCAGTTACTAACTGTAGGTACACTTTTAGACCAATCAGAGGTGAATAATCCCATCCGGTTGTAAACATCCGTTCCCCATTCTCTAGTCCGAGTTTCCTCTGACCTTTCTCACCCTGTTCTAGATATTTGGACAGTTATGTTGGGGTGTGGGGAGGTCAGAGGAAACTCGAACTACCTATTGTCTTGTCTGAGAAGATGCATCGTTTTCGCGGTGGTATTAAAGACGAAATTCTTTTCTTCAACGCATGGCAGAGTTATCAAAGTGTAGCTAGTATACTCGTTGGATTAAACGTTGAAAAATGTGAAGGCAATACTCTGTAAGGGAGAATTAGCTGCCGATATGATTATACCGAAGCGAAGCAAAGATGGTGAGTGTCCTTTCGTGTCTTTATTATATACATGGTAGGATCCAGAAAATAATGTAAACACTACCCAACGTCAAGCTCCTGTGTCTTAATTTTTTATTGTATATGCATCATTATACAACTTGTGGTAAATGATACTTTCCCGAGGCTGATCTGAAACCTCAGAAGCACATCTGATACTGGTTCAGAAACCTTGATGACAAGGATGACGGCACCTAACAACGGTCGCGTGAAGAGACTACCACAGTTACACAATATTTAGACGCAATGTACAATAAGAGTAGATAGATGGAATAAAAATAAACGAAGAACAACAACAACCAAAAAAGGTTGTCTTTTAATCATAAAATAATTCTTCAGAATAAATAATTAACTCATCGTCAGTACAGTAACTAGATCTGGGAACTTGTATTACGTCTTGTTTGATAGGGGTAATTATTTATCACATTACTACTGTGTTATTTACGTTAATATACCCATATCGCAATGTTCATATACGTAACATGTTATAATAACCGCCACCGAGAACCATATTCGGAACTTCTTTTGTTCACGTGCCTAAATATGGAGGCGGAAAGAGAAAAAAGTCACAAATGGAACAGTTTCAGCCTTTTCTGTTGCAATATGAGAGGTGCACTCCGCCAGAGGCGAATCACCAAACCGATCATATGTTTATTCGTACGACCACATCCGATATAATTTCTCGACTTGACGGAAATGGCCGAGCGATGTTCCGATTTTGTAACATCTCATGACGTCATAAATTACGTTAAAACGTCATGCAAATGAATGGTGTAACGACCGAGGCATCCGAATGTATGTCAAAGTCAGTTGGTTACACTATTCTGCGGTTTGTTTAAAAAAAAAGTCATAATTTTTCGTCATGAAATAAACTAGTCGAATGATTTCAATTTTTTGTTCACCAAGACTAGCAAAAGATTTCATTTGAAATTAGCACTCGTGTAAGATCCTCTATGTACAGGATAGGATCCGAAAAAAATGTAAACACTATTTAACGTCAAGGTCCTGTGTCTTTATTATATACCGTGAATGTATAAGGTCCATAAAGTCTCTCTCTCTCTCTCTCTGGGCTAACTGAGATGCGTATTATAACAATATTTAAGGAATATAAAAGCTATTTTACATAGGGACAATAACTTCTACAAATGCACACATGTACTGCAGCTTTCAAGTGGGCGTGACTGTGTTCACAGTATGAATGTTTATTTTTATCGAGTCGAAAAGCGTAATTAACAGGAGACAGTTGTCAGAGTTTGAATCCATTGTTTTTAGGGAACAATTTTGATGATTACTGTTAGGTAAGTCAGAATGAAAATTGAGTAGGAATTATAACAAAGATATAATACAGTAGAACATGCACATCATATGCTATAAGAACGACTCGTTGGTCTACGGGTATGATTCTTATTTTGGGTACCAGAGGTCCCAGGTTCAGTTCCTAGATGTTTCCGATATTTTATTTGTGTATTTTTTTAAATTGTTATATATGTATATATATATGTATATATATATATATATATATATATATATATATATATATATATATATATATATATATTTATATATATATATATATATATATATATATATTCATATATATATATATATATATATATATATATATATATATATATAACACATAGATAAATAACCTATACCTAAACTCAGGCAGGTACACGTAGGAAACAAAATCCTTTGAAGAATAGTTGGGATACCGTCATTTACATAGTTTCAAAATGGTTAATCGTTAAGATGCGAAAATGAAGATTTAATATCTATATAAGTTGTTTTTTGTTTTGTTTGTTCTCTTTTCTCCAAAGAAATATAAAAGAAGCACGCATGTTTAAGTATATATATATATATATATATATATATATATATATATATATATATATATATATATATATATATATATATATATATATATATATATATTCCTTTCTTTTCTCGATCTGCATTTATCTATGAAATAACCTATATCTTTGAAGTTACACAAGAGTAAACTGTGTTATAATTCAGTTTCCGTCTCAGTTGCTGGGTGTTTTACACAACATATTAGCTAGATTAATAACTAAAGACTTCCCGTTTTGTTTTTGTTTTTAATTTCAAAAGATCGTAATCTGTGAACAGCTTTTCAGATTAATGAGTAATGCAAATTCACATAATTAAATCATGATGAAATAAACCACAGAGACAGGCATTTATTTCTCTTCCACTTTTATATTCACATATTATATTCATATATAGCAAAACAGTACAATTTACTGTTGATTCATCATAAAAAATAGACAAAGAAATTCAGAGGCTTGCATTTTAACGAACACTTCGAGATTTAAGCACCAAGCTTGTATTGATCCTGCATCGGTACGAACTGAATTAAAAAGGCTCACGGAAATTCGCTATTCCCTTTTACTGCCATAATATGTACTATTTTGCTACACTTGTAACCATTCTGTGTTTTAAGTTCGAGGAGACAATGAGTAAAGATGCACCGTAATCCATCTTAAAAAAAATAATGGCAGAACAAATCCCCCCAACACGGATCAAACTATCAAGTGCCCTGTTAAAGCAGATTTCTACCATTTTCAGTGTTGATCATAAGCTCAAATATTTATGAAAAACAGTTCTATCTCGAGGGTTCTGATTATAATTCGATCATTGAGAGAGAGAGAGAGAGAGAGAGAGAGAGAGAGAGAGAGAGAGAGAGAGAGAGAGAGAGAGAGAGAAAAACATTGGGCAGTACTTTGAAATGACACAAATTCGTGGTATGAAGAAAGAAATAACTGGAGAGAATCCTTAATTATAAATCTTGGTTATATATTCCCAAACATATGTTTAATATTAACACAGCTGGTAGAACCAATATCGACTGGTTGTACGAACTCAATCAACTGTTTTATGAGTCAGTGCCGTATAAAAAAACAAAATGCTGTAAATCAGACAATCATGCGTACATGTATTTCTCCGAATCTGGCAACTGTGTACATTTCGTTATAGGAATATATTATGACATTTATTCTCTCTTTCTTAAGAATTCATTTGAAAATACTTTTAGTTAAAGAAATTATTTTGTAAGAAATAAAATTACGTGTAATTACAACTATAGCACTCAATTTGTATCTTTGTGGCACATAATGTAATTGATAAGAAGAATAAATGGCTTCTAATGTTAGTCAATACAAGTATCAATTATTATTATATGTGTTCCCATGTGCACAATTCCTTATCAGATATCTGACTTATCGGTTACTGCCTTTAACAGTGATTACGGTAACTGGAAATGATATACATCTGGAAGCTGCGATTGTGTATGGAGTGTAATCTAAGGATGATAAGATCGGTAAGTGAGTTCTCAGTAGTGGATTATACATGGATAATCGGAATGAGTGAATAAAATGGATGAATATGACTGAAAGTTATGAAAGTATAAACCAGCACTTATCTTTACACCCATAAAAAGTAAATTGTGGTTGTAATGACCTACCGTATATCCTCGCGTATAATTCGGGTCCAAATGCAAACAACATAGACCCTGATCTGCCGTCGCATAATGCGCCGGCAGATCAGGATCAATGTTTTTTTGTTCTACTGATTAGTCATTACAAATTGCATAGACCCAGATCTGCCGGCGCATTATGCGACGGCATATCTGGGTCTATGCAGTTTGCAGTTGGTAACGGATTGTTCAAGAGTATATACGGTATGTTTCTTGCTAAACTGGTTATGCCAAGTTTTTGGGTTATGCATACAGGTGTAACAGGCAAGACATCTTTCAAATACGCGATTGTGAATGTTTATTGTTACAGCAAAATTCAAACAGATACAATTCATAATATAGTGGCAATTTGAGTCTTACGTTGAAATATGTTGTATTTGTTGCTTTAATTAAGTGTTAACGACAATTAATTGGACTAGGGGTATAATTTTCGTTTTGGGTACGACATGACCCGGGTTAAAATCCCGGATGAGCCCAAGTGTTTTTCTTTCTTTCTTTTTATTATTAAATCATTAGCATCGGCTCTCTCGATTTTGTAATTTTGTTTTAAACTCTGTTTATATATATATATATATATATATATATATATATATATATATATATATATATATATATATATATATAGAGAGAGAGAGAGAGAGAGAGAGAGAGAGAGAGAGAGAGAGAGAGAGAGAGAGAGAGAGAGAGAAATGATCATGCGTAAGTAAAGGCATATATGGTGAACATTCACCATGAGAACCAAGGAAAATTAACTTGATATACTGTCGGGTCATAATTTGTTTTCAGCATTTGTTTTTCTACACATTATAACAGTCGTATTACCTTTTAAGTGAACACAACTGGCACAGTTGCAAAGTAGCTTTGAAGATTTCCTGCTACAGACAATGAAAATACATTTCAGAAAATTAATTAATGATGAGAATTACTAAATCTTAAACAGTTAGCAACACAGACGGAAGTAACAGAAAATCTCATTAACATTAGAGATAAACACAAAATACTTATTACAAAATTCTTGATCAAATGCTGTCATTGCTTCCTTCATATAAAATTATTGGGATCGTTTTCTATTGCGATGATGTAAATACTACCAATGATGAACTGAACATAATACATGGTGTTAATACACTAAATTATAGAGTTACTGACAAAGCTTTAACTAAGAATACGCTCATTATCAGCATTCAAAAGTAAAAAGCTTGTTGTATATATTCTACAACATGGAAGCAAGAGCTAAAATACATATAATATGCAGATACATCAGTTGTTCATTGCTTAAAAGACTTAAGAAATCACGGGTCATCATTCCTAAGAGAGTATTCACCAAATCAATATTCGACATTGAATCTAAGTGCAAGTTAACATGCAGCCCAAATTTATCAATAATATGACACCAAAACTTGTCATGGTCTTGTGTAAGAAAACTACATACGGATAGAAAAAGATCAATGACTGAAGTGTAGACTGTTTGACAACGAGCACACGCAGTTTCTTCTTGAGATGAAAAAAGTTTAGTCACGATATTGGCAACGAGCCGACCTGACTCAAGAGGTCCTGGAAATCTTTTTCCTACTTCCCATATTACAGAGGGAATCAAACTGCTATTAAGCAATAACTTCTGAAATGGACTAAAAGAAATATCTTCATAAAGTCTCCATTTCAAAACATTTTCATATGACGGACTTGCAATTTAAAAATAATTTTCCATTCAGATATATTAACCTGGAATCGACCTTGAAAAATGTACGATTCTTTAACGTCTTTTAGATTAAATTTATCCAGCAGTTTATACGTTTCTGGAATAAAGCCAGTTTGTTTAACTTGCAATCTTGGGATCTGATAGCTAAAGAGACGGAGTAAAAATACTTGTTTTGCAAAATAAACTTCAGACAGCCTGCAAAGTTTCTCAAAGAAAACTAGTTTTTTTTATATAAATGTAAGCTTCAATTGGTAAAATACCTAATAGGCTTAACGCAACGTCAGTTCGTGTATATCGAGAGATACATTTTATGTGCTTAGCGCAAAATCGATGGCCTCTCTCTAGTACAAGTATATTCTGATGGTTTGGGTTAAACCAAGTTTCACAACCATACAACGCTCGGGGTATTGCAATAATTCGTATAAAATCTTAGCTGGGAGCGGATTAAATCTATTCTTATTTATTCCAATATCAATAAAACTGAATAACGAACTTACGAATTTATCTTTAGCTTCTTTAAGTTTGGTATCTATTCTGAGAGAGAGAGAGAGAGAGAGAGAGAGAGAGAGAGAGAGAGAGAGGTACAGAATACTGTTGCATGAGTCATGATTAGGAACTTAATAGACGTACATTTGCATTTTAAGGTCTATAGGTTTAAACACATCTTTAATTTAATTGATCCTGTTGCTTGGGGAGGTACATTTTCGCACTACGATATGCTTATCATAAACCTCGGATACTTAAGGTGAGAGATCGGATATCTGAGGTGCGAGGTCGGATTTCTGAGGTACAAAGGATTATGCCGATGGTAGTGCGAACATGAGGTCGGCAAGGTGCAAACCAACTGAATTAAAAAGGCGTACGGAAATTATTCATTCTTATTTCTTCCACAAAAAAACAGTAATTTGCTACAGCATAATTCGAGGAGACAATAGGTAAAAATACAGCGTTGTTCAACCTTTGTTTTACAAGAAAACTAGACGTGTGTCTGTAGGACACCGGCGCACCCATCTCCTCCACAGGGCCGGTTTCACCACTAGGCAAACTAGGCGGTCGCCTAGGGCGGCAAATTTTTTTATTTTTTTATTTTTTTTGGGGGGGGGGGGGGGGCAGAAAACTTAATGAATAAAAAAGAAAGGTAAGTAGTATAAAATAGAAGCTAATAAGCGTCTACAAATAGAAAGAGAAAAACAGAAGGAAAGAATAAATGTACAATAATGTACAATATTCATTTTTGAAAGTTAATGGGGGGGGGGCACAAGGCTGAAGGTTTGCCTAGGGCGCCAAATACCCTTGCGCCGGCCCTGCTCCTCTACCTTCCTCAATAAGTGTGGTGTAAGTAGAAAAGGTAAACGATGGCAGGAATTGATACAGCCATATACATATATGCATATACCTACAAACATTAAATTACTAGCTGATGAAAAAATCAATAAATAAATAATAATGTTTTAAAAAAATTGAAAATGTTTCTTATGAATGCAAAATTCGGAAGGTGCCATTAGAATGTGAATCCCCAAGGTGTGACAGTCACTTGCATAAATGAAAATGCTGAAAGCATTTTTTCTTTCTTTTTGTTTTAAACAGAAAATTCATTTAGCAAACTCATAATGCGTCATGCACATCTCCATTACGTATACAACAACTGTACAGAGCAAAGCATTTAAAACTGGAGGAGGAAGGAGTCAGTTACAAAACTTTAAATCCTAAAATGGGAATTTAAAAAAAATTCATTTAGTGCATTATGCACGCGTCCATTATCTCTGGATAATGGATGAAAATCGAGCAAGTTTCCAATGCAATGCATTGAAAACTGTAGGGGGAATTGATTATGCAAACTAAGACCTACGGTGGGAAGGTTACTTGAAAAATAACAAGGATCCAGACAAAATATTTTAAAAAGAAATAATGTTTCACTCATAATGCACCATGCATATCTTTATTGTGCCCTCCTAGTTTCAGGGCAATGCACTAAAACTAGGAGGAGTTGATAACACAAAAGAGGTACCTTAAGGTGCCACGGACAGACGAACAGACAAACGAAAGGAAGGATAAGTCCAATCCGGTACCCCTCCCCCCGGGCTATATAAATAAATAATAATAGATAAATGCAGCGCAAGAAAGTTATAATAAAAATGTCTTGATGGGAGATGGTGGATAAATGGACGGATAGATAACTTTGCAATAATTGTTTGGTAGTGCAATAATTCATCTCATCATGCTCCTGACTTTGACTAGGCCATTTGAAAGTTGGGATTTAATAAGGTTCGTATTTTACAAGCATTTAGTGTAAATCAAAATTGTAGGCACCTAATAATAATAATCTACAATGTCTTTATTCATAACGCATTTCACACAGCCGAAACCAAAGAGTGGGAAGTGCAGATGGTGTTCCAGCAGACAAGACGTTTTATCTGTGGGATCAAAACTGATGAACGCGTCATACACCAGATCCGAGTCTATTCCACCCAGCAGGAGAATCCTTCCATCGTGAATCACAGCACCAAATCCGCATCTGTTAAACCCGGTAATGGCTCCAACCTCTTCCATTTCACATCCGTCATCCGTTCTTAGAACCTTACCGTTCGGGAAAATGAGGTATATCGTTCTGTTATACACCACAGCAGACGACATACCAGCAATTGATGGGAGATCTCGAATGTGCGTGCAGGTCCTTTGCCGAGTGTCATAACACTGAACGGCATCCATCTTGTATCCTTCCCCGTCTATTCCGCCGAAAACATAGATCTTCTCCTGGATAACTGCTGTTGAGGCTGAACGAACTGGAAATGCTAGGAATCCGTCGTCGTCCCACTTGCCAGTGTAAACGCCAAATCGTTCAACGCTTATCAATGTACTAAAATCGTTTGCTTCATCGGCATCGTCATCAAATCCTCCAAGAACGTATACTGAATCGCCGACTGCCACCATAGAGTGTCGTCTCCTCCCGATAAGCATCCTCCCACAGTTTACCCACTTGTTTTGAGTAGTCGAATAGTACACCATGCCCTGAAGGTTGGAACTTCCACCTGATACAAATATGGCGTTGCCGTAGGTGCACACAGCAAACTCAACACCAACATTATAGGGAAGACAAGCCAGACGGGACCAGATCCTGGTGTACAAACTGTAGCAATAAACCTCCTTCGTCGCCACACCGGGGTGAGTGTTCCCGCCAATGCAAATAATAACTTCCTCGTATTCACCATGATTCCTGAACATGAGGCGGGACGAAACAAACTCATGCCGTCTGGCTGGGAGGAGATGAAAACGCTTTGCCTCATCTACGATTGCCTTACAGCCCTCGCTTGCTTTAACCAAGTCATTCATTTCAATCTTTTCCAGAAGATATTCCGGTTGAACCAAAGGAAGCCTTAGATTTTCAAACAGCTTTTCAAAATATTGTCGTCTGTTTTCCAAATCATGCTTGATCCAACGGAATGTGACTTCGCATATCAACTCTTCATTTGGAGTATTAAGATCGTTGTCTTGAATTATGGCTAACACCTCATCACAGTCTAGAAGAAGAAAACCTTCATCACGACACACTTCTGAAAAATTGTTTAACACATACTGCCAAGCTTTCTTTGCAAGATAGTAACTTTGGTGGGACGTGGCAAGTTTCCATATTGCGAGACAGTTTTCTGCGTCCACTTTATCAATCATGAAATCTTCGCACCTTTCTTGAAGACATTTGATTTGAAGCATTACAGCAGCCCGCAGAAGACTATCTGCATTTTCTTCATCAACAATATCCTCCCCAGTGTAAATAAATTTCAGAATCTTTTCAAATATATCGGCATCTACTTCCTGTAGCGTCACGACTCCATCACTGCTTTCGCGCATGCCTGAGTGGTACATAACCTCGAAGAAGGGTGACATGGCGGCTAGAACAACACGATGACAGTTGAAAATCTTCTCCCTCACGATGATCTTGGTGTCCGTGTACTGCTCTGATAGCCATTGCTGCTCAAGGCCCTGACACAAGGATGTGTGGTATTTCCCTTTCCAGTCCAAACGTTCATCGAATTCATTAGACCCCTCCATTTCTATCTTATCGTCTCGAATTTCAATTACACTTCGCTTTCTTTACATCTGAAACTGTTTTTAAAAAAAAAACGCCATAATTATACCAACAATTTGTTTTCGAACTGGACGAGAAAGGGTGTGAATTGGGATGATTCAGACGCGATTTAAGACATGGACTGTGCCATCGAAACTTCTGATACCCGTTCCCTGCTACCTATTATATATATATATATATATATATATATATATATATATATATATATATATATATATATATATATGACACTACCTTTTGTACTTGCAACTTAATGTAGAGACTTTGTAAACAAGAACAACATCATGGTGAATACGATACAAATTGCAATTTTGTGTACAAGTTTCATTAAGACATTATGAGATAAACACATATTTAAATAATACCCCGGTGCTCTCAATATTAGTTTGAAAATGAAAGTTGTAGGATTGTGGTGGGTGGTAGGAACTTCCTCTGTACTGGAATCTTGGGTTGTGCCGCCTGATTGAGTGCATTGTCAATGTCTGTCGGTACATCAATATGCATCTTTTCAATAAATTGCAGGTGCACGATTGGGTTTATTATCTTTTGAGTGTCAGTGCATGTATGCAAGATGAGAAACTTTGCACATTTGTTTTGACATGGCTATGTGTATATAACAATGAACACCATACAGTCATAGTAATTTAGGTATATCGGTATATAGTTTTCTGACCGGTACATGAATTTAAATTTACTGTGGTACATGCTATGGGTACCTTTTGGGGATCATGGGCTGCACATCCCTATCCAGATTGCTATGGAATATGTAGTCCCCCGCCCAGGGCCATATATATATATATATATATATATATATATATATATATATATATATATATATATATATATATATATATATATATATATAAACGTGAGTCAGGAGTATAGAAAACTATATATCTAGAGGGCAGGAGGTCTGAGATTTTCTTTCAAACCAGGACATTTTTTAATTTTTTGTATTTTATTTTATCGCAATATAATATTTTGTTTCTGCTAATATGATAGATTTAATTAATTCTTTTTTCTACAAATCAGAGCAATGGCAATCTTTTTTATCAAAGCTATCTAGGACCGGTTTTTTAAAAAAAAATTCGAAATATATTGATATATAGGTATCATGTTATAAACAAATGATAAATTATTTAAGTAATAATCTAACTTAGAAAATATAATCACAAAACTTGTCATCCGTGCTAGTTCTAATCGGTGCCCTGTAGACTGTATGATACTTGGCAAGGTGAAGGGGGGGGGGGGGGGAAGAAGGGAGGTAATCGTGTTAAAAATGGTAGTTGGGGAAGGGGTCCACTTGATGTTTTCGACTCCTTCTAAGTACCACACATATTTTTACACCCTATTACATAAAGACGCTTTGATTTTAATACCTCGTGTCAGTATGGTGCGAACTAAGCCACCCAAAGTGTCTTAATTTCTTGTTATCTCATCTCTTTCATTTCTAGGTTCAATTTACAATGTGAAAAGGCACTATTAAAAATCTGTACCCAGATTAAGAAAAGGACCCCCTAATCCAGAATTTTGGTTATACAGTATAACCCCGTAGGAAACAGATCTTGAACCCTAAGTACCGACAGTCGGAACATCCATACTATCACTTCTATAGTGATTGCCGTGCCCCCTCTCCCGCATTTTCGATCCGTCTTAATTTTGAGGTCGTTATGATCATCTTAAGCGGCAGTAAACGCACTGAACTGAATAGAGAGTGAGATCGATCATTAACATGGTCCATCTTTTTGATCCTACATGAATGTATTACTTGGTATTGACAGAATATTACTTAGTAGGTGCCTTACCTGTCTTATTAAAGTACTGTTCGTCATGTCAGCCATACAACACTTCACCTGTATATAATACCGTTGAGCTACGTACAGAGAAAATGAACTGTTGACTTTGAGTCAGGTTTTACCAATATTGTTGTTTACTGGGTTCAATACACTGCAATGAATTTCAATGAGCGTACCTTTGAAGCCAGGCATTGCGTGTTTGATCGTGTTTTCTGTTTTCTAAAGGGAGGTAAGCTAGTCTTGATGAAATGACTCGGTAAATACACCGTTGATTTTCAATAACTGCTCTTTGAAAAGCAGTATTAATACACATTGGAATGTATTACATTCAAAAAGGAAATTTACAAGTCATGGTATTAATTAGTATAAACGTACTTCCCAGCTACTGTACAATTTCGCCCCTTCTCTTTTGACTTACAAGAAGTTTGCAGCTTTTACGGGTCGAGTTTTATCTTGATCCTTGGATTATTTGAAAAAATCTCATGGTTAAAAGTCTTTATTTACGGAAGAAATGAATATTAATTTAAAATCTGAACTCCTTTTCTCTCAAACAAAATCTTAAGAAGAATGTCCCAGTATCTTACGAATGAAAGAAGATCATCAATTGAGATTTGCAAATTACGAGTCCTTAAAAAAAGTACAACAACACGACTTAAACGTTATTAGAACAATTAATACTGGAAAATTAACATTTTTATGGATTTAAACAAGTTATTAATTATGTATGAATATATGTCTGTACGTATGGAGGCATGCATGCACGTAGGTAAATAAGCATCAGTTCCTTTGCTAAAAATGAGCGGGTTGGTGTGTATTTTTTATTTAGGTAAGGATTTTATATAATGAGCAATCATTACAAATCACATAGTAACAGGTCTTTGCGCATCGAATGATCAATTCTCATTTTGGATTGTATGATTAGATCAACGAACTAAGAACCTCCTAAGGAAGACTGATGATTTGAATATCCTTGCAAGTCTCCATTTGGACTCTTTCGTTGTTTGTTGTTGTTGTTGTTGTTCTGTGTTTAAAATTCTCCATATTGCCATCTTCTTCTTGAAATTGGTTTTTATCTGTGGATGGTGTGGCGAGCAAAGGCAGATTGACATTACGGTAAAAATATGAAACCTTGTGCTGCATAATAAGCAGCCATCGTGATAGGAAGTCAAACAATACTGACCAGCTATGTACGATGTTCTTCAGTGCCTGATCTTCCAGATTTTAAATTTGAATTTACATTCACTGATGTCATTCATCTCGTTTCATATCTCAACTTTTTCAGTTTTGTAAGATATATTTTGCTAAATGAAATCACCATTAAGAAAGAGATAGGTTTGTTCATTCTATTGGTATACATACAGTGACAACGCTTACATTGAATCATTCAAGTTGTTTGGAAGGTACATAATTCGTATCAGTCGTAGGCACTGAGATTTTCGGGAGTATACTCCCTTGCATCGAAAGCACGTCCTAATAAGTGCTCGCAAGATACAAGATAACAAATACTTTATTTAACGACGGTAGTCTGGGTAACATAAAAACACTAGAATATGAGTTATTTTACAACAGCACAACATAAAAGTACTATGATGATATTAAAACAGACAGGCGCGCAGAAAGTGCATATTTAAAGGAGAACAGACGCAATAAAATACTAACAATAACACAGCTACATAAAAACTAAAATATATACAAAGTCACAAATATACATACATGTACAAAGTTAGAATGAAAAAATAAATGTATGTATATACATGATACGCCAAGCACAGAATTAATACCAGCAGTACATTTAAAGCAATTAATTAAGAATGACAATTCTGCTAATAAAACACATACGCAAAGATAAAATTAACTACAGTCTTTCCAGGAAGACGGCTTTTGAGATCAGTAAAAACTGCACAAAATTACTTTCACACCGCTTGCAATTCGGGCTTTAGTGAATCACAGATTTCAGTTGGATACAATCTCAGGTTTTCGATTAATTTAGGTACGGACCGTTTGATACCCGACATGCCGATTGGTTGAAATGATTCACGTCACTGGTCATTCGGAACTTGTCGGCTCTGGCAGAACCAAGGGCGGATTATTCGCTGCTGTCCGGCCTAAACTGGCAGGCCTGTATCATAGGCCGGTAACTAGTAAAAGCTGTGTCTCCCAATTAATTAGTCGTGTAGTGGAGTGCGTAGTAGAAAGCATACGAAGAAGGGAACCAGACTCATGGGCGCGGTGCAGCATGGGGAAAAAAGTACAGAGATTCAGTACTTTCACTAAAATGGAGGATGCAGTTCTCAGCGGTCTCACGAGCACCGGAAGTATTAGGCAGTTGTCAGTGAAGGGCGGATTTTTTCCCATTGTGAATCTCACCGTTGGCAATGCTCCCTATTTATATTGTCCTGAAGGTCTTGGTCAAGGCCTCGATTAACAAGTTTTAGTTTTTCCAAAAGAAAGCATCCTTTTTGGGTTTACACCAGCTGGGTGCCAATTTACATATCTGACCATCGATATAGTTGTTTGCTTTTGATTATATTTGTTCGCCAATTCTTTAGTTAGGCAAAGAACACGTGTTTGTCAGGATGGCAGCACTAGAAGTATGAAATAAGTAAAACCCAGAAAGCAAGTCCAGCTTGGTATTGTATAACTTTTCAATCCCCTCGTGATGCATCAGTGGGTTTCAAAACGAAACGTAAATGATTCAGCGAACAGAAGGCAAGCTTTTTAGGAAAGCTAATACGTGAAATTCAATCTGATTAAAATCGAAATGTATTTGTAATAAGTAGATCGGATGGGCACCGATACAAAGTCATGTTTTGTTTACCTTTTCACTCACCAATCAAACTACATCTCTAATATTTCTGGAAATGAAAAATTTAATTCGGAACATATCGCGACAATGATACTTCTCTCCAACACGAAATACAACGCGTTATCTGATGGGCTGAAAATAACTGGACTGGGAATTCCAAAGGTCGCCATGCACTTTTATCGGTTATGTAAGAGATATCGGTTTTAATCAGATTGATCAAAAATTAAGATATCAGGAAATAAATGTGCCAGGAATTGCATTAAAAGGAAGTAAGAACTAAAAGACAGAGTAAAAATAAAAGAAAAATAAAAGTAAAAAATGTAAAAAAAACGCTAAATCAGTAAGGAAGCAAGATTTAAACCATAGGAAAGACAGCCAATATCCCAACTTATCTTTATAATAAAACGAAAGAAAGAAAGAACAGCAAAACAAAAAGGGGAGGGATTGAGAAAACTGGTAAAAGTTGATAGTTCGCAGTATGTTAGTATTGACTTATGCCACCTTTATTACGTTAGGAATGGTGCCAAGTGTCCTATTTCCCTCAGTGAAGAAGGAGTAGGAGGAGAATTAGTAGGCGAAGAGTGTGTTTCTAAAGATTGGAATACATATATAAGAAGGTTTCCTTGGGTTTGTTTTGTTTATTTTATCAAAGAAACCAAAGAACATTGTTACTCAGAACTTCCAACATTTTTCTCCGATACAGATTGTCGTGCCCGCCAGTCCGTTGTAATAGCTTCCCTTCGTATTTGAAATGATACTTTACTGGTTGTGCTAATACAACCATAGTAAGGACACTATTGCCTCCTAGTGGCAAAGTTACGAGACAGATATCTTGCTTAAATAATTTTTTTACATTTTTAAATATCGAAAAATAATTGTATGTGTGTACTCGTCTTTTTAATCTGCGTATCTACACATATTACATATGTTCATGTCAATCCATCCATCTATGTCAGATAGCAATATTCTCAAAGAAAAAAAAAAACCGAAGAGACTGGGTTAATTTACATACTATTTTCCCATAAACTTACTTACTATCTTACGCCCTATCAACGTGTCTGTAGTATGTCGTTGAAAGTGTGCCCACTGCATATCCATCCTCGTTTTTCACATGAAAGTAAATCGAGTGTTGCGCAACAATTAAAACAATCCAAACATAAATAAACAAATGACTAAAGCAATGAATCAATCGATACAATCTGAACATAAATAAATGAATGACTAAAGCAATGAATCAATCGATAGAATCTGAACATAAACGAATGACTAAAGCAATGAATCAATCGATATAAATCGGAACATAAATAAACGAATGACAGAAGCAATGAATAAATTCGATACAATCGGAACATAAATACATGAATAAATCAATAAATAACTAAATTAAAAATATTTGCCTGAATGGTAGAGCAAGTGAAATTTACGATGTAAAGTCGTTGCTAAGATATATAGTCCCCGCAAAAGGGTACTTGCTAGCATATCTCTCAAGGCAATACAGGGCGACCTCTAGCCATGAATAGACCTTTTTGGAACAGCAATTCTTTAATATTCTTTATCCTTCACAGACCATGTTCTCACTGTTCCGTATTTAACCGTGTATCACGCACAGCCAATTAAAAACGGCGTAGACCCTGACTGTAACATCATGTGAACACAACTGACTCTGATTGTAACTTCATGCGAACACCATAGATCCTGATTGTGACTTATGCAAACACTATATACCCTGATTTTCCGGCGCTTAATGAGACATTCAATCTGGGTCTATACTATTTGCAGATAGGTATACATGTATACACGTGTATATACGGTAGAAAAACTGCATTCTATAATAAAATATATTCATAGGCATCTTCTCATCAAGGGTATGTAGGACTTATGTAATTCTGAAATAAGTTTTTTTTGTGTGTGTGTAGAAAATCTATTGTTGCGGTCAATTAGTTTTAATAAATTACAAGGTTTTCGGGGGAAAATGTGTACATTCATTAATCAGTGAACCAACGTATGTATGTGAAAAAGCTTGCCAATATCTTCCCGGGTTCTTCCTCCACCAAATATACTGGCCGCCATGTATAGCCTGGCAGGTGCTGAAAAATGGCGTTAAACCCCACAAAACAGCCAAACCATTAATCATTGAGATGGTTACGGAAAATTAGATGATTGTGGCAGAATACGTTTAACAATGCAATAAATTACATAATTCTTGACTGTTGCAAACGTTTAACATACCGACGATATTCTGTTAAGAACTAACATTTAGTCATGTTGACTGCAGAAGTTTGACCTGCGTGCTGTTGGGCTCTATACCCGTCAAAACCTGCTCGAGTCGGCTATCTTGATGTGTCCTTGGTGTAATAAGTACTCCCTATGCATTATTATGTAACTAATGGATAGACTGAGTGGATTTGCATTTAGTTAATGGTGTCAGAAGTGGGATTAAATTAGTGGGTGAGACTGTGGAATTGAATAATTATGTTGTGAGTCTGCTACAGTCCATTCTGTTATTTGTTTCAGATCGTGAAGGTGCCCTCTCTGACAAGAAAAGCAGGGCGAGTCGATATTTTCCACGTCCCCTGAAGGATGCATGATGATTCCACGATACCGTGCTTAACGCTTCAATTGTGACCCATTCGGTTGATGTTCTACACACGTCAGCTTTTTCTCTTATTCCCCTTGTTTATTGTTTGCAATATATATATATATATATATATATATATATATATATATATATACTGAATGCAATACTAAATGCGTCTGATTCATGGAAATTTACTGAAAGAATGATCAACAGCTCTGACCTTGAACAAAAGGTCAGTAAACATGTTGTTATTTGATTAATAGTACAACTAAACCCAACTTAAATATGACTCACTATTTGACACAATTTTAAAGTAGAGTCATAGGACAAAAGTTTAAGCACATTATAGATTCCATTTACATAATTCCGTAACAATATATATATATATATATATATATATATATATATATATATATATATATATATATATATATATATATATATATATATATATATACATATTCTTCAGAGGAAAGATGCGATTGGCTGGCATTGTCATTTTGTATAGGTATATGTTTTCATATGGTATCCAGTAGAGTGTTCTTGAGGTTGGTGATTTTATCATTGATTTTAATAATGACGTCAGTCAAGGAGCTTGTAGAGATGGGTAAACAGTTTGGGTATGAGGTGGAGTCCACTAGGACGTTTGTTAGGGAGAAGCAGGCCCGGAAGAGGAACAGAGACTAAAGGAGAGGGAGACAGAAAGATAAAAGATGGATGGGAAGAGGCAGACAGAAAAGGAAAGAAGAGAATCTGAGGAGAGAAAGATAGAATTTAAAAAAGCAGACAGAAAGGGAAAGAAGGGAATTTGTGGAAAGAAAGATTGAATTATAAAAGCCAGCAGGGAAGGAAAGAATAGAGTGGACAAGGGCAGCAAGGGTGGAAATACTGATTTAGAGAAATGGGAAAAATCAGAAGCAGAGAGAGAAAGGATAGAATTAGAGGATAGGAAATTGCAGAGGGAGCACAAATGGGCAATTGAGTAGTTAGAAACTAAAAAAGGGCTAAAACATGAATCCAACTCAGGGAACCTGAAAGATCCAAATTGCCCCCATTTGATGAAGATAAAGAAAATATTGATTGTTACCTATATAGGTTCGAAAAATACACCACTGCGCAGAATTGGAAGAGGAATAATTTGTCGCTTCATCATAGTGGGTTACTTAAAGGTAAAGCGTTAGCTGTATATTATCGCGTTGGATTACGATAAATTAAGTGAAGCTCTTTTGAAAATATCCGACTTGAATGAGCATGGTTTAGAAAAAAGTTCAAGTACAGTAAACCAGAAAGAGGGGAAACGTTTATCTAATTCGTGAGCAGGTCGCGGAACTATTTTCAACGATGGGTGAAATGTGGGAAGGTTGATAAAGCATTCGCTGGGTTGACTGATACTTTTGCCCAGAGACCAGTTATTGACTACATATGGTATTTCACCAGTGTATTTGATATGGCTACACAGCGACTTAGTTTGTACAATCTGGTGTGTGTGTGTGTACTCAAAACGTTGTGTCTAAGGACAATACATTGGGTAGGCGGTCCAAAAACCACGAACCACGGAAACTAGAGTGATAATTTGAAGCCGGGAAAAGGTGTGCACCGTAGCGATAGGTAATGTTATACTAAATGCTTAATAAATAAGGAATAAGGTCATATTTGTTCGACTGTCCAAAATGCAAAGCGTAGCAGTCGCTATTGAAAATAGAGGGTCATCTAAAGTTAATAGGCGAGACAGTTTCTCGCGTGATAATTCAGAAACAGGTAACATGGGCATGCGCAGATCGATCGTGATGTGATAAAGTCGATCGGCACATGTCTTTTTCCCGAGGCGAGGGTACCGACAAGGGAAATGTAATGTTAAAAATGTCCATAGGATTAACATAGGGGGTTGTTATACAGAGAAACAAAAAGTTATACGGACAAGGGGAAATGTAAGTTTAAAATGTCCATTGATTTAACATTAATGTGGCACTATGGCCTCAATGGGAATTTAACACTGAGGTTATAAAAATGGTTTCAAAAATGGCTCTATGGCCTCAGTGGGAATTCACATTACGGTCGCCATGTTGAAATGTGGCTCTATGGCCTCTAACGGAAATTCCATGTTCAAACAAAGTCCATAGGTTTAACATTAATGTGGCCCTATAGCCTGAAGGAGAATTTAATATCGAGGCTATGTAAATGATTTCAAAAATGTCCATGTGGCCTCAAGGGAAAATATAATGTTAAAAATGTCCATAGGATTTTACATGCGGGGTTGTTATATGAGCCAGCAAAAGTATACGGACAAGGGGAAATGCAACGTACACATACTAAAATGTATAGAGACCAGAGAAATGTAGTGTTAAAACTACACATACTAACCAATACGCCGTTTGACTGACCAGCACCCACTCATCTACTGCCCAACACCTACACTTACTAATCAACACAGGATAGGATATAACATAAGGGGGATGAAATAGAAGTTAAACCCCTTATAAACAAAACTAACATTTCTCCTACTATCCCAATCCCCTATAACTTCCCTATCATTCCTTTATAAACACAACTACCACCCCATACCACCGTTATACCCCCTATAACCATAGAAGTGAAGTGTAAGGAGAGAATATGGTAGGAATATACACACACAATATACACAAGCATACGTATATACTATTACACACAAGATAGTGGGGGCGCTCACATATACACACAAACATCCATAGTGGTTTAAGTTTTAGTTATGAAAGACAAAGACACACATACACACAAGCAAATATTGGCAATGATTGAGTAATATCTGTGTTTCTGAGAGAACTGAGATACCCTAAAAAGGGCCGTTGGTTGTTGTCCTGGATCGTTGATGTTATCGATATCCAGGACAACTACAGCTTCCAGGTTGGCTCTGCAACACGGACACATATGATTATAGTTGCTCCATCTCCCGACGGAGACGGAGAGTCTAACATTGGAAGCCTCTGCTTGCATCTCCCAATCCTCGGTTTGCGGAATCAGGCTGTTATGCCTGCTGATATTGCTGTTGCTGCAGCTCCAGTTCTAGCTCCATAACCCAGTCTTCTTATTGTTATTCCCTCTGCCTTAGTTGTTGCTGGATTCTCTTCCACCTTTCATTGAGGCACTGTTGTTCTTTCTCTCGCTTCTCTAGCTCCCTTTCCCTTTTCTCCTCCACCCAAGCCATCTTGATCTTCGTGGTTTCCTCCTCCATCACCTTTCTAATGAATCCCTTTGCTGTTCTGAAGGCGACTATTTCCCTCTTGAGGTGACGCTTGTTTAAATAGCACTATATTTCCTCCAATTGTCCCAGGAGGTGCTCCACTCTATTCAACAAGCACAAGGCTTTACTCAACTTGCAACTGGCTGGTCATTTGATCTTCGTTGACGTGTCGATGATGAATGGAAAACTGAGTGAGTGAGTGAGTGAATGAGTGACTGGAGTTATGTCGTTTGCGGCCATTTGGCCATGTACGACGGATAACAATGTGCTCACAGCGCCCTATTTAATTATTTAACATTGAGGATAATGTCCGGTGAGGCATATGGAGGAAAAGTGCCCGGCAAGGGATGCGCCGTCGTCGGGGGGGGGGGGGAGGTCCAATTAGTCCAGAATACAAGAATTTTGGTTGTTGTGCCGAAAGATAGAAAGGTCGTCGTCTTGCAGACCTAGTTAATGAGAATACTTTTGGAATATCTCTGTACATATGACTATTAGAATGCAGTTAGTGAGAGGATTAGTAAAGGGTTTTTAAGGAGTGGAATTTATAGTTATGGAGAGTTGCTTTTGCTGTTTTATCTCTCTGCTCTCTGCTATTGATACATTTAATCGGTTACTGCCTGGAAAGACTGGCGAACGCTACCCTTTATATACTATATGCGCGGACGTGAAGGAAAACATCCCTCAGATTCAGTAAGAACACCCACTTACCAAAATTCAAAGAGAGAGAGAGAGAGAGAGAGAGAGAGAGAGAGAGAGAGAGAGAGAGAGAGAGAGAGAGAGAAGGGGAAAAAGTATGTCAAAAGATTTTGTTATAAAATACAAACAAACACCATTTATTAACATCAACATTATTTTGTTTAGACCCGCTAACTCAAAATTCAGCAAAGAAGGATGAGGTAGGATTCGGTCCAGTTCCTCCCTCTTCATGTACAACTGACCAATACCAAAAACTGTTAAACACGAACGTATCTACAAACAAGTTGACACCATTGAGATGTAAGACTAAACTTCTCTAGAACAGTGTCATTTCGCTATCGATGGACACTACGTTTTTGAGCTAAATAAAACAGTTATATCGTTTCTAGAGAAATCACATTCAAAACAAGTCAGTAAATGTTCTAACGGGAATAAAAAAAACTGCGTTGATGAGGAAAATACACACAATATTTTCTACATACCATCGAATCTGATCCTTGCAATGTCACATGACTGAATTAAGTGGATACAGCATTTATTCTTATAAGTCTAAGATATCGTCTTTGAGAAGAGGTAATCAATAGAAATCAAAATATTCCACACTTAGGTCGTTGGGAAAGTAGACGGCTACCCAGTCGGTTCTTGGGCGATGACTGTCGTGTTGAAGACATAAGCTCAAACGTCTTTAGGTTTTCGATGAGGAAGTTCATCTTTAGCACATACGACTGGATTCCAGTTAACTGTGTACAAACTGTGGGCCAGGAAGTTATGAAGTTCCCGGGTATTCATCTTCACAGGTAATGATAATCAATAATTTCACACTTGACATTTTCGTTCAAAGGACCCGTTAAGCAAGTCGATACACGAGAAGTCTCGGTACTCTGTTGCAAGATAACTTCGATGCGTTTCATCCCCGAAGAAGTCAAAGTTGGTTCCTAGTTGTCCTGTTGCTTCAAACAGAGTCAAGTAAGTTCTCAAATAGTTTGTCTGGGCAAAGTAAGGTTCAAAAGGTCTGGTACAAAACGTCTGACCGTCTTGGGTCACTTCTATCTTGGATACGTAGCAGTGTTGAAACTCGAAAGGGTTTTGATCAATAGTTCCTTTGAGGGAAGCATTGCTGACGATGCCAATAAACAAAAGTTTAGGCAGTTGACCTTGGAAGACATTATCCTCGATTTTGGATTGGAGTCCAAAGGTAATTGTGAATGTTTTACTTCCACTCGTTGTAGGGGATACTTGGCTGTGTTTCTGTTCAGAGATAGACTGATGTCCTTTCTGACTTTAGGTAAGACTTCAACACGTCGTACTTTGTTGGCCAGTAATTACATTTTGGAGAAATTATTTTCCTTGCGTCATGGCCTCATCTTTTAAAACATGCAATTCTCGAGTCACCATAGATTTTAAAATGGGCGACATCGTACGAAAGGCCGATTTCAACATATCTCCTGACCATTGTCAAGCTGCTCCTCGGTACACATAATACATGAGTTAAAATGCACTGGAGAATAGTTTCCGAAAATGGAGTTTCACGATGATTTTTCCTTTATAGAATAGAATGTTTTGTCCTAGATCTCCTTTTGTACTAATATTAACACTGTAAAAATACGATTTATTGACAGGAAGATAATGAGGATGCCTACATTCTCGGTTAACGTGACGTGATGATTGTTTCCTCCTTCTTGATCATCGCAAGTGGCAGAATCCACTTTGAAAGAAATGTCCCTCAGCAACGGAGGGATGTGTTTCCCACCACGTTGTACTCCACTACATCAGATTACACAAACATTAAATGGTGTCCTTCGTTCAATTCGATAGGGTATCGAAAATGCTTGAAGAATCACTTGTTTACGTTAATATCAATCGCTGAAACGATGTCTGCGTTGCAACTCAAAATAGCAAATAAACTGGGAGAACAGGTGATGGACAGGGTTTTGCTGTCAGAAAAATACAATTTGATACTATGAGAAGGTGCATGGTAGTCAATCAGGTGAGTTTTATCCAATAATTTACCTAACTGCTCATTGACAAGAGCTGAAATCGTCTCATCGAGACGTCGGCCATTAAAATAAGAGCATTCAGGAATTTCATTTAATAGATATTCAATTGGGGATTAGCTGGCGCTTGTATTTGTTTCTGCGTAAAAACCAGGATCATTTTTGTCCATTTGGTCTTGGAATTTTTCGCCGAGTATTTCTACAATGAATTGTCTTTGAAATCCACTGATATTCAAGGGTTGATTGGGATGAATAATTTCTACGAAAGCCTCTTCCCAATGAGCTTCCCGATTACAGTTGTAAGGATTGAGGTAATTTAGCCGTGAAACAACATAATTTGTTGTTGGGAAACACATCCATAGAACTGTCACTAGGTAATGTTAAATTAAACTGGATATTCATATAGTTCGATGGTTCATGTCTTCGAGGAGCCATTCGATGTCAAATGAGAATGATTTTCCAAGGGTTGCAGAGGATTGCTGTGACTGGAAGAGTTGTGACTGGCGTTGGTGCGGAAGCCGTTGTTACTACTGTCGGTATATTTGAACGAGGGATTGGGAAGAAGATAGCGAATACAACTTCTGTGTAAAATAGTTCAGAGTGCTTATCTCCTTGTTGCAAGCTCAAGTTTCCAATAGCTGCTCCAATGACAAAATACACATAAAGATTTGGCAGAAAAAGACGATTTAATTTTTAGGAACACGTTCTTTAGCCACACCCACTGTGCTTGTTGTTCTTGTAGTATTTGCCGAGAGAAACTCGGAGAAGGGGATGCCGGGTATAACGGCATGTTTGTGACTTCTACTTTTTTGTATAGCCAACGACTTGTAAAGCTGCAATCCAAGAATTGAAACTGGTGGATATCTTTTCCAGCAGGCTTTGACTTCTTGGATACGACGTTTTCCCACTTCACGTGTTCTTTGATTTAGAATGCTTTCAATATCGTACACGTCGTCATCTTTCTTGGTCAGTCGTTGTAACTCAGGCAAGTAAAAAGTTCCTTTTAATACCTCTCCATTCATATCTTCCAATTTATAGATAGGTGGGTCACCTCCACGCACTTGTCCTGTGACACGAAACAATTCTGCCGTCCAGTTCGGTAAAAATAAAACCTTTGTTATGTGTTTAACATTTCTTTCTTTTTTTCTTGTCTGCGAAGTTCAAAGCAATCTATCATGCACGGTCATTTCGTTTTGAGGCGTCACTTCTTCTGCAACACATCTGATACTACGATGGCTAGATTGATTGTTGCCTTTGACCAGACGTGCTAACACGTCGATCTATTTGAGAGTGTGTTGATGTGTAAAATATTTGCACATACGTTCTTTTAAGGTTCTTTGAAATGTTCCACGACACTGGTTTTAGTTTCACGATTTTCAGTGGTGAAAAAATAAAGGTGTTTTTTTTTTCTCAATTCTTTTTGAAAAGCTTGGTTGAGAAATTTGGTGACTTTGTCCGTTTGCCATCGCAGAGAATCTCGACCACTTTGTTTTTAAAACTAGCACTAACTCTAAATTTGTTTTAGAGGCCCAAAGGAGCAACCCAAACCCATTTTGAAAACACAGCAATGACACAAAACAAATATTTGTAACCTCGATTGTACAAAGCTAAGTAAGAGACATATGCTAAATCGGCTTGCCGTTGATGATCGATTCCTGCTATTTTAGTTTGACTGCTTTCAAATTTTAGCCAAATTTGTGTAACGTGTACGTCCATTGTTCATGTAATCATTGTCGTACATCTTGCAGACGTAGACTTTTGAGTTTGGTTTTGGTTGCACGATACAATTTTTTAATTCCTCCGTAGCCAGTCGCATGGGCAGGATTGTAGTAAATGCTGGCTAAAAGTGTTGTTGTTGCTGCTCTTTAAAGTGAACCATTGGGGATTTCAATGCTTTACGTGTCCGACGAGCAAAAGAAGTATGCTGATGATGCCTGAACAGAGGTGATCGGTTCTTTTTTTACTCCCTTCTTGACTTCTTTCTTTATCTCTTTTGTTGGTGAGGGCATTGGCATTAACTTTTTAATCCAACCAATTCTTAATGTAGGTGTCTACTTGGGTGTTTTAGCAGGAGGTGGGGTTTGAAACCGTTTGAAGCCTTCTCCTTTCTATTTTTTCTCTTCCATCGCCGTGGTTGTGTCTGTCATCTTTGTAGCTGCTAATTTGTTGCTTCGGTTTTCATGACATTCTTGAAAACTCTCTGAGTAGGTTTGGCCTTCTCGTCTAACGTTTTCTGATCAAACAATTGAAGGCGTGGCAATAGTTGTCCATATCGTTGCAGTTTGTCCGTTTTTGACAAATTTCTTCGATCCATCAACGATTGCAACTATTGTTTGTAAGGAACAGAAGTTAATTTTCGTCCTTCCATTAGACCTTCCAGAAAGGTCTGTCCTTTTTATGTTCACCTCAACACTCCTTCTAAAAGAGGTCCAGTAATAAATATTAACAGGGGAGCAACGACTTGTAACAACAGATCTATCAGAATGGGAAGAAATCCTTCTCGTTGCATAAGCACTTTTGTCTTTTGACTTACTGGGATTTTCTTTTTCACGTTTTGGCGAAAAACTTGGGGAAGGGAAGACGGTCACAGATTGAGATTTTATAGCTGCAGTGCCTCTCTTTCTTGAGGGGGTTGATTTTATTTGGTTTTCTTCTTGTGAGATAATTTGGAGTGAACTCACTGCCCCTCGCATCCTTTTAGTCTGTCTTTTGGATTTAGGATTTTTGGGTAGGTTTAACTGTTTTAGCTTTGGTTACGGTATTAGGATCCCATCGTAGACGCGAACGAATAATTACATCCATTAGAGATCCACTTCCACCTGGTTTGAAGATAATTTGTTTCTTTGTTTGAGTATCGATTATCGGATCGGCCAGTTGTGCCAAAGTTACTTTATGTTTCATGAGGAATGTGAATAATTCCTTGTAGTAATTGATATACTATCAAAGGAAACCATCGTAAAATTTCTTTGAGACTGGATTGAATCAAATGCGAACCCACTTGTGTATTTGTTTCGCGACTAATGGCATACAGTGCACGAATCAATTTGGCAGGAGGATGACATGAACAAGAAGTCATGCTGAATGCTGTCAGATAGGAAAGAAGAGAATGGCATATTTTTACAGATGAAAACGAGGAAGGCGACGTGTAAATGACTAGATCTTCTTCTTGACACTAATCGTGAAACAAATCCGTATGAAATCACAACTAATCTGGAGTGGTAGGTTTTAAATCGATCAGTAAATACGTATGTGGCAATTGAGTGGTATCGTCATAAGCATAATTCAGATAGGGTGTTACTAACTGTTTAGCCAGGACTTGAACTTGAGATTTGTCTCTTGGACTATACACAATAATATATTATGAGTGTGCGATGCTCTTTACTTTGATGAAGTAAATTTTGAGTAATGTAAATAATCCTGGCATTACGATGATGTCCTTTTCATGTAAACCAAATTTGGATTTTTTTCTTCGTCTTCTCCTACATGTCGAAGATGAGATGTGTTTGGCTAGAGTCAGACACGATTCCCTCGTCTTCGCGAGGAATCCCTTCTACAACCGAAATGGATTCTCCTTGATTTTCTTTCAGTAACGTGTAAGCCGATTGCCGCTCTTTGTAACACACCGCTATTCTTTGTGGATGACGATCGAACAGAAGTGATTTATGTTCGATCACACGTTTGACAAATTCGGTTTTTGCATGAACAACTTGGTCCAGAAATCAAGATGTTAAAGTAACGGTGAAGATGCAGTGCCTCCCAACTTTGACGATCTGACCTTTCGTTAATCACTTTGAGAACGGAGGATGCAGCCATAACTCCAGAGTAGTTTGGAAAATTCTAAGGCAATCACAAAGAACACAAGACATTTTATACATTTGACATATTTCATTTTTTCATGGTACAACAAAAATATTCACATTTCAATAAAATGCAAGTTTTGTTTCTTTCATCAGTCACACACGTCTTTGGTATAGTCAGCCACAAATTTATTTTTCCACGGGGGTAGACAAGTCGCATTCATCAGTAATCGCAGAACTTTTAACACTATGAGTTCTTTGTGCACAGATGAAGGTTTGGCTGCCATGTCTTTTCATGAACTGTTCATAAATTTGCCAATCTGCCGGTAAATGAAATCAAAGAAATTCAATCACTAACACATACACATAACACATCAGAATTTAAAGGAGTCGTATCGTCTTGTCGAATCAGTTCTTTTAAAAGTAGTTGGTAATCCACTAAAGTAATGAATTGTGTCATCGACTTCCTCCCACTGATTTAATATAACACTAATGACAAGCCGTGTCATGGAGAGTCTTATAACGTGTTCGCAGAAGAGTCTTATTTGGTGTTGGCACAAAACCTCTCTTTCCGACTATGCTACAGCCTTCTTCAATTAGCCTTTTTATAGCATTCAGATACCAATGGTTATTCATTTTATGGTGTATTGAATGCCATTGTTCTTTGTGTATAACTTGAATCTGTACAATGTAGTGGCAAATGCGTTCTTGCAGCTCCAAAGGTAAACTACGAATCCTGTCTTTTCAAGTATGCATAAGGATAATAATCTTGACCGATCAACGGAAGGTATTGACAGCACATAGACCATCTGGCATGTTCAAGGGGAATTGTATCTTTATACTTCCATTCGTGAAGTTTCATACCACAACTTAAACTTTGTTACTTGGTCAACTTGTCCAAAGTAGACAAATCCTGCTCTCGCTAAAGATTTGGGAGAACGTCCTTCCAAATATTTAGGCCATTTCTCTTTGAACATCTGGAATCAACTGACAAAATCACAGTAGTCAGGCAAAGCTACAGGAAATGTGTATTCTTCTTTGATTTGTGGCTCTCGATGAGCTTGTGGCATCTCTTTCACTAGTGGAACGGCAAGGTCGTGCTGTATCGCTAATGTTGTAGGGTACAGCATCGCTCTTGTCGCAGGGCACAACAAGGCACAGCATCGCACTCGACTTCATTGAAATTGGAGTCAGTAGGTCCATCCCATGCTTTCGGTCTGGAATTCATCTTTGTCGGTAAACGTCTGTACTCAAAATGAACTTTCCTTGATTTTTGGAACTTTTTTATACTGAAAGGCGGTACTCGTACGGTACCGTGTTATAATTGGGAAGTGGTGTTCGTTTCTCGTAGCCGATTTGGTACGTTTTTCCAAGGGTCGACTGACTATTTGGTGATCTGACAAACGAATAATCTTGTGAGAGTCGACCGTTTTGACACGAAAATCTTGATCTCGACCTTCCTTTAAGGCTTCTTTTAACTAGTCAAAGTTTACCACTTGACTCGAAGGATAGTAGAGGGCTAGGCCTTTCAATTTACATCTGGTATTAATTTGCCCTTTCTTTTGTCTATGCTGGTCCATCTCTGGCAAAACTCTAAGGCAATCGATGTACATGTAACTATCAGTGTCAAAGTAACGGACACGGTCTCCTAAGGGTTCCAACACCGAGTGCAATTTTAAACGTGCATTGGCTGTCACGTAAGCAGCAACGATGACATTGCTAAACTCGTCGGGGGGGGGGGGACAAACTCCATGACGTCTTCGTAATTTCACTAAGATCAAACTTTCACGTATGATTTTGCGTGTTTGCTGAGTTTTCCTTTCTCCTCAGTGAGCTGAAGGTATTGACTTGGATCTACCAAATATTCAGTCTTGGGCAATATCGGTCGTTAAGCCAGTATTCCCCGCAAACAATTTAGCATGACTTTAGGAAACGATCGTCTTCTTTCGTTCTGTTTTACGTGCTCCAAATGTACCATTGTTTGAATCTATCTTTGTCTTTTGGAATGTGACACCAGGAGGGATAGACGCTGGTTTCTTGTTTCAATTTTAGAAACTCGTTGACATAGCCTAAATAATTGACGGACTCGAGTCGTCATATTGGGATTGTTATATGGTTGGAAAGTGCAAAATTTCGTACCTTTTTAACAATTGGTTTCCACGGTCAAGAACATGAAACAATTCGACACTCGCCTACATTCCTGTCAAGGCGCGTTCTTGGTCATCGTGACGACAAGATTGGTCTTGATTACACATTTCAGTACATATTACAATATAAATGAAACATCAGTTTTCATTGACAACGATGAGGCAACACGGGATGGTACAAGACTGTCGGTGGAAGTTACATTTAATCAAACCTTCGTACTGGCGAATGTGTTTGGCATCAACATTTCAGGGTGCCGGGTAGGAAATTGAGCATATTTACACACCCAAGGGTACAACGAAAACACATAAATATATTTGATTTTTCTCCCTGAGATTCGTCGGCTTCGTACAACAAGCCTGTAGTATTTTCGTCCTCCAAAAAACTGTCGCATGGATTCAAAGGCTCGATGTCCACGACATCGTAGTTTCCGACGATGCGTCGAAATTCTGGATCTGTTTTCTAACGTCGATCGTAGTCGTATTCTCACATTTCTACCACTTTGGTATCCTTGACATTTCTTACTCTTGCGTCGTTGTTAAGATTTGTCGTACAAGTCTTTCATAGTGATCCCTGTCCAAAGATTCTTCAGTTCTCGGTGAGGATAATACGTATGGCATCCATTAAGTAAAGATCCCTGAAATTCGTACACGATCTGTGGGTTTTCTAAATCCCTACGTTCCATGGAATAAGATCCAGTCTTCTTTTCTGCACCATTTCTAGTATGTTGTATCCACTTGTTTTGAGTTTCACATTAGTAATGTAACCAATGCAAAGCTTTGGTTGAATATCGACGGCTGACAGATTGATAGGATTGAAGTGGTATAATGGCTAGTTTGTTCTCCAGCACAAACTTCTTTCGTTACACTAATCCAATGGGAGAAGATTCCTTCAAGGAGTCAATACCTCTGTGTTCAAGAAATAACTGTCGAAACTTTCCACAACAACGTCGTACAATGTCCACATCAAACCGATAATATTTCAATATTTCTTATTGAAAATCAAAGGATCTGAAGAGTGGACTTGGTACCAAGCGTAGAAAGTTTCCCGTTGTTCTATTTGCACACCGTAGGAGTGGTAGTATTTCGTTTCAGGCAAATGCAGGAGCATAAGGTATTGATTTTCTTCGGTATTGAAAAAGTGTCGAAAATAACCTTTCACCATTTCCGTTATTCCAAGCATTTTAAGCATTTTACTCAAATGCATACCCAAATAACTTATGGAATCTTTAAACTGTACATGTAAACTTTCAGGTAAACTATATTGGCTCCATTTATGGTGACTTGTGGAAATTTATTTTATTGTTATGAAAATATGAAAAAACTGTTTCAAAGGAAACTGGCCGTCAAAATCCAGGTTATTCTGAGCAATGACTGTGGCGTATTGTGACAGCTCTTCTAACGATCCACCTCCTTTTCGCTCCATGTGTCGTTGGTGGGGTCTAAAACCCACTCAACGAAATCAGAAAGAGTATGGGAGGTACGAAATATCTTTTCACGTTCCCTGGAATCACGCTACAATTCGGACAGTGATGACATAAAGGTTTATAAATATAGTCGTGACAAGCGCGGTGAGCGACACAAAAGTTAGGAATGTGAATCCCTCTATCTTGGGAAGATTCAAAGTCAAAAAAGATCAAATCAACACTTTTTCTTGCTCTTTTGATTCAATAATTCCTCGGATTCGTTGTTATATGATATTTCTGAATGTAACATTGATGATCCAACTCGACGACTTGACCACAAATATAACATCGTTTCTTTCCAGGAAACGTGTGACTTTAAGTTATTGATACGAACATGTTGTCCACAGGTTGGACACATTGTCGGTAATTCACAAGCACTTTTCTGTTAATGGAATTGTTTCATACGATATCGCTCGTAATACACTGAACTCACAAATGTTCGCCCGCAGGTAGAGCCTTGAATCAATTCTTGTCCTTCAAGTGGACCTATGAAAATATTTACGACATCTCTTATCACAATAAATATGTTACTCCTTTTTGTTAAATACTTGGTCACATTTGTCACTATATTAATTGTGTCCGAGAAATCCTTTATTCTGGTAATGGCATGCAAACGATTTTGGTGATGATAGACGTGAATGTATTTTCCGTCTGGAGAATAGGGTCCTCGAAACAGGAGATCTCCAGAAACGAGTTGAGGGTAAACTTTCAACGCATAACGAGGGGATAGTACGTTTTGAAGTTTCTGCATTTCAGGAACTCTACACACGGTCACTTTCAAACTTCCTGCTTGTTCCCGAATTATTTCTGCTTCTCTCCGATTTGATAATTATCGCCCATAATCGTTTCCATAATGGTGTATCAGTTTTATCTGCATGAGCTCGAGCGACCACGATGGAGCGGGCTAAACACATCTGCTCTTGGTCGTTATTAATATGGACGATACTTCGTTTAGTAGACGGGAGCTGATATACCGACCAAACTTTGTGTTTTCCGCTGCTCGTAGGAGGTGAAATGTATTTAAAGGGTGGTTTTTCCATCGGTCATGTAAAACTCATCATTGGATTGTTGGACGTGTTGAACTTTGTCCAAGATATTGGAAGAGGTTAATTCCACAGGTGTACTAAATTCTATCCATACAGGAGATTTAAAACTGTTGTGAGAAATCGACAGTCTTAAAAGATCTTGATCTTTAGCTTGGTACACTAGTTTCAACTCCTCAAAAATAGACTCCAGAAAGTCCTTAATAAAGGCAGCTGCTTTCTCTGCAGGATCATGAGACTTAGCTCTTTAAACTTAACCATGTACGTGTAAGCGGTGGTTCTACGTTTAATGGAAGTCATTCTCTGAGTAGCTCGAATGCGAAAAAAATCTTCAGGGACTACCGAACGACTTTCTTTCTTGGTCCATCTGGACTCTCTCGGTCTTGAGGAGGTGGATGGTGTTGGATAGGGATCTATCATGTCATATTCAAAATCGCATGGTTGAACTTCTGCCAAAACTTCATGGCGAGTGTTGGCTGACAAAGAACGTTGTTGTCGCTTGGCTTCTGGTTTCTCATTGGAAGGTTGTAATCGTTTCGTGACGGTAGATGATTCAAGTTTGATTTGACTAGGTTACCTCTCTCGCTACATATAGAGCACCTTCCACCGAAGAGAATACACTCATTCAGTTTAAATCTGTCAAGATGGAAGAGCCACAACAGATCACACTTCTAGTTAAAGATTTACAAAGAGTTATTGGAAAATACACTTGCCACAAGACTTCTGGAGAAACTCCAGACTACTTCTCTCAAGATAAAAGTGAAGACACCTGTTTTGGCTGTCAGGAGAAAGGACATTGGGCTAAAGCATATTTACACTTTCAAACTAAAGGTACCACTAAGACAGGATAATTTAAGTCCAGAGACAAAAGTAAAGATGCCTGTTTTCAGTATAAAGAAAAAGGAAATTGGTCTTCAGAGTGTCCCAAGAAAGTGAAAAAAGCAAAAAAGGAGGAGCTTTCATAAGCAGAAGAAGCTGAAGAAGAACCCATTTCAGAAAAGTAATTCAAAGCATGACAAGCTGAAGAAACAGAAGATGAACCCATTCTAGTGAAGAAATTCAAAAAGCAAGAAAGTAGAAAAGCAAGACAGTAAATGAAGACAAAATGAACTTTTGTGATGTATTTGAAATTTCATTGCGATTCTATTCACGAGAATATACCAAAAACGTAATTGAATTGATGTCTTGATTTTTTTAAATAGTATTCATAAGATATTTACACACACACATTTTATAATGAAGGGATTTTTAAAAAAACTTATTTTGATTTGGTTGTCATTGAGTTGTATTTCTTTTCTAAGAAAACTAGATGGCCCTGAAAAGCCCCGTTGGGTTTTGAACAAAATATGAACTTGATAACATCAACTGTAACTGCATTAAACCTTTTCAACGTACAAGTCCTACTGCTGCTGCTGTGGTGGTGGTAATGACTGCTGACGCTGTTGGCGTCTCAGTGGTGGTCGTTGATGTAGTCATGGAAGGTTTAGAATTCTTGTATTGTGAAGGACTCTTTCTCTTGGGTTTGACTAAAGTGATTTCATGCATTCTTCTCAGGTGATTTAATTCGTTCAAAATGTCCTGTAACATACTGACAGTTTTGTTTTTACTTCCTTCCTTTTGTTCGCTGATCAAAGTTTTCATCTCCTCTTGTTGCTTTCTCTTTTCCTCTCCTTGCTGTTTTCGAATAAATGTCTGTTTTTTTGGCATAATAAAGAAGTCTCTAACTCTTCCTTTTTTAAAACTATCATTTGCTAACAATGATGGATAAGAAATCGCAAAAAGTCAAATCCAAATCCATGTCATTTTTGTCTGGAATAATACTCGCTACAGCAGCAGTAGTTGTACTATCACTTCGAGTATAAGATGGACCCACGGCAGGCACACCCCAAAACAAAGTCTTCATTTCGGTCATGTTACACTGTACTAACACCGTTCCGTACTTGTAAATCGTAGGAACACTCAGAGGTATATAGATTCAAAGTGACGTCACGCGTCGCTGTAATCTGATTGGAAGATATAGTACACACCCTGACTGAATTATGTCACACGCGTTCTGATTGGTGGAACCTCCAACTCAGTTTCGATCAGCCCGTACACTATATATTGGCGCGTTCGGCCTTTGTATCATCTGTACTCAAGACAAGTCAAGATGTGGACCAGCGTGGAATCCATGACTATTATTTCAAGCATGCTGTTTTATCCAGGCTACCTTATGTATGTGAAGTCATCGTGATCCATCACCAAGATCACATACGCAATTATTTGGAAAAGAACAGCTTACATTGAAAGGCAAGGGTGCCTGAAGTGAATATTGCTCTATGGACCTGCAGTGCGGAGACGCTTGCGAAGAAGAACAGTTAATCATCTTTGGGTAACCACCACAACGGTCCTTTTCAGGGCATCCAGTTGTCTCGGAAAAAGAGATACTACTCAGTTATTGCCAAAAAAATTAAGTTTTTATGTGTGTTTATGTATTTTGTCTTTCATAACTAAAACTTTAACATCTTTGGATGTTTGTGTGTGTGAACACTCCTACTCTCTTGTGTGTGATTGTATATAAGTATATTTGTGTGTATGTATGTGTATGAGCATTCCTACACTTGTGTGTGATAGTATATAAATATGTTTGTGTGTATTGTGTGTATATATTCCTACCCTTTTTTCTATTTACACTTCACTTCTAGGGTCACATGGGTTATAAGGGTAGTAGGGGGCGGTAGTATTGTTTATAAGAGGATGATAGGAAAGCTATAAGGGGAGAGGGATAGTAGGGAAACTTTTAGCTTTGTTTATAAGGGGTTTGACTTCTATTTCAGCCCCCTTCTTTTATATCATACCCTGTGTTGGTTGGGAAGTGTAGATGTTGTTCAGTAGATGAGTGGTGCTGGTGAGTCAAACGGTGTATTGGTTAGTAGGTGCAGTTTTAACATTGCATTTCCCCTTGTGCGTATAATTTTTTTATTCATATAACAACCCCTCGTGTAAGTCCTATTGACATTTTTAACATTACATTTTCCCTTGAGGCCATAGGGTCATTTTTGAAACCAATTTTTTAGCCTCAGTCTTAAATTCCCAATGAGGCCATAGGGCCACAATGTTAAACCTATGGAGTTTGTTTTGACATTACATTTCCGCTTGTCCGTATAAATTTATTTTGTCCATATAACGGCTCTCAATGTTCAACTTATGGACATTTTTAACATTACATTTTCCCCTTGTCCATATAACGGCAAATATTGTTAACCCTATGGACTTTTTAACATTAAAGTTCCATTGTCTGTATAACGGCCCATTTCAAAATGGCGACCGTAATGTTAATTCCTATTGTCCATATACCGGACCATCTGTCCGTATAGTAGCTTCCTATACTACTAGCGTTTGCATAGACACTTTGTAGACATGTTCAGCAGGTTAGGGACGCCGGAAGAGGCTCTCAAGGATTGTTGGGTTCAGTTCGCTTTCAGGCTTATGGCTGATGTCAGTAGGCTAATATCAATCAGACAGCTAACTACAGGACTTACGGTACTAATATTATGGAAAAATGGGAACCAGTCTAGAAGTGGGTGAACAAATATAAACGGGTTTGGATGACCATGATTTGTTGATAATGAAAAGTAAATATTTAGGGGAAAAAATCTTTTGAGACCATTTTCTTATTTTTAGCTGAAACAAAAAAGAGACAATGTTTTGTTGATGCAATTTCAGTATTTATACCGACTTCACACTCAATACTGAGAGTAGCACCCAATCTTTTAGATGCAGAATTGGAAATACATGTTTCATACACATGTAGATAAAAATAAATTTTAAAAATGCCGCGGCTCATATGGATATTGGGGGAAAATTGAAACATTTCACGCCAGCATGCTGAAACGGTACGTATAGATGTCTGAGCTGGTTGTAGATAGATAGGTATTAAATGTAGTATGTACTGAAGCAAAAGAGGACGAATCGTGTTCTATATCGAAACAAGAACCCCCGTACATGATTTCCCCCAGAGTATTCCATGGGAGTCGGTAAGGAAGGTGCGGCGAATGTTGACGTATGGCCAGGGTTAACTGAAGGTCAACGTCAACAAATCATAAATATTGTGAGTAAATAGCCATAGGCAAGTTCACACTGGATTGTTACAGCACGATATGAAATTAAATACATCGGAAGCGATCAGAACCAAGGGTTAACCGATACCTATCAATGAACGTGGAACGATTGATAAGCAGGTCAATAAGGGGCTAAACACGGGGGTTATCAAACCCTTAATCTCCACCATCCCCTATAGTGCTGGCCGGGAAGGAGGATGGAACATTCAGATTCAGTATTAACTTCAGAGAGTTAAATGAAGTCAGTTTTTGACGCAGAGCCGATGAAAAAGATCGAGGGTATGTTTGCAAAATTGGTAGGGTACAATTATATTTCCAAATTGGATCTTACTAAAGGATATTGGCAGGTACCGATTGCTGACAATGCCCGAGAGTTAACAGCCTTTGCTACCCAAAACTGTTTGTATTAATTCCAAGTCATGCCCTTCGGGTTGGTAAAAGCGTGTGCGACTAGTCGTTGTCTCATGCGCAAGTTGGGATGGGAAATGTAGATAGCTTTGCAGATGAAATTCTTGTATATACTCATACCTGGGAACAGCATGTTTCCATATTGAGTAGCCTGTTTTATACACTAATCTCACAGCGAGACGCACTAAAATGCAGTATAGCAGACTCAGACTTGGAATGTTTGAATTACCTGATGAGTGGGTCAGGCCAGTTAAAAAACCTCATTCCGACAAGATTCAACCGATTGGAAACGCTTTAAACCCTGAATCTAAGAAACCGGTCAGATCATACCTTGGATTGGTGGTGTTTTAAAGAAAATTTATTCCAACTTGTGTCGTCATTGCTAGCCCATTAACCGACCTGACATGGAAGGGGCAGCCAAACAGAGTGTCTTGGGTCGATTCCAGGAAAAGATTTAAGTGAAGAGACAAAGACCTGTTATAAATATGATGTATTTATTTACAATCTGTATATGTACGAAAATGAATTCGGTCCAACACTAAAATTTAGTATTACTACATCTTTAGCAAAACAATCACATTTTGGTATTGTACTCAATTTAGATTAAACAAATGCTCGCTACAGTTACTCTACACATGCACTAAATACGGCTATTTCATTGACATGCTGAATTCAAAATAAAGGATTTAAAACTGTTTCCACATATTGCTCAGTTAACCATACACGTTAGCTTGTGCATATAATAAGCATGGATGATAATATTCTGTTAACATAACAGATATGAAATTGTGTTCGCTCTGACAGATATGAAAATGGTCTGTTCATTTAATGAAATTGTGGGTGTATGTTGACGTCATGAAATTATGAAGCTATGAATCTACAAAATTCTAATGCTCACAAAACATATGAATATATGAGGATAAACCGTCCATCAACGGATATGAAGCTGTAATTTAATTTCATTCAAATGACCAACATGAAATTAGGACGATACTCAAGGAATGATCCCATATATTACATACCTTTTCCATCTGCCGGATGACCCGCCAGGAACCTTACTTCCGCGCACACTCACGTTGGAGCAGGAATCCATGATCTCTCAGACGCTTAGCCGAGTTAACACTAATGGTTCCACCAACATTACTGAAGTCAATTCTACAGCTAAAAGATTGCTATTGTGAAGACAACTTCCTGAGAAAGAATTTATGCAGTGTAACTATACAGGAAAAAATTTGCACTATATATACCGGTACGTGGTGGAAACCACATACAGAAAACACGAGGTAAGTAAGTTCCAGCCGCCGCCACTTTGCACGTACCACAGTAAGTCGGTCGACCGCATGAGTAAAACTAGTATGTTGCATTTGTCTGACAGAAATAAAACATATACCATGGGTGATGCTATACACGGCAAAGGGACCTATAGTATGTTTACATTAAAATTCAATACAGTACAACTTTGTCCACACAAGTTTGTGACATTACATTGAGAACCATTCAGTGTGCAAAAGACATACGGTGCTGCTGAAGTTTATTAAACAAGGTTAATCGATACGTGTTGTGTTTGTTTTATACTTCCTTAAGTTTAGAAACCTAAACTGACAGTACATAGTGTCAGAAGCGAAAGAAAACTTCATAAAACTACCATGGATAAGCTTGAACCGCCAAAGCGACTGTCTTTAACAGGAAATATCACCGAAAATTGGAAGAAATTAACACAATGACAGTAGGGTGCTAATGGAAGTTCTGTAATACTGGTTAAGTTTAAAATATTGATGACTGTTTCGGCGACGCATAACATATACTATTAAAATGATTCGCATATTAATTCAAATGCCATAACTACCCACGACACACACACACACATACACACACACACACTAGTTCACCCCCTATCGTGATACTTAAACCATACTACTGGCGCAAACGTATCAACTACAGCATAAAAGCACATATACCTCGCACACTTTCGTTACTACTTCATAAAAAAACACCCTCATAGCTTGTGCACTTTCCTGTCTAATGTATAACCTCCATGTTCCCACACATGACTACTGGTGCACTTTCCTTACTACTGGATTTCAGAGAGTTGGGTCAGGAATCCTCTTATACCTGACTACTGACACTCTAACATACTAACGTGATATTTGAAACATGACTACTGACACTCTAACATACTAACGTGATATTTGAAACATGACTACTGACACTCTAACATACTAACGTGATATTTGAAACATGACTACTGACACTCTAACATACTAACGTGATATTTGAAACATGACTACTGACACTCTAACATACTAACGTGATATTTGAAACATGACTACCACCTTAAATGGAGATGATGAAATGCTACAATTTTGGTACTTGAAAAATCACCAAATGAAATGGAATAGAGAAATACTCGATGCCAACGATGCAAAGATTGTTCATTTAAGAAGCATCTTGATATGCGAAAATCGAAAGTTTCTTTTTATGTCCTGAAACAGTAATATGATTACACATGTATGTGTATCGGTGGAAAGACCATTAAAAACATCTTTCCGCCAGGATTCTAAAATAAAAATACACAGCATTTGAACAGGCAAATGAAGGATATATTCCAAAAAGGATCAAAAGAATAGGCATAAAGAGAAATATAATCCTGTTGTCAACCAACCACAACAAACGAGTGAGCCATGTACAGAGCAAATGTGTCATAGTTTATGATCTAATTGATTTATCCCCACGTCAAAAATGGCTTTACTGTTTTAAAATTAATGCGCCAGAATTCCCATCAGTCCCCAACCATCGATTCGAGTTCTAAATTGAAACTTCGGGAGCAGCCGAAAAAGAAGACAAAACCAAGACATGTATGTTGCGACATATAATAAGAGCGCACCGTTAGAAGTATACAATAATTTTCATTTTGCAAATAGGTACAATGTGAAGTTATGCAAGATAATTGAGACTGACCAATATTGAAAACACCACGCATGAATGGCATAAAGTTTGCCATCACCGTGCGAAAAAGTGACAAAAATGTTGACCAATATGTCGATGGACTCAGATCAAAAATAAAGTCCTGTGAATTTGGAGACTGAACTGACTCTTTCATTAGAAATAGATTCATATGTCGGATCCCTGTTGATGGGTTGGGAGAACGCCTACACAGAGTTTGCAAATTAATTCTTGAAAATGCAATAGCTATGTATCAAGCTGCCCAGACAAAAAAAAAAAAATTAAAAAAAATTAAAAAAAAACGTATGGAGGTAGCAGTTGGTGAAGAAAGCGAAGTCATTACAATTAAGTAGGTTTTGGTAAAGGAGATAAACAAAGCAAGCCGCATAAAGTCACCCACTCAAGACAGAACTTCGAAGAAAGGAATCAATGTGGCCCACATGGACAAAATCATGGACAGAAGTGCCCATCTATTTTACAGATATGCAATCATTCCGAGCGTAAACAATAGTTTTGCGAAAACATAATACTTTGCTGACAAGAAGAAAGTACAAGTAGTGGGTCAGGACAGTAGCATTGACCAATAATTGTTGTTGATGCAGTGGAAAATTAAGAAGATTCCAATGAAGTGTGGAAAGCATATATATACACACACATGGTAAAAAAATCTGTTACAAGTTAAACACATGGAGTCAAGTAAATATCTATTCAATGTTCAATGAATTAATTCAAGACTTTGCACCCGCCCCCATCCTCACCCCACACGACACAAAACAGTAATAATGCTCAATTCCAACATTGGGGATAGCATTCCAACAGCAGCAGTGTGTGTGCTGAATATACACCTAAAAGGGAAATTTGTTTACTTAAGTTTTGTGGTAGCTGCAAGAAATGTAACGCATATTTTTTGTGTGATAGTTTGTGACAAATTGGGATTGGTAAAGCGAGTATTTACTGTGGACGAAAGTCTTGTCGACTCCCCCACATCAAAAGGTAGTAAGCACAAAGCTGAAACTGTGGAGTGCATAGTGTATCAGTTTCCGGATGTTTTTGAAAGTTTAGGTTGCACACCAGGAGAGTGCAAAATATAAGTTTATGAAACGGTGAAATCAGTCATTTACACTTGCAGAAAGGTTCTCTTTGCATTACAAGAAAAACAGAAGAAAAAAAAAGAACTAGAGAGAATGTAGTACATTCTAGTGATCTGTAAGGAGAATATGGTCGAAAAATGGCTGTTTGAACATATGCCTGGCCAAAGAGACTTAAATACAGCAATTAAAAGAGAAGGTTACGAAATACCACCAGGACAGTACCTTATCTCTATACTTGCAAATGCGAACTGCTTAAGTAAATAATTCCTGGCAAACGAAACTGGACATTGAATCATAAAAATCGACTTGTTTCAACATTTGGCCAATATCTATTTCTGAGAGTACCATTCGGAATTTCTTCAGCTCCGGAAGTATTTTGCATAGCCGTGTATCTGATATTCGAACATTTAGCTGTGTTGCTACGAATATGATGATCGTCTCTCGTTTAACACAACATGAAGTTTTATAAAAAAAAAAAAGCATTTGATGCAGCGAGAGCGGCCATCCTAAAGCTGAACAGAGATAAATGTCTATTTGGTGTACCGGAAATTATATTTATTGGAGATGTAGTCTTATCTGAAGAAATGAAGACTGGCCTTTTGAAGGTTGAGGTGTACAGAATTTCCAACTCATATATCTGAGAAAGATGTCAATGTGCAGAGATTTCTGGGAATGATGAAAAAAAATATGTCGCTAGATAGATCCCAGATATGTCAACAAAACCATACCGGTGAGACAGTTAGTGGAAGACAGACCTAAGATTTCGTGGGAAGAGGCACATGGAAATATCTACAGTGAGCTGAAAAACGTACTGTTAAGTGAAACAGTTTAAAACAATTCATGATCCCAGCAGATGCATCTAAATCGGCCTTATGTGCACTTTTGCAGAAAGAAGTTGTCCCGTACCTTACGCTTCAAGAGCGATGACAAGTGAGGAAACGTCTTATGCTCATGTAAAATAAGAAATGTTGGCTACAACTGTTGCTTTTGAGCGATTTATCCAGTACATTTATGGCCAACATGTACATGTGGAAACTGACCACAATCCACTAGTGGCAATATTCAAGAAGCCATTTAATGACCCTCCAATTAGAATCCAGAGACTCTTACTTGGAGTGCAGAAAGTACAGTTTGGATGTCACGTACACCTCAGGGAAATATATGCATGCACCAGACACACTTTCAAGGACGTATATGGAAAATCATGCTGAGAATGATGCCGATGGTGAGGAAGAATAACGTGCTTATGTTGACTTTATTCTTGCAAATTTGCCCGTTTCTGATCAAACAATGAAAATGATTGAGACTGAAACTCAGAAAGATGATCAACTATACACTTTGCTGGATTCCCCCAGAAAATAAAATAGAATGTCCAAAAATAATGTAAGAGTACTGGAATGTGCGAGATGTGCTTAGCTATGCTGAAAGAATCATTCTGAAAGGAAACAAAGTGGTAATTCCGAGGTCGTTGAAAAAAGAAATGCTACATAAAGTATACGCCGGCCACTTGGGCATTGACAAATGAAGAAGAAGAGCGCGTCAGGATATAATTTTTATTACGGATGAATCAAAGCACCACAGATATGGTACCGATTTGTTCAGACTGTTTAAATTACAGACCATAACATGCATCCCAGCGATTTAAACCACACCCAGTTGCAACCTACCATTGGGAAAAAATTGGAGTTGATTTATGTGCCGTAGATGATAAAGATTATCTAGTCATGTGTGACTATTATTCCAACTATTGAGAGGTTTGTTAGCTAAAGAAGACATAATCCCAGCCGGTGATCAGTACTATGAAATACGTGTTTGCTGGACAAGGTGTGTCCGAAGAAATATTCAGTGATAATGGACCACAAGTTTAAGTCGGCTTAGTTTTGTCAATTTGCAAAGAAATGCGATTTTTATCATAACACATCATCGCCAAAATTATCCACAATCCAATGGACTGGTGGGAAAAAGTACAAACATTGTCAAAAATCTGTTGAAAAAAAATCAGCGGACAATAGATGATACTTTTATTTGAGTTTGTTAATCTGCAGATCAACACCACTTTAAAATGGTAAATAACCATGAAACTATTAAATAATGGAAGACAAATGATATCGAACTTTCGAAATGATCAGGATCATTTGCGTGGAAAAGATTCAGCCAAATACAGGAAACAGAAACTTACTTTATCAGGTATGCTCGAGAGTTACATCTCTTGGGCAAGAATCGTAGAGTGAGAATAAGAAATCCTGAAAATAACATGTGGTCTAAAACAGGAGTAGTAATAGACAAGGCTGCGCTACTTTCATACATCATTAAACTTATTCAGGCGTTGAATATATGAGAAACAGGAAGAATATTTTGAAAACTGATGAGACATAGAATTACGTAGAACATGAGATGAGTTATGATGATAATCATGGAATGGATATACCAGTTTAGGGCAGCAACATGAAGAATGTAGTTCAACAATGCAGAAGTGAGCCAAAATCTGAACGTACAACAGCAACGTATCCATCCACCAGATATGGAGGAACTGTCATTCGCCCAGGAAGACTTATTGAAGAGATTTAAATGAGTTTCTTGATAAATCGGGACATAACTGAACTGACATTTAGTGAAGCACAGTGCAGATTAGGTTTCAAAAAAAGACACTATATTTGGACTGATTTAAAAACTATGTTTCATTAGTTAATTCTTTCAGAGTAATTTGATTAATCAAATTCAATTACTAGTATGAGTAGTACCAGAATGCATCTTTGATAATTTTAAATCATTTAACAATAGTGACAAAAAAATCTTTAGTAATTTTAAGTTCATTGCTAAACTTATAAATTTCATGTCTTGGACTTACCAAGATAATAAAATAAAGAAAGTGAGGTTATTTAAGAAATTCATTTATTACAATACACAATTCAAACTAAACTTCCAAGGCAGGGAGATGTAATGATATTGCTAAAAATGAATAAATAAATAAATTATCCCTATGAATGATTAAGTAACCAACGCTCCCTAACTGAGAACTCTTTCAATGTGAATAACACATACCGCTGAATGTCATTATAATAACAAGGTTAACCCACACGTGGTGTGATGGTCTCATGTTTTATTATAGTCTGGACCCGTTCCATTATGAATCGTACACCACCTCTGATTTTCGAAGTATTTACGTGGCATAGTTACTATCTAGCTGAGGATTAGTTAATCCCTTTAAACCTTACAAATTTCAAACCAAACCTTGCTCCGTCCGCGCAAAGCTTTGTAATTTGGAAAAATACCGTTGTTAACGGCGAATGCAATGTTAAAGAAATGCTATTTATATTCCAAGGACATCTCTCTCTCTCCTGGGATTTTTGCAATAAATTGTGATTCACATTTGCTAATTATTAATTTCTGTATTTGCCATGGGCGAACTTCGTGAATTTCAGTATGTAGGAAACAAAATATCGCCCGTCATAAATAAGATCGAAAGGAAAAAGACTGAATACATTTCGAATATTTAGAAGCAGATATGTGAACTACTAGTAAACGACAACACCGTATTGTTAATCGTGAACTATTGTCCTCAAAGCTTGGTAATGTCATCAGGTGAAATAATTTCTACTCTTAATCAAGCAGTTATACCTCCCTGCCTAATTTTACCATGGTTATATTGCCAATGCAAAATTTCAAACAGATCGTTCAAACTTCAAAGAGCCTAAATGGAGTAAACACAATCACATTCGTTTCCTTGTAGAACTTCAAAAGAGAGCCTAGTGGTTAATAAAGATTAACAATGTCGTGTGCACACAGTTTTACATTTTAATGTATTTATGCATGCGTTATTCTCGCATCATCCGTAATGTTCAATGCGGGCATTAAATCCGGGAAAAAAATATCACTAACTGACGAATTTGAGCCGGGCGTTACAGTATAGTAAAATGTAATTACTTCAATACTACATTTTCAACATGTTTGTAATGATTGCGCTGTTTCTTATATATATATATATATAGGCATTAAGTTTTTATCAATTCATCCTACACTTCTATCTATCTCTGTATCTGTCACTGTATGTTCATCTGTCCGTAATAAGCATACAACTATGTATGTATGTATGTATGTATGTATGTATGAGGCTTAACGGCAGGTCAGCGCAATCCTGGTTATATAGTGCCGAAGACATATATTTGAAGTGTGGAGTTTATATCACCATATCTGGATCTAGCCATCGGTTTATTTATTTCAACTCATCTCTCGGTGAAAAGCTCCAAATTAAATCGATTATATTGATTTAATATCGAATATATATTGACGCGATATTGTACAGTAAGAGTAATATCAATTGAAAACAATCCTTCAGTTTGTATCTCAGACTAAAAAGATACACAGAAACATCAAAGACACATTCTTCTTTTATTACGCCTTGTAAATGTGGCTAGTGTTTTGTATAACACGTTAACTGCGCCATGGCTTTAATTCTTTTCGATGTAGGGAATTGTGCTTTTGATAAATCGGACTATTGATGTGTTAATTTGGTATCTACACAAACTGTCTCATGACAAAAATTTTCGCCCTCGATAAATTGTAAGAGTCTCACAGTATATTGTCTAGGGAAGATTGCACTCTATTTTATAAGTTTCACAATAATTTATATACCAGACAGGCTGCAGATTTCCTACGTGTATAAATGTATATATTGCTCATGCTTGTGCAATATTACATTATATTGATATTGAATGTATTCTGTGGTTATACGTAAATAGTCTGAATCGGGTTCTGTCACATAATATCTATTTATCTATCTATGAGCAGGTTGTACTTTACGGTATTTTTGAGTGTCTGTCTTGAATGCTGAAACATTCTGAATCTAGCATAGATCAGAGACGAATCACTATTTATGTCTCCGGTTCTCCAACCTATTTCTTTAGGTGTATTATATCTCCATGTATGTTAAACATAATCTAGGAATGGAAAAATATTAATACAATTTTGTATTAGCAGGCTAATATTACTTTAACAATAATCCACAATGTTTTGTTTCCTTGTTTGGTTGATGTTGTTTGTTCGATTGTTTGAGGGGGGTGCGGCTTTTGATTTTGCAGCGTTGGTGTACGCAAGACCGCGTGATGCGGATTTTTTTTTCTAAAGGATATGAATTCACTAGCATTCGGATTTAAAACTTTCATTCTTTATCGTCTGCTTTGTTTTAAATACACACACATACACGTTCATACACTCTTTTGAATAGAGTCTCCTCTTCTCCTTAACAAAACCTGTGTTAATACACAAAACTGCATGCGTGTTTTGTTTTGAGTCGGCGAAAAGAATGAGTTTGATATGGCGTAGAGTTAAGTCGATGCCGTCAAGCCGAGACGTATTCATAATCCATATTAAACGAGTTCTTTCCCCTGACTCAGTACAAAACACGAATGATGTTTTGTATTTATTACACCCCCACCCCTTTTTCACGTTTTCTAAATAAAACGTTTAGCTTTACTGTATGAATGGAATTTAAAACGAACTTTGATTTATAAAAGTTCAATTCACTCAGTGGCGGTGCGAGGGCCGTCGAAGGGAACAATTGCACCCGGGCGCAGCTGTTTTTTTTTTTTTTTTTTTTTTAGCTGTAGATGGGATGGCGGGGTGTTGTTGGAGGTTGGCAACTAGCATAAAAACTGTTCTCTTTGGCAAAGTAAGGGCGCCACTAAAGAACATTGCCCCCTGGCGCCTCGAAATCTCGTGCCGCCTCTGGATTCACAGCCTCTAAAAATATCTACGCGCGGACGTCAAAGAAGAAATCTAATTAGTTCAAATCTGGGTGTGTGGTACGGTAATAAGGATTGAACACCAGTATCGAACGCCAGGTCAAGCATATAAGATTTAATGGGTATGTAATAAATAATAATATCGGCATACAACATGATCGTCCTCCTTGGGTTTCATGAATTCGAAAGAGACATAAGAAAAATAAAATATTAAAAAACGAAGTAGGCATTAATTGCGTCGCCTGATTCTTGAGCAAGCCTCATTAGGTCACCTTATCAAGACTTGTTATTCAACAAGTGACATCTCCCGCTATCAACGCAAGATGTGATCCTGTTTGTCGCGACTTTCATCAATAAAACTGTTTCACCAATTACGGGTTTGTTTGGACAAACAGGAAGTTTCCACTTCTACCAATTCCCCGCCATCAGTTGTAGGGTCAACGATTTATGCATAAGCTATCAGTGTTACTCATTAGCCAAAAAAAACACAGCATATCCTATATCATCATACATTTTGATTTTGACTGCATTTCCATGCAGAAGCAGATTGTACTGGTTATATCCTACTGTATTTGCGAATTAACAAGATTTAGTCTTGAATGCACAACCCTGAACACTCCCAATGATAAAAATTATTATGAATAAGTTCCTGCTATAGGGGCGGTTCGGGGGTGGTGTTGGGGGTAAGTCTTCTTTACAGTTAGATGGTTAAAATTATAACATTATGACCTGGTATCGCTTAAAATGCAGTAGACTCCTGAAGATTCGCCACATGGGCGTGTTGGTCACAATTGTTTTTGTTGACTCCTGGGAGTTTTCGTGATTTCGACAATTCTTAGGGCTCTGTCTGCATTTTGAAGCTACATTCTAAATCCGAAGAGGATGGGATAAAATGATATTGAAGTACAATGAAAGTAAACCACATTAACATTGATGTTAGCCTAGTGTCTGGATCGCAGACGTATATACGGACAGACGGACACGCAAACGGACGCCATATTAATCAATGTCGAGCTTCCATCAAGGCGGTCTTGGCAATAATTGAAGATTCATGATGTCAGTATTGACTCGAACACTGTGATTGTATCTGTATTTAGTAGCTTAAGTAGTCGTTCAACTGTCTCAGCAGTGGATGTAGATACGGGACGGCGGCAGCTGCAGGCTGTCGAATCAGTAGTGTTGATGGAAAAGCAGCATTATTTAGTGCGGTCAATTCATAGCAAGCGCGAAATTATTTAGGCTTATTTTATTCACCATCTCTACAATATGATTCTGGTCAACATGTTCGTATACCATAATACCATTCAACTTTGTAGTTTAACCACTAAGTATTTAAATACCCCGTCAGCATATTATTATCCGTTTATATCCTGATGCTAGCATATCCAAACCTGTTTTTTTAATGTCCATATAATTTCTTCGCATTCTTTTTTGTATTCATTCAGTACTTGTGAATATTTGTCATTCTTCCTTGATTACGTCAGTCAAATTGTAGAGATCGTCTACGTAAAGTTTCCTTTTACCGAGGAGAGTGCTTTAATTAAGCAAGCTCGCTTGTTTCACAATAATCGATATGTTGATATCTCACTAATAAACTGTTGTACCTGACAACGACGACGATGATAATGATGACGGCAACGTCGATGACGATGATAGCAAATACATATTATTTAAGCAAACACAAAGCATTACGTGTTTATTGAGAATGATATATAATTATGGACATGGGATATATTATTAACAAAATCAGACAATACCAAAAGAAGAGTATAAAATACAAAACAACAATCATCTTTTTATATACTGAATGTTGGAGAAGCTTGTATTAGATATATCAGAGTGGTTGTGTTGAGACAGCATGTTTTATGATTTCAACTTTTTTCCCTAAATTACAAAGATTTTTTCTCTTGGTTGTATTTAAAAGTTCTACGCATTTATACTAAATGGTTAGCAATAAACTGCTTTGATCACCGTTTTCCATAGAGAAGCGTTTTCAAAGATTTATTGTCCTCGTAACTGAGTATGGTCCTATTCATAGAGCGTATAGAGTTTGAATTTCTCACCCTACGGAACAACTACGTCCTCTTCGTCAGATAGTAAACTTTCAACGAAAGACTTAAATACCAATAATCCGGTTTTCAGTTCAAGTTTAAGTTCGGGATATTGGCGACCGTAATGTTCCAGGTTCTATTATGTACGAAGAATGAACAATTTTCGCAGCAGTTGGCACTTAACGACTATGTTTAACCAAATCAAAGCTACATCCGTTGAGTTTCCATGCTTTTAGCTCAATTATGGCCCCTTCCAGCATTCTATGTTTATTTCCGTTATTTAATTGCCAGTTAGACACTGTTCTCGGATAACTGAGAGGAGTATCTTATTTTTATTCTTTTAATACACATATAAATCATGTACAAAGGAAAAAAAAATCACTAGATGACAACGATTGTATTCGCTGTTTCTGGCAAGACGTAATGGTAACATGGAAAATGAAATCGGTATTCAGATAACTCAGTAACACACACACACACACACACACACACACACACACATACACACACATATATATATATATATATATATATATATATATATATATATATATATGCAGCCTCACGAGCGCACCCACCCACGCACGAACCCACGCGCGCGTATGCGTACTGAAGTATACAATAATAAAAAAGGCGCAACACGTCGTCATTTAAATTAAACTCATTGTTGTCTTGTCTATTTTGCTCCGCTAATGCTTTCGTACCTTCATGGTTACTCTTCATGTTTTTTCTCGCTGGGACGGACTTTAAACTCCACATGTCAACAATATATTGATCATCTGGCATGAAGACAACACCCAAAACTAACACAAGCTTTCATGAGACAAATATCATAACAAATACAGATACTCTGCCATGAAACAGATGTCTTAAATATTGACAAACTTCATGATGAAATTGACATCATAGTAATATAGCCCATTTTAATAAATATCTCTTAGATATTTAATTGGATTAACTTTTACCCAGCAGGAAGTTGATTTGACCCATTTCGACTTAATTAAGCAACATTTATTTAATTTTTTACTTTCATTTTATTTTATTTTAATTCTTTTATTTTCTAATGTTAATTTACAAAAGGGTCATAATGAACTTGAATGATGCAAATTATATTTTATGTAGAAATTATTGTCACAAATTTACATTGAGCGCACAGGGTTGAATAAGAGCGTGACGTCAAGATGACATCATAGCGAAGTTGTTTTACAATTTAAAATGGAGAGTTCTTGACCAGTTGAAGGGACAATATAGCTTGAGTTGAAAGTGTTTTTTTCTTGAAAAGCCTTGAAATGTAGAAAATTTGAAGAGGAGCTATTGATACATTATTATTAATATTAAAAATGTGAATATCTCCACACGAGGATGGTAATTATAGCTTACAGACTAACGTACCGACGAATGACATTGACGTCAATATTTTCAGTTACAAGTCATCTAGCTTACTTGTGGTATAAAGAAGACACCTAAAGCATACTAATCTAATAATGAAGGAAATTAGAAAAGACAGCATTGCAATGAATTAAATTTATTTTAGCTGTGTTTTTACTGTTTAAATCAAATATGTTCCTCTTATTTTTCTTAGAGATGATCACTGAATACAACCTGATTATTGACAAATGGAAAAGTAAATAGTCAATAATAGAACGGAAATTACGGCTGATTACCCATTACCAAATACTGAAGAAGGTAATAGTAAAAGGTCTCTTTAATATTGCCTAGTTGGAATGGATATAACTTCATCAAATAGGAAAGTTGTTTACTTATTAAGTTAATAGCACACATTAAATGGTGATAGCTTCATGTCAACGGTATAAATGTTTACCAACATAATATTATATTGGCAATATTAAGCTCAAACGTTATTCAACTTCTGTGGGTGTTTTTCATTCAACCCACGGTGTACAAAACTTTGGATTAGATCCCTGTGCATTGATGTCTCAGTCGCAGAGAATCGGCACATTGAAATGGTAGTCGTAAAATTATGTTGAAGATCACTTTTTTCTTCGGATATGTCGTTCAAGAAGAAGAAGAAGAAGAAAGCCTTGTGTGTGTTTGTGGGGGGGGGGGGGGTGAGCCCTACAGCAACACTAAGTAGGAGCAATCTTAAAACATATGTATATCTGAAATTAAGTTTATGTGATGGCGAATTGACAGATGTTTTTTCTGCAAGAACTCATTTTTGTCAACATCAAGCATGATTAAACTTTCTTTTTGTACTTTACGGAATTTCGAACGTTTTGCCAGCAGGAGGGATGTTCAAGCACCAAGAACACAAACGCATGGCTTGTTACTTAAGTACATACTTTCAATGTTATTGATTTTAAACGTGTCACTGTTTAATACTAAAATTCAGCAAAGTGTAATAGACCCTAAATACAAACCATTACTGTTTCATATTATCGTTAATGTAACTTTACATGGATGATTTTAAACGGACGTGATTAATCGCGTGAGGAAGACACTTACGCCCACTGCTATACTTTTTTTTCTTTAGATCTAAACTAGCTAATTATTATTTAATCATGATATATGTAAAAGAAAATATAATCCCCTTGTTCCTGTAATAAAATGTCGTCATTGTTTATATCATTGTTTATATAATTGTTTATTGCGATAGTCCTTGTCTTTTTTCCCATTAAATGACGCAAGCATAATTTCGTTTGCAACTGTTTTTTCTGTAATGCTTTGAAACTAGATATATGAGCATCTGCTGCTACTGAAAACACTTTTTAAAAGTAAGATGTTATCGTTGCTATACTTTTATTGAAATACCTTGTGTTCACTTGCATGTTCAAATTGTTCCCATTTATATTGGTGCTGTTCCTACATGACGTTTTTTATTTGTCCTTGCATGTCAATTTTTACATGATTTGTGCTATATGAATACGTTTTTTTGACCATGAATAGCATTCAAAAGCATCTCCCTTCAGTGTTTTACTATTTCTACTAGCTGAAATCTGTCATGTTTTAGTTTATAATATTTTACTTTCACGGCGATTGCAGATTTATATCCTTACATCTATAAAGACTATAACTGTCAACAATCGTATATATTTGGATGATGCAATCTAAATTTAACTAGAAATAGTGATCAAAGAGCAATGCCAGATTTGTTAATAAAACAAACTTTCGTCGATTTATTGAAAACGTAATATTATACAATATGGTTTTGTTTAAAGATTTGCCCCATTTCATGTCATCACATGTTTATATATTAGGCACTACACCCTGAGCAATTAAAACAAGAAACGCGATCGGTAACTCTTAATGGTATAAATGTTTACGTCCAGAAAGATTAAGGGTTACTTCGAACAAGATGTCTGGAATGTAGGTACTGTTTTAAAACTTTGACGTCAATACTTACATTACTTTACTGCCGCGACCGATGCTTTTTTGATCATGACATCCAGACTATTCAATTTACATCGGGAATGGACATATTGTCTCCCAGCGTAATATGTATAAGCCCCTCAAGTCTTGTTTTTGAAGTATTGTTTCCTCTCATTCTAAGTATTTAAGGTTCCAAATTTGCCAATAATTTAATGTGTTGCGCCTTTCCTAAGTTCGGTCACGCTAAAATATTAAAATTATATTTATTTTCATATCAACGCGTGTCGAGCAATTACCGTTACTACTTTTTCTCAATGTTCATTTCGGGGTATATCTTGTTTTTTATGGAAGCATGTTAGTTCATCAGGGAAAGATATGTTCACGTTTAAATACCCAGAAGCCAATGGAAGAAATACACAAACTTAGCTGGGTTACTTGTGCCTATTATTATTATTATTATTATTATTATTATTGCGGGTCTTTATATTTGAAATGACTGTAATTCACGAAGAGGTCTTAAATTGTCACAGGATGACATCATTGCGATGTTGGTTTACAATTCAAAATGAAGAGTTCTTGACAAATGTAAGGACAAATATAGCCTGAGTAGAAAGCGTTTTTCTTTGAAAAGGTCTCAAAATGCCGAAGATTTGAAGAGGAGGTTTTGAGAATTATTCTTAATATTGAAAATTTGTATATCTCCATGAGGGTGGTATAGCTTACAGAATAATGACACCGACGTCGGCATTTTCAGTTACAAGTCCGCCTAGGTTAGTTCTTGTATAAAGAAGAAGCTTACAGCATACGTGTGTCTGTGTGCGTGTGTCTAAACGTGTGTCTGAGTATGGGTCTCTCCGTGTGTATGTTATTATTCGATTTCTATTCTATCTTGCATACTGTAAGGTTCTTAGTTGGGCAAGGATTAGGGTTGAATCGGATGGACGCGGTTTCTAATCTTCATCTACCCTTTGAAGTAGATCTCAGTGTATGGTTGGGCATAGACTATTATGAACAAAATAATATTGAAATAATTTGTGTTTTAGTCTGTAGATCCTAAATACCCTATTAATCATACTCGATATACATGCTTTTCGTTATCTTACGCCGAACATTCCAAGTGAAAATTACCTGCTTATCCTCAAACTGTTCAGGTTTGAATAGCAAATGATTCTCTCTGTTCAATGATGCAATGGGCTCAACATTTATTGGCACTGTTGGCGTACGCAGGCACAGGGACATCAGTGTTTGGTCACCGAAAATACGGGTGGGCTTCAAAAACCTAAAAAAGAAAACAACGTCCGTATAAAACAGAGTATACGATATAATAGAGACCAGAAGTGCAAGCGGCGATTGAAAACAATCAGACTCCTCTGCACTTCGAATCTTTTCTCTCTCCTTAAATGAAAAATCATCAGCACTGGTGTCATAAAGACATTTACTAGAGAGTAATTAATCGACTTACCAACATATATTCTTGCGACATCAATGTACATACAAACAAACAATCTGAACTTCCTCCTGCAGCACTTCCATACGAGAATCTATAGACCACTGTTGCAGACATGTACATCACAAGTACAAAAACAGCACAGCAGTTGGTGAGATAAAAACACTTTGAAATGGAACATAAAAGATAAAAATCTTAAATAAAACCCATAATTGTACTGTTACGTCATCGCTGGCATCCAAACAATCGCAGCTACTTTTTGGCTAATTGAAAGGGGTCAATGAGTCGCTTGTTTTTAAAACTGTAGGCCGTTGACTTTGTTCATGAATAAAATACTTCAAATTTTTTTTAAAAAGAGTAATATTTTATGCATACAAGATGTTATACTTTATTTCCAAAGATTCTCCAGGATTAACTTCTAAAACTTTTATGATAACAGAAATAGAGAAATTCAAAGGATAAGACTGAAGTAAACTTAATGTTTTCACCTACCAGGAACATGGGTCTAGCCCAGTGAAGCTCGTATGTTCGTTTGGTTTTCTTTGGCTAGGTATTTTACGGCACAGCAACACAAGTAGGCTCTATAATGCCAATGCAATTGGAGTAAAGTGCCTTGCCCTTGGACACACCACGTTAACCGACCCAGGCTGGTCTGATGGTAGGATTCGAACCCTTTGTAACTCGTATGTCAAAATCTAGGATATCGAGAAATGTCTAAATTTGAAATGTAATTGTTACAACTCATTCTCAGTATCTTCTATTTGAATTTTCCGCATAATCAGCAACCTCATGTACACATGGCGTGGTCTTGACACTTGACAATAATCAAAAAATTACACATGACGTGGTCTTGACACTTGACATTAATCAAAACATTACACATGACGTGGTCTTGACACTTGACATTAATAAAAAAAATTACACATGACGTGGTCTTGACACTTGACATTAATAAAAAAATTACACATGACGTGGTCTTGACACTTGACATTAATAAAAAAAACTTGTCAAATTTATACTATAAACTGCTGTAAAAATTTGGGGTGAGTCTTATTGTTTACTATCGCCGCTTGCATTCATTGTCTCTATTATACAGTATACTCGGTTTTATATGGACGTTGTTTATTTAAGATTTTTAATGCTGCCCGTATTATTATGATTTTGTGTGTATGACTAAACAGCAACATTTCGTGTACGCAAATAAGCGTAAAACGGACTGTTTCCACAGCATATGAACTTAATATGATTCGTAGATCCAATGTCTCCTTCTATGTCTCAGACACATGTACATACACACCACTTTTTCCTAATGAAATCATTTATAAAACTGGTGACATATGCTACCTTAAATTTGTGAATTGGTCTGTCTCTGTCTTCATGAATACGGACTAAAAATTAAATGCAAATGAAATTGAAGTAGAATTTGACTGTATTCGTAGCACATCCTTAGTTTATTTACTTTTTTAATCTCGAGAGTCCAATTTTCATGTACTCACTCCGTCTCACTCAAACAGCTCTTAACACTCTATTAACCACTTTGCCATTCGAGAGATTCAATTCTGCGTCGCCGTGGTTTGAGATTATATCCAGAATCAGTGGGACCATTTCTTGCAATTTCTTATATTGTATCAAAAGTTACCGAACAGGCCGATTGATATAGTCCATTTTTCGTGTCACTACTCTGTCTAGCCAGAAACAGTGAGGATAATTTAATGCTTATGCTCACAGACTCCCTTCATCACCTTGGAAGGGCATTGTGGGTAAAATGTGAACGCGCAATTTGCCGAGTTGTGATGAGAAGTCAAGTTGTATATAAAATGGGAAAAAAGCGACGTTTGTCATGTCATATGTGATACTTTGTGCAAATAATGACCAATGTTGCCAGTAAATGGAATGAAAAAATGATTGTGATTTACTAAATCTAACAGCATCCATTCTGTTGTCCCTTGTCTTAGTCTAATTGGCAGCCTGCCACTAGTATTATATAGTGACTTCCGTTCTTTGATTGCCAAGGAGACCTGTTCTTGGATAACTAATACAAATATCCTATATTTATTCCTCTCAAACACAATCACTGACATAAAGTTAAATAGGCACCGATTAAACTCTCTGTTTCGGAAAAGAAACAACAACGTTAGGACAATTAGCTTCATGTCACAGAAAACAATGTCGCATGATAGAACAACAATCACACAGATTTAGCTATTGTAAAAGTGTGTAAAAATTATTCGCTGTATTATCAGACCTCAAACAATTACATAAATAGTATTTTGAGTGGAGTCAATGCCATACATTTCGAAAGCTGATATTAGGTTAACGCTAAGAAGATGCATTAGTTCATACATTTACGTTTTTAGGACTGATTCTTTTGGTATTTATTTAATGTTTCTTTTGGTCTTCTAGTTTCGTGCGCAATTTATGATCTTTTCATTTCCATAGTTCACTAGCAATATGTAGTAAAACAGAATTTATATGTATCAACATCTTTATGTCACATATACCCTTTGCCACTTCCCTGATATATAGTTTTTGTGTAATTAGTAAAAAAAAACATGCATAAGAAAGAATTGCAATGTTTTACTTGTTCATGTGAAATTTTGAACTTGTTTGACGGTTGGAGTGGGTAGAGTGTCGATTTGGCTGTTTCAGAAGTGTTTTTTTTTCTTCAAGACGTTGTTATTCACGTTTATTTATCATGATGTAAGAAAAGTATTAAAATGGACAGCGTAGCATATGTAACTGTATATATCCCACCCATTACTAACCAAAGGTTCTCTCGCCATCCAAATGTCAGTATCGGGCGATTTGCATGATTATTATGTTGAACTCTCCAAACCCCCACCACTCAACTTGTTCTACCTAAATTGACCCAATTTAAAACCCAAAACAGTCATATGAACACAGTTAACGGGCTGGCACCAATCATGAAAGCGGGTCTCGTTCCAAAACCGCCATGAATATAAGCTATATTTCGTGGAGTTTAATTCAGTGATTTTTATCCAATTCTCCAAATATGATAAAAATTGCAGTCCGCAAAAAATACTCCTTACTAGTTGAAAGATATGTGTCCGTAAGAAAAGCACAAATATTTTTTTATCTATATGTTAGCTGAAAATAACACTATACTTCATCAACGCAGTGATATCTGTGTGTTTTTTTAAAAATATATTACAGTGCTTCCTGAAGAAGACCAAAAGATCAATGATAAATCATACACGGTTCTTCGTATTTTATTTCTTCGACTTTAACTCTCGACTTAGAACTTTTTCTCGTTCGCGGTGGTCCACCTCTAATGATGACTATCTATAGACCACCACTTATGATAGTGATCTTTATGGTAAATTGAGGATTTGAATTGGAAAAAAAAGTTTATGTTGATAACCCAGAAACATTATAGACACTGAATGTTGATTGCTCGGAATGCTTATACAGCTGGAGAAGTTATCGCGTCAACCTGGTTTCTTGTCATGTAAGTCCAGTACAGAATGGAGGGCGCAATTAGTCTATGATAATGTTCTTGTGTTTGACTAAAATGTGTCGGGACGAATCTCTGTTTCCTTTGATAATAGGCATATTCATTATTTGTTGGTGCCATTTAATCTGGATATACATTTGAAAATGTTGGTTTCATTGACATATTCTGTGTTTACCTTCTTACCTTGCTCAGTTTAGTGGTGAAAGTATTTCTCTACGCGCACGTCTGCCGTCAGCGTTCCAGCATCAGCATCAGGAGCATACGCTTTGTCAATTTCTATTGTATAAAAATTGACAACAATTGACAACACAATCTAGATATATTTAAATGCCGCAAGGTATTCAGTCAGTAATCACAGCGGTCAAAGGTATTGAATCAGTAATCACAGCGATCAACTTCATCCTATGATCACAAGTAACCGTAGCATTTGAATATTTTAATAAATCAAACACACAATTACGGGTCATAGGTCATAAGTCCTCCTCGCCCTGTCCACAGACTAGTATGAATAAGTATTTATATTAAGAACTTATAATACTAAAGAATTATTTGATTTATATAGCAGCAGGTGACATTATGCATGGTTTGAGCAAGAGGTGACATTATGCATCGTTAGAGCCAGAGGTGACATTATGCATGGTTAGAGCAAGAGGAGACGCTACGCATGGTTAGAGCAAGGTTTGTCACTATGCATGGTTATAACAAGGGGTGTCATTATTCATGGCTAGAGCAAGAGGTGACATTATGCATGGTTAGAGCAAGAGGTGACATTATGCATGGTTAGAGCTAGAGGTGACATTATGCATGGTTAGAGCAAGAGGTGTCATTATTCATGGTTAGAGCAAGAGGTGACATTATGCATGGTTAGAGTAAGAGGTGACACATTGCATGGTTAGAGCAAGGGGTGACATTATGCATGGTTAGAGCAAGGGGTGACATTATGCATGGTTAGAGCAAGTGGTGACATTATGCATGGTTAGAACAACAGGTGACAGTATGCATGGTTAGAGCAAGGGGTGACACTATGCATTTTTAGAGCAAGGGGTGACATTATGCATGGTTAGAGCAAGGGGTGACACTATGCATGGTTAGAGCAAGGGTTGACATTATGCATCGTTAGAGCAAGAGGTGACATTATGCATCGTTAGAGCAAGAAGCGACACTTTGCATGGTTAGAGCAAGGGGAGACATTATGCATGGTTAGAGCAAGGGATGACATTATGCATGGTTAGAGCAAGAGGTGGCATTATGCATGGTTTTTACATGTATTTTGTAAATAAAAGGAGCTTTGGTAGCTCAGAGGGAAAAGCGATGGACTCGTAATCCAAGGGTTGCGGGTTCAATACCAGCCCAGGCCAACTTGGGTCGGGTGCCTCTGTGTGTCCTTGGGACGGGCACTGAGATCCCATTTCCTCGGCATGATATAGCCAAACATATGTTAAAATACCGTTAAAAAATGAAGCCCCCCCCCCTCCAACAAACAAACAAAAACTATCAATGAAACCATCTTTATGTCACCAGGATGTTTCGTCATTTGCAACAGAGGTTACTTTTATAAAATGCTTCCTTTTATAATGGGCATAAGTTGTATTCATTTGCTCACAAAGAACAGACTAAATCATATGTAGCAATATTATTTGAATCATAGTTTGTAGTCGTATATGGGATACGGATAAAAAAACAAGATTTTACGCATATAAGTGAATACGGATGCATTTAGCGGACCTGTTTTTCAGAAACTCTTATTTTTTCGATTATGTATGTGTTTCAGTATTATTTGCACAGGCTATGTAGCTTTGGAGCAAAATATCATACTATACTACAATAGACGCAAGCTATTAACATTAATGCATCAGTCTCGAGAACAGCACGTATCAAAATGATGGTCGTGAAATACAACACAAAATATTTTTTTTCTTAATGAAACGTTATTTCTGAAAACATATTAAATATTCTCTAAGAAAGGTGAATCTTGGTGAAACACAAAAGTGAGTGCAATTTCCAAATGTCAGAACGTTTGTTAATTTATAAAGATTAGAAGATGACAATTTGATTGAAGGTCAGCATGCATAATTAAAAACAGACAAAAACGCTTTATCTTCGCCTTGCAGAATTTGAAACTTTTGCTAGCACTAATTAATTCTTAATGTTTTCAAGCGCAGTGGACACAAATACTTGACTCTTGAATTAATACAGTGAATTTCACTCGTTCATTACTGAAACTTGAATAAGGTTGAATATGATATCTGAAACAAATCCAGAATCTTTCATGCCACTAGTTATGTAATTTTAAACATAAACTCTCAAAACAATGCATTGTTGTGATAAATGGTGCAAACAATATCAGTGACACCCAAAGTTATATTTCCCGTCATGACAAAACACAGCAAACTGTGATAGTATCACGATGTAAGCATAACAAAATACTAGTATTTAGTAAATGTAACGAATGCAATAAAGTGTTTGCATGTATATTTAAGTTGCTACGATCAAACCATATGTTTCCTTTTTGATGACTTTAATCATACAAGAACTACTTTATTAACTACTGAATTTTGTAGGATGACACAAACTATAAATTATGGGATTCTTTAAAACTGTTGAAAACCATTTTCAAAAGGAATATTTCATTTTTGACAACATTTTTTGAAAGTCTTTATATTTAAGTTTAAATTGTTTGCATTTATATCAAGGCCAATAACAAAACTCAATCATTGTGGACAGATGATTTTTGAGCCATCTCACCCCCTACAATGTTAGGGTTGGTGACCTGATCATTCTCGATCTGGCCCATTACGAACAAAACTGGTGCCAGGTGGTTAACTGCTCATCCTAGATCTGGCCCTTTACGAAACAAAAATGTATGAGCTAAAAAATTGAACTCATGTTCATAATTTTCTTGATAAGTTTTGATATGCTACAACTTTGCTAAGAGCAAAGGTAGAATCAATAAAATGTTGGTATAATCCTCTGCATACATGCTACATTTCAATGCTACTGAGAAACTCTAACGGCGATATTTCATTTTGGAGTTTTGAGTCAGAGTTCAATTTTTGCACTCAGACAGTTTTGTTATTACAGGGACTGTTCGAATATTAATAGCAAAGCCCTCTTGTATCTCTGTGTATCAATGTGTTGAATTTGAGCGAAAATGCAGCATTGTCGGTGTATACATGCCATTGTGAAATTGAATGGTTTCTGAAGCATATGAGCACTTAAAACATCCATATTTCTTTTTCATTTTCTGTTCTCGCACATGCACAGCAAAGCGTCTGAAATATAGCGTGTCTTAGACACAATGAATTTGAACTTCGAAATGCCCAAAGAGGCAAATTCGGGAATCGAATGTAACTTTTTTTTACTACTTGCATTTTTAGCGAGTGGAGAAAATATCAACTTCGCAAAATCCTATTGGTACCGGAAATTTCTTTTATAACTTACTTTTATTAATCAATACCGTAAGGCATGGGTTTTGGAGTAAGAAGGAGCCATACCATACATTTCTATCAGTTTCAATTGCAGTTTTATTATTGTTTTGAATAATAAAAAAAAGAACATACTTGTACAGCTGAGTTGTTTTTTCTTGTGTAAAACGAAGTCTGATTTTTAATGGGCACAACAATGCGGTATGCGATTCCAACACCCCAATCCCCAACACCCAATCCAATATAATGCAAATGACAAGAAACAAATATCCTTCAATTTTTATGTCATATTTCTTGGAAGTATCTTCTTTATATAATCTCAACATAATAGAATATTCAAGCGTCACAATTAAATGCAATCTAAAATGGAACCTTCACATTCAATAAATATACACCATGTCAAATCGTACTTGAGACATATTAAGACCTAACGTATCATCTTGCCTGGAAAATGTGAAAGAATTGGCTTCAAGGGTTTAGTTAGATCTATTTCAGAATATGCCTGTACAGCTTGGGACCACCATTCCAAAATATTACAGGATAAACACGGAAAATCCACAAGCGAGCAGCCAGATTTGTTACATCCAATTAGGACCACGCACCAGAAAGTATGACCCCGATATTAGATAAGTTGTTTTGGAAGCTTTTAAAAAAAGTAGGTCGGAAAACAGATCCATAACGGTTTAAAAATATTTAAAATTATATAAAAACCTAATAAAAACTACAAAAATCTCCTGCTACAATTTGACCAAATCATAAAGAACTAGTTTAAATCAGCATTAATATACCTACAATGTACCCGTTGCTTGAACGGATTGTTAAATATCTTTTTTTATCACCAAGAACCATAAAACATTAGAATCTTTTGCAACAACTATTAATCACTACTGCTGAGTCTGCATGAAACCAAGTTGATGCATTTAGACAATTAGCATGGTCACGTTTTCTGAAATATGATACTTTTTTAACACTGAGATCTGAAATAGAACTTTCACAGTCAAGAAATATGCACCAAGGCAAATCGTACTTTAGGCCTATTAACATCGAACTTACCAGCTTGCCCGCAAAATGTGAAATAATGAACTCTTAAAGGTTTCATTGGTCCTTTTTCTAAAACATTTGTTTGGACGCTGAGCAATACATTAATGTCATTATTGTGTAGTACCACACTTGTCAATATCACACACGTCCAAGTCAGTATTTTTGAGACTATGAGAGGTTAATTGTGGACGTATTAAGCTGCCATATTTCTATAGCATACGTGATCAAGATGACATCGTTTACGTCAAGAAAATGAGTTACCAATTGCTTTGTGTTGACGAGTTGTATGTAGATATGATGATAAATTGGTATATGTATGTTGTCATACTGACATGTTGCCATACTATAATAAGCTAAGTATTTAAATTTGTCGACATGTCTACATAGTCATCAACAAACTGCAATAATTGGTAACTCGTTTTGTTGACGTAAAAGGCCTCGTCTTGATCACATATGCAACAGAAATATCTCATCATGTAGATGGCAGCTTAATACTTCAATAGTTCATGAACAATCAGCTTCACCAGACACAGCAATAACATATTAGGGACAACCATCTCATTTTAGGGGATAGTCAGGATAATATGTGTCGGAAATATCTGCGATTGGCTGTGCTACAAAGATACTAACATTGCAAGTCATGAGAGGAAACATAATAACAGATTTTACCAAGATGAAGATAATAATGGAGAACTATTTCCGCATTAGTGAATAAAATGGTTGGGAAAGAGAGAGAGATATCGTACTTCCCTTTGAAAATATAATGGTTGTGCCCTAGTCCACTGTGTATTATCAGTAGGTACATGTAAGTCCACAGTATTAGGCTACACGTTAGCTTATCTCACGGTGAAGGAATCAATGCTAAACAAAGCTTCATTTTTCTTTTCGGAATAATGCGTGTGTATTTTGCTGAATTTACTTTAATGAGTTTTACTAATGATTTGCTGTATATCACTGCAAAACTTAGCACTAGCAAAAAAGATGAAAGAACTTGAAATCTCAACTCGCATTTCTACAATTTTTGCGCATTTTGCCAGTATGCGAGTGTTGGATTCGAGCCGCAAAATTTTGGGATTAATATCGTCGTCTAGCAAGTCTTGAATACTTTAAATTGCTGAGGCGTTTTCATTCGTAGAATTTATCCAGAAATCCAGTCTACAATTGGCAAACATGACTCTGACTCTTCAGATCAATTGTCCAAAGACTTGCAGGTATATTATATACTTGTAAAATGTCCATATGTTAATCAGTAACAATAACATAACGTCGCCTGTATTGGCAGCTTATCATAACATATAAGCAGACTGTACTGGTTTCATCAGGCTGCATGTGCGGCTTACAGTTCTTCGTCTGCTTCACATAAAACCCAATATATTGGTGAAAATTATTCTAACGGGGTTTCGGCTTCTTCTTGAAATCGACTGAGCATGTATGTCCTTATAATTATCATTATTAATTTTTACCAATAGTTTTCTTTCCTCCTCCCCTCCCCCCCCCCCCAGTTGCTTCGTGTATAAGATGATTATATATATATATATATATGGAGAGGGAGATATATATGGAGAGGGAGATATATATGGAGTGGGAGAGAGGGGGTCTTGTTGGTATAAGATGATTATATATATATATATATGGAGAGGGAGATATATATGGAGAGGGAGAGAGGGGGTCTTGTTGGTAGATTGAATGCAACACAATTGCTGTAGTAATAGTATCAGTAGTTCGAGTTTCGGAAACAGTCATATATTTTCTAGATGTATAGCATGTACGGAATAAGGAACAATTTTGTCAGCAAGTGGAAATTACACGATTGTATCTTTCTCTAAATGAAGCAATATATGTAGCTTAATATTGGACTCTTCTCAGTGTTCGTTGGTGATATCCATTCTTTTATTGTCAAGTAAACCATTCTTTTGGATAATCAAATCGAAAATGTTCCTCTTGTTATTCTAAAAGGCGATCACTGAGAAGAACCTGAATATTGATCAAAGAAAATTAATTAATATCTAAGGAAGCTGGAATTAAGGCTGAGGGCCAATTACCAAATAAAGAAGAATATTTCAATATTAAGGTCTCGTCAGTATTGAATGGGCAGAATGGATATAGCTTCATCAAATAGGAAAGTTGTATACTTATTAAGTTAAGACACACAATGCAGTTGTGATTATAGATTGACGTCAACGGTATAAATACTGACAAACATAAAATTATAATGGCAGTATTACTGTCTACAACGTTTTTGGTTCCTAGCCTGAAAAATCCCGTAATCGCTCTTTTTTCAGGAGCAATTAATGAACTTCTTCAATTCCTTGCCATGTTTGGATAGCAAGGTATAAAGTATTTTGATCTTAAAATAGCCATGTAAGGTGAAAGAAGACATGTAATATCTCTCTCGTGCTGACGCTACCTTTCATCCCATGTGATCGGTCAAATTGGAAATTGAAATTTATTGCTTTTTGTGATGAACATTTTCTACGAACAACATACTCGCCTGACAGCGTTACCTGTAAATGTTAGAAATGGAATTTTTTTTTACTGAGGTTCATGATTGTAATATAATAGATATCACAGAAAATACTTTGCGACATGCACGCTTTTCCTATGTTTTGCAAAATCCAGATTTATAATAGAGTTATTTACCATGGATAATTAAATATAACATGTAGTAGCCTGGCATGTTTCTTAAAAATACGTATTTATTTCAGAATATGTCAATGCAAGTCATTATAAGGCAAGTGTATAAGATTAAATTATTATGTACGTATCGTTCATTTGTAGTGCGCTGTGAAGAATAGCCATTTCTACCAATTAATGATAACCCTCAACAGGTATGTGTATGTTTATTGGACCTATTTTGCCCTTGATTATCTACTTTGTTCTCTTGAGCATTTAATTTTGTTTAATTTCAGCCTTTGTTGAATCTCAATGTTTTTAATTGAACCATGAATTGGAGTTACAAGCAACGTACCTATGTATATATGTATGGATTAATGTGTCTCCGACTGTTTGTTTATTTTTCTGGCTGTGTATGTATTTGTATGTCCGCTTTTAATGCTCAACCATCCAAACACTGTTAAATCAATACACCTTACAGCCGTTTTCAGAGAATCTCCTTTCATACAGTTGGTTCGAGAGGTGAAAAGCTTCACTGCTGGCTCTCAATTAGGCATAAATATTATTTTATCACATTAAACGAAAGAGAGACGACTCATAAAGTGAAAGAGATTATCATCCCTCATTTGAGCATGTCATTCAGTTGTAGTGCGATGTGAAGAATAGCTATTTCTACCAATTAATGATAACCCTCAACAGTTATGTGTCTGTTTATTGGCTCTTCTTTGCCCTCGATTCACTACTTTTTTCTCTTGAGCATTTAATTTCATTTAGTTTCAGGCTTTGTTGAATTTCAATGTTTTATATTGAACCTTGAATTGGAGTTATAATTGTTTTGATAGAAAAAACATTTTGGGTACTAGTATACTGAATGTAAATGACTGGGAAGGTTTTCTGATGGAAGTTTGGTGGTTAAACTTTCTTTCTGCACGTACGCCCAGCCGAGACCGTAGGCAAAATCAATGCATAAATTTGAATGACGATCTCGAGTTTACATCGACTGGGTTGATAAATGCACGTTTGTCTTTCTCCTGTTATTGAATGCTGATGAACATCCCCGCCGGGCATGGCATCCAATTTTTGTGCTTAGTTGGGTCAAAGAAGAAGAGGCCATTTTGCATGTTTTTTGTCTTTGAAACACCTGCTTCTTGCCACAATGTTAACCATCTGTCATTCTGATATGTCGCACCCTTTCATAATTGGCAAAGTTACATTTATTGCATTAGTTCGTGTCCAGACAACCGATTCAATCATATATCAATATTATTCGAGTCATATATCGTGGTTTAAAGAATACAGAAACGCAAGTATCAAAATAATTTCGAAGATCAATGAATATGGTCGCATAGAAAAGAATTTATCGAGTTCTGTTGATGTTTCAGTATTCAACCCACGATCTATAAATCTTTGGATTAGATCACTGTGCAAGGATGCAGATAATCAGCATAAATGTCTCAGTTACAAAGAAGCGACACATCAACAATATTCAAAGTCCTGTAGTACCGTCTATACTCGCGTATAAATCCCATCCAAATGCAAACAACATAGACCTTGATCTGCCGTCGAATAATACGCCGGCAGATCAGGGTCTACGTTGTTTGTTCTATTGATTAGTCCTTACAAACTGCATAGACCCAGATCTGCCGGCGCATTATGCGACGGCAGATCTGGGTCTATGCAGTTTGCAGCTGGTATCATATACACGCGAGTACATACGGTAGGTTGAGCCTTACCGCAACACCAAGCAGGAGCAATCTTAAAACATCTTTATATCTGAAATTCAGTTTAGGTCACGACCAATTCACATAAGTATTTGTGTAAGAATTCATTTTTATCAGGATCATGGGTTATTAATAGTAGGTGACTTTCTTTTATCTTTACGGAATTTCGAAAGTTCTGCCCGCATTTACGTCCTTTGTTCAAGCGCAAAGGATGTAAATGCATGGCTTGTTACTTACTTAAATACTTTCAATTTTATTGATTTTAAACGTTTCATCGTTTATTACTAAAGTCAACACAGTTTTGTATTCCCTACATACAATTCATTCATCTTTCATATTGTCATTAATGTTACTTTCCATGCATGAATTTTAAAACCAAGGCATGGACGTGATTAATATTATGAGAAAGGCCACTGCTATACTTTTTTTCGTTAAGTGTAATCTGATTAATTATTATTTAATCATGATAATATTGTAAAAGAAAATATTATTCCCTCGTTCTTGTAACAAATGTCATCATTGTTCATGTAAGATTTCGTTGCAACAGTCTCTTGTCTTTTTCCCATTAAATGACGCAAACACTGTTTCGTTTGCAACATTTTATTATTTCTGCAATGTTTCGAAAATAATACACGAGCTTCTGCTGTTACTAAAGACGCTTTTAGGAAGTAACAGTTTATCGTTGCAATAATTTTATTGAAGTACCTTATGTTCACTTGCATGTTAAAATTGTTCCCACTTATATCGGTGCTAAGTTTTCTTTCTCCTTGGAACACCTAAAAGAAATTCTCAGCTAGATTGCCAGGCAGATGTTACATGGGACAAGCATGCAAATATTTGGAAACGCCATCTACCACGTAGAAGAAATGCAGGTCACTTTTTAGATGCTTTCTGGTATGTTTATGTCATAGCACATGGTAAACACACTAATTAATGTCAGAAACGCAAACGGATATTATTCTTTTAACAAAAGATTTGTACTACATGCATACGATTTTTGACCATTAATAACACGTAAAGGCGTCTCCCTTTAGTTATTTTCTATCACTGTTAGCTCAGATCTGTAACATTTTAGTTAGTTAGATTTAACTGTTACGTCGATTGCAGATTTATACCCCTACATCCATAAAGAGGGTAATTTTTGACAGTGTTGTATGTTTGGCTGATGTTATCTAATCTTGACTAGGAATATTAATCAAAGAGAGTGTACTATTTTGTAATAAAAGGAAACTCTCGACGATTTACTGAATATGTACTATTATATATAATGTCTTTTTTCTAAACCTTTTCCCTATTTCATATCCATACCCAGTATTTTATTGATTACAGAAAAGTTGAAAGAAGATCATTTTATATATTTATGTTGTGCACTACGCCCTTTACCACCCAAAAATGAAACGGTAACTCATAATAATATCAATGCTTACTCCAGAAAGAAGAAGGCTTATTTCTAACCAGATGTCTGAAAGGTAGCCACCTTTTTGAAATCATTGACGTCAATACTTACATTACGTTACTTCCGCGACTGATACGCTTTGCATCTTGAATACTATACTCATCAATTTACATAGAGAAGGGATATATTCTCACCCAGTGTCAAATGTATAAGCCCCTTAAGTCTCGCTGGTGAATTGTTCTTTCCTCTCATTCTAAAAATTTAAGATTTTAAATTTGACAATAATTTACTGTGCAGCGTCATTTTCTAAGCTAGATCACCCCAAAAATATTTCAATTATATTAATTTTCATATCAACGCGTGTCGAGCAATTACCGTTACTACTTTGTCTCATTGTTCGTTTCGGGCTATATCTTGATTTTTATGGAAGCAAGTTAGTTCATCAGGGAAAGATATGTTCACGTTTGAATGCCCAGAAACCGACGGAAGAAATGCTCAAACATAGCTGGGGTTACTTGTGCCTATTATTATTATTATTATTATTATTTCGGTTCTTTTGATTTGAAATTACTGTAATTTGTGAAGAGGTCTTAAATTGTCACAATATGATGGTAGAATTCTAAAATAGTGTTTCCCATCCATTCCTATAGGCATTGATACTTTCACATACTTAGCAAAAAAATATGTCTATATGTTGGAAAATATTTCCGGCCATTTTTAACCTAAGCGTGTAATAGTGATGCATATAACATCCTTTCAAGTCCTTTCCATAATCTACGGTCGTTATAAAACAATTTAGACGGGCAAATGAAACTGGGTCCACGGTTTCCACACAACAGTTCAAAAAGATAAGAAGAAGCACCTCTCTCTTCTTTAAGTAGACAGAGTTTCTCGCGATAAGTTCCTCTTCAAACACAAACAAACACACACACACACACACACAGGTCGCGTGACTTCTGTCTGAAGCTGATAGCACCACTCTTCTACGATGTCAACGATTCTGAAGGATGCCGTCTTCAAAATGGAAGCTCATTGGCCCAAACATATTGAAATATATCTTGTCCTATTTATTTTATGCCTATAAGGCTCTTTATATTATGTTTTTGGTATTCTATTAATAGATATATTTGCAGTTATGAATTTTGTGACAGTTAAAAACAATCGACATGAACTGACCACAAACTAATACCGGTATATGTGTCCGAATTTCCTTAGAGGACAATGGACTAAAATGTTTAAAACAGAGTCAATACGAATCAATGAACCTAAGAAGATATTGTCTTCGTAGGAACTTAATCTTGAAACACACAATTTCATCGTCAAACCATCTTCATTCTTAAACCATATGCATTACAGTCAGTGGATCTAATCCTGAACACCTGTACTTGGTGTGATGAAGAGATTGGAATTTTACGGGAACTTTTTGTCACCCGATTCTGGTCATCATGAATCATTTTATGAAAAGTCTAGAATATTTAATGGAATTATTTTTTGCGAAAAGTGGTCAATCCGACATCTTATTTTTAAAGCTTCATCATGTAACTACGCCTTTATAAAACAATTAGTTTATTGCTTTCTTTCTTAAAGCGTATTTAAAAAAAATAGTTGTAGACAATCTAGTAATAGCATCAATTGATTTTGTTTTTGATCTTTTTGTTTTTCGCAATGGTTTGTGTCTCAGTGGTAAGAGCGGACATGCTTTTTGTCATGATTGAAACCTTTATTTTACAGTTAGCCATTAATGCAGGCTGTTTATCTCAGACTGATCTGCATAGTCTCCAATTTTTATCAGTAAGTCCGGAGGTTACGAATATATCTATGTACGAATTGAAAAACTCTGAATAATCAAAATCATTACGCTATAAGTGAACTATTGGCAAACGAATGAAATCTTTATAATGGTGTTTATGCTTTGCAGCAATATTAGTAAAATGATCAATGATTCTTTCGTGCACCTGTCCACATCAGAAGAATATTACGGATGAACGCGTATTTCACTCCTGCAAAAGATGCAGCAATATATTTTGGATACCGCTAACAAATGTTCCAAAATGAAGCGATATACTTGCATCAACTGGTAGCACCAGACTGTTGCAATATTTAGTAGTTCTTGGAAATTGCAAGTTTTATAATTCCTCGGAATTGTGAAAATTTTTCCTTAAAAACACGTTACAGGAAAAGTTTAAAGACTACCATATATTTATGCAGAAGTAACGATGAGTTACTTACCCACCATTACAAACTGGCCAGCCATTATTTGCGTGGGGTTAGGATACAAACAATAAGAAAAAAGAATGCCAGCATCTGTATTAAATAAATTATGTGATCTGGCTGTGGCGAGAAGATTTTGGCAAGGCTTTTGCAAACTAAACTAAATCAAAAGAACCTTGTGATTTTCGAAATGACACGTCTGTACTTTATGCATTACGCTCAGACTAATATAGCAGTTCATGGCAGACAACTATATATATTGCTGCCAACCTATAAATCGCGGGTATGATAAGTGAAACCTCACGGCTTTTCACTTATTTCGATCCCAAATCCCGGAATAGTATAATTTAGGATAATTTTTCAGCTCTAATTTCTGAACATAAACAACAAATAGTGATCATCTTCATAATTTTGAATCAGCACTCAGCTGTGTAGGAACAGGTTTCGAGAAATGTATGGGATTTTCGTGTTTTATTATCAATGGATTGGTGGTGTATTTAAACATTTTATAATATAACAAACAGTTTAAAACTTGTCACTGTTTAATACATTGATGGTGTATTAAAAAACTTGAAAGATAATAAAAGTTTCAACTTGTTACTGTGTAACAGACATTTAATATCCATTAACTTGACAATGCGTAATGCTTTGTTACAAGTTGTTTAACAAGAAACAAACCTCGGTCATCAAGGATAACTTAGAAATAATTTATTTTGTCGAAATTACAAAGAAAGCATCTTTAGGCCTAGATGAAGAATAGTCAAGACGTAAAAATAAAGAATGCACATTCTAGTATCGGTGAATTTTTCTCGTGTTAAAACATCAAACAAGATTATTATATTCAAGTCGCATCGTCAACTCTAAGTAGCACATTATTGTCTACTGGATATATATAGTATTATGCGTAAAACTGACTAACGTTACCATTTATGAATTTCCGTAAATGGGTTGTACTGTACAACTGTAGTGTTTTGGTCCGCGATTTCCGAATAAGATATTGTTTCAGACGAACCTTTTGGCAATATTTTACTACTTCAAAATAAAGGAATAAATGCTTTTTTATTGTTGTTGTGACAAAATATTGTTTAGGCCTTTCAGATAATTTACAATTAATGCAAGGTTTCTTAACTAACGTCGCTGTGAGAGCTTTGTTTACTGCTAGTGTTAGCATTCCATCGCTAGGGGCGCTGCTATTGTCACCAGGATACCTCGAGGATAAAGTAGTCCCAGCCTCGTTTGAGAGAGTGGTGATACGGGTTTAGAAAACGATAGTATGGTTTTCCTGCTTGTAGGAAATGACGGTAAAATTCTGACTCTTTCTTGGGTAGAAAATTGGTAGGTATATAATAAATCATAATATACACCAAGATGTAAGCCGGACCAGAGAACTTCAAAATTCAAGTAGAAGGTATTGCCTTAGTAAAGTATCTCTCCTCTTTCAAGAAGTCGTCCTTTCGTTGATATTTATCAAGCCATTAGCGCGAAATGTCTTCCCATCTCTAACATAGAACACGATTTAACAAGATTTGTTTCGTAAAATACTTATGCTCCCACTGCAGAAAAAGTCCAAGTCTAGCAAGTCTTAAAAGCCGGTAGAGCTCGTACAAATCATTTAACACACAATAATTATCAGGTCATCTGCATACGCACATAGACATGCATAACAAGCATAACAATTCATAGGTAATACGGGTTTTGCGTAATCGTGTCATCCAGGTGTTACCAAAGCATTTTAAATTAAAAAATCAGAAACACTTATAACAAAACCCCAAAACTGTTTAATTGGCGTGAAAATCAAACCAGGTCATCTACCGATTGATAAAATAAAAAATCCTACCTAATTTCATTTTCAAAGGTCAAATGGTTTTTGCAAAAATCGTGCTAACACTTGCCGCGACGGACGCACGGACGGGATCAAATCAAGATGCCACCGCTGCAAGCAGTGGGAGCATGAAGACACAAAACCTCAAAGTCAGACCAGAATATGGGTCTGGCATATCTGTGAAATTAGCAGGATACATATATGGTCAAATATAGAGAACGGAAATTGCGAAAAATCCTCATCCTTGTATTTCTATGTTTCCGTATAGGCTGTCTATTCTCCACAGCTGTGAACATCGTGCTGGAATAAGCGCCAACGTTGGCAGTTGAAATATGTTGCGAAGAACGTATGTTCAAGTCTGTAGCACCGCATATACTCGCGTATAACCTAATAACAACTGCAAACTGCATAGACCCAGAGATGCCGTCGCATAATGCGCTGGCAGATTTGGGTCTATGCAGTTTGTAAGGACTAATCAGTAGAACAAACAGCATAGATCCTGATCTGCCGGCGCATTATGCGACGGCAAATCAGGGTCTATGTTGTTTTTATTTGGACCGCATTATACGCGAGTACATACGGTATTATGCGCTCTGTGGAAAGATAGAGCTAGTTTGGGTCAGAAAGTTGAAGTGCAATGTGGGAAATCAAACCCTTCACGACGGTATTTTTCATCCAGAATTAAATATGGGGGATCGACAGCGGTTATGTTTCAGATAGTGCGCACAAATAATGAACAATGAAATAAGTACATGACTATATGTTTCACTAAATATAGCAGCATCCGTTCAGTTATCCCCATTATTAGCCCAAAAGATGGCCTCTTTCGGCATTATTGTCAATTTCTGTTCTTTGATTGCTAAGGTGAAATGTTCTTGGACAATTAATGCACCTAGCATTAGCCCATGTTCTCGGACAGTTAACCCATCAAGTTTCTTTTATTCTTCCCTGAAGAATCAATGACAACGAACTAAATATTCACGAAAGAGAAGTAACTATTATGTTATAGAGGGTGGGAACAATTGGAATTATACATGATAAAGCAATATTATGTTATAGAGGGTGGGAAGAATTGGAATTATAGATGATAAAGCAATATTATGTTATAGAGGGTGGGAAGAATTGGAATTATAGATGATAAAGCAATATTATGTTATAGAGGGTGGGAAGAATTGGAATTATAGATGATAAAGCAATATTATGTTATAGAGGGTGGGAAGAATTGGAATTATAGATGATAAAGCAATATTATGTTATAGAGGGGGGGAAGAATTGGAATTATAGATGATAAAGCAATATTATGTGATAGAGGGTGGGAAGAATTGGAATTATAGATGATAAAGCAATATTATGTGATAGAGGGTGGGAAGAATTGGAATTATAGATGATAAAGCAATATTATGTGATAGAGGGTGGGAAGAATTGGAATTATAGATGATAAAGCAATATTATGTGATAGAGGGTGGGAAGAATTGGAATTATAGATGATAAAGCAATATTATGTTATAGAGGGTGGGAAGAATTGGAATTATAGATGATAAAGCAATATTATGTTATAGAGGGTGGGAAGAATTGGAATTATAGATGATAAAGCAATATTATGTTATAGAGGGTGGGAAGAATTGGAATTATACATGATAAAGCAATATTATGTTATAGAGGGTGGGAAGAATTGGAATTATACATGATAAAGCAATATTATGTGATAGAGGGTGGGAAGAATTGGAATTATACATGATAAAGCAATATTATGTGATAGAGGGTGGGAAGAATTGGAATTATAGATGATAAAGCAATATTATGTGATAGAGGGTGGGAAGAATTGGAATTATAGATGATAAAGCAATATTATGTTATAGAGGGTGGGAACAATTGGAATTATAGATGATAAAGCAATATTATGTTATAGAGGGTGGGAAGAATTGGAATTATACATGATAAAGCAATATTATGTTATAGAGGGTGGGAACAATTGGAATTATAGATGATAAAGCAATATTATGTTATAGAGGGTGGGAACAATTGGAATTATAGATGATAAAGCAATATTATGTGATAGAGGGTGGGAACAATTGGAATTATAGATGATAAAGCAATATTATGTGATAGAGGGTGGGAAGAATTGGAATTATAGATGATAAAGCAATATTATGTTATAGAGGGTGGGAAGAATTGGAATTATAGATGATAAAGCAATATTATGTTATAGAGGGTGGGAACAATTGGAATTATAGATGATAAAGCAATATTATGTTATAGAGGGTGGGAAGAATTGGAATTATAGATGATAAAGCAATATTATGTTATAGAGGGTGGGAAGAATTGGAATTATAGATGATAAAGCAATATTATGTTATAGAGGGTGGGAAGAATTGGAATTATACATGATAAAGCAATATTATGTTATAGAGTGTGGGAAGAATTGGAATTATACATGATAAAGCAATATTATGTTATAGAGGGTGGGAAGAATTGGAATTATAGATGATAAAGCAATATTATGTTATAGAGGGTGGGAAGAATTGGAATTATAGATGATAAAGCAATATTATGTTATAGAGGGTGGGAAGAATTGGAATTATAGATGATAAAGCAATATTATGTTATAGAGGGTGGGAAGAATTGGAATTATAGATGATAAAGCAATATTATGTTATAGAGGGTGGGAAGAATTGGAATTATAGATGATAAAGCAATATTATGTTATAGAGGGTGGGAAGAATTGGAATTATAGATGATAAAGCAATATTATGTTATAGAGGGTGGGAAGAATTGGAATTATAGATGATAAAGCAATATTATGTGATAGAGGGTGGGAACAATTGGAATTATAGATGATAAAGCAATATTATGTGATAGAGGGTGGGAAGAATTGGAATTATAGATGATAAAGCAATATTATGTGATAGAGGGTGGGAAGAATTGGAATTATAGATGATAAAGCAATATTATGTTATAGAGGGTGGGAAGAATTGGAATTATAGATGATAAAGCAATATTATGTTATAGAGGGTGGGAAGAATTGGAATTATAGATGATAAAGCAATATTATGTTATAGAGGGTGGGAAGAATTGGAATTATAGATGATAAAGCAATATTATGTTATAGAGGGTGGGAAGAATTGGAATTATAGATGATAAAGCAATATTATGTTATAGAGGGTGGGAACAATTGGAATTATAGATGATAAAGCAATATTATGTTATAGAGGGTGGGAAGAATTGGAATTATAGATGATAAAGCAATATTATGTTATAGAGGGTGGGAAGAATTGGAATTATAGATGATAAAGCAATATTATGTTATAGAGGGTGGGAAGAATTGGAATTATAGATGATAAAGCAATATTATGTTATAGAGGGTGGGAAGAATTGGAATTATAGATGATAAAGCAATATTATGTTATAGAGGGTGGGAAGAATTGGAATTATAGATGATAAAGCAATATTATGTTATAGAGGGTGGGAAGAATTGGAATTATAGATGATAAAGCAATATTATGTTATAGAGGGTGGGAAGAATTGGAATTATAGATGATAAAGCAATATTATGTTATAGAGGGTGGGAAGAATTGGAATTATAGATGATAAAGCAATATTATGTTATAGAGGGTGGGAAGAATTGGAATTATAGATGATAAAGCAATATTATGTTATAGAGGGTGGGAAGAATTGGAATTATAGATGATAAAGCAATATTATGTTATAGAGGGTGGGAAGAATTGGAATTATAGATGATAAAGCAATATTATGTTATAGAGGGTGGGAAGAATTGGAATTATAGATGATAAAGCAATATTATGTTATAGAGGGTGGGAAGAATTGGAATTATAGATGATAAAGCAATATTATGTTATAGAGGGTGGGAAGAATTGGAATTATAGATGATAAAGCAATATTATGTTATAGAGGGTGGGAAGAATTGGAATTATAGATGATAAAGCAATATTATGTTATAGAGGGTGGGAAGAATTGGAATTATAGATGATAAAGCAATATTATGTTATAGAGGGTGGGAAGAATTGGAATTATAGATGATAAAGCAATATTATGTTATAGAGGGTGGGAAGAATTGGAATTATAGATGATAAAGCAATATTATGTTATAGAGGGTGGGAAGAATTGGAATTATAGATGATAAAGCAATATTATGTTATAGAGGGTGGGAAGAATTGGAATTATAGATGATAAAGCAATATTATGTTATAGAGGGTGGGAAGAATTGGAATTATAGATGATAAAGCAATATTATGTTATAGAGGGTGGGAAGAATTGGAATTATAGATGATAAAGCAATATTATGTTATAGAGGGTGGGAAGAATTGGAATTATACATGATAAAGCAATATTATGTTATAGAGGGTGGGAAGAATTGGAATTATAGATGATAAAGCAATATTATGTTATAGAGGGTGGGAAGAATTGGAATTATAGATGATAAAGCAATATTATGTTTTATAGAGGGTGGGAAGAATTGGAATTATACATGATAAAGCAATATTATGTTATAGAGGGTGGGAAGAATTGGAATTATACATGATAAAGCAATATTATGTTATAGAGGGTGGGAAGAATTGGAATTATAGATGATAAAGCAATATTATGTTATAGAGGGGTGGGAAGAATTGGAATTATAGATGATAAAGCAATATTATGTTACAGAGGGTGGGAAGAATTGGAATTATAGATGATAAAGCAATATTATGTTATAGAGGGTGGGAAGAATTGGAATTATACATGATAAAGCAATATTATGTTATAGAGGGTGGGAAGAATTGGAATTATACATGATAAAGCAATATTATGTTATAGAGGGTGGGAGAATTGGAATTATACATGATAAAGCAATATTATGTTATAGAGGGTGGGAAGAATTGGAATTATACATGATAAAGCAATATTATGTTATAGAGGGTGGGAAGAATTGGAATTATAGATGATAAAGCAATATTATGTTATAGAGGGTGGGAAGAATTGGAATTATAGATGATAAAGCAATATTATGTTATAGAGGGTGGGAAGAATTGGAATTATAGATGATAAAGCAATATTATGTTATAGAGGGTGGGAAGAATTGGAATTATAGATGATAAAGCAATATTATGTTATAGAGGGTGGGAACAATTGGAATTATACATGATAAAGCAATATTATGTTATAGAGGGTGGGAACAATTGGAATTATACATGATAAAGCAATATTATGTTATAGAGGGTGGGAAGAATTGGAATTATACATGATAAAGCAATATTATGTTATAGAGGGTGGGAAGAATTGGAATTATACATGATAAAGCAATATTATGTTATAGAGGGTGGGAAGAATTGGAATTATAGATGATAAAGCAATATTATGTTATAGAGGGTGGGAAGAATTGGAATTATAGATGATAAAGCAATATTATGTTATAGAGGGTGGGAATATGTTATAGAGGGTGGGAAGAATTGGAATTATACATGATAAAGCAATATTATGTTATAGAGGGTGGGAAGAATTGGAATTATAGATGATAAAGCAATATTATGTTATAGAGGGTGGGAAGAATTGGAATTATACATGATAAAGCAATATTATGTTATAGAGGGTGGGAAGAATTGGAATTATAGATGATAAAGCAATATTATGTTATAGAGGGTGGGAAGAATTGGAATTATAGATGATAAAGCAATATTATGTTATAGAGGGTGGGAAGAATTGGAATTATAGATGATAAAGCAATATTATGTTATAGAGGGTGGGAAGAATTGGAATTATAGATGATAAAGCAATATTATGTTATAGAGGGTGGGAAGAATTGGAATTATACATGATAAAGCAATATTATGTTATAGAGGGTGGGAAGAATTGGAATTATAGATGATAAAGCAATAATATGTTATAGAGGGTGGGAAGAATTGGAATTATAGATGATAAAGCAATATTATGTGATAGAGGGTGGGAAGAATTGGAATTATAGATGATAAAGCAATATTATGTGATAGAGGGTGGGAAGAATTGGAATTATAGATGATAAAGCAATATTATGTGATAGAGGGTGGGAAGAATTGGAATTATAGATGATAAAGCAATATTATGTGATAGAGGGTGGGAAGAATTGGAATTATAGATGATAAAGCAATATTATGTGATAGAGGGTGGGAAGAATTGGAATTATAGATGATAAAGCAATATTATGTGATTGAGGGTGGGAAGAATTGGAATTATAGATGATAAAGCAATATTATGTGATAGAGGGTGGGAAGAATTGGAATTATAGATGATAAAGCAATATTATGTGATAGAGGGTGGGAAGAATTGGAATTATAGATGATAAAGCAATATTATGTGATAGAGGGTGGGAAGAAGTGGAATTATAGATGATAAAGCAATATTATGTGATAGAGGGTGGGAAGAAGTGGAATTATAGATGATAAAGCAATATTATGTGATAGAGGGTGGGAAGAATTGGAATTATAGATGATAAAGCAATATTATGTGATAGAGGGTGGGAAGAATTGGAATTATACATGATAAAGCAATATTATGTTATAGAGGGTGGGAACAATTGGAATTATACATGATAAAGCAATATTATGTTATAGAGGGTGGGAACAATTGGAATTATAGATGATAAAGCAATATTATGTTATAGAGGGTGGGAACAATTGGAATTATAGATGATAAAGCAATATTATGTGATAGAGGGTGGGAACAATTGGAATTATAGATGATAAAGCAATATTATGTTATAGAGGGTGGGAAGAATTGGAATTATAGATGATAAAGCAATATTATGTGATAGAGGGTGGGAACAATTGGAATTATAGATGATAAAGCAATATTATGTGATAGAGGGTGGGAAGAATTGGAATTATAGATGATAAAGCAATATTATGTTATAGAGGGTGGGAAGAATTGGAATTATAGATGATAAAGCAATATTATGTTATAGAGGGTGGGAAGAATTGGAATTATAGATGATAAAGCAATATCATGTTATAGAGGGTGGGAAGAATTGGAATTATAGATGATAAAGCAATATCATGTTATAGAGGGTGGGAAGAATTGGAATTATAGATGATAAAGCAATATCATGTTATAGAGGGTGGGAAGAATTGGAATTATAGATGATAAAGCAATATCATGTTATAGAGGGTGGGAACAATTGGAATTATAGATGAGGGTGGGAACAATTGGAATTATACATGATAAAGCAATATTATGTGATAGAGGGTGGGAACAATTGGAATTATAGATGATAAAGCAATATTATGTGATAGAGGGTGGGAACAATTGGAATTATAGATGATAAAGCAATATTATGTTATAGAGGGTGGGAACAATTGGAATTATAGATGATAAAGCAATATTATGTGATAGAGGGTGGGAACAATTGGAATTATAGATGATAAAGCAATATTATGTGATAGAGGGTGGGAACAATTGGAATTATAGATGATAAAGCAATATTATGTGATAGAGGGTGGGAACAATTGGAATTATAGATGATAAAGCAATATTATGTGATAGAGGGTGGGAACAATTGGAATTATAGATGATAAAGCAATATTATGTGATGAGTGAGGGTGGGAACAATTGGAATTATAGATGATAAAGCAAATATTATGTGATAGAGGGTGGGAAACAATTGGAATTATAGATGATAAAGCAGATATTATGTGATTGAGGGTGGGTACATTTGGAATTATAGATGATAAAGCAATATTATGTGATAGAGGGTGGGAACAATTGGAATTATAGATGATAAAGCAATATTATGTGATAGAGGGTGGGAACAATTGGAATTATAGATGATAAAGCAATATTATGTGATAGAGGGTGGGAACAATTGGAATTATAGATGATAAAGCAATATTATGTTATAGAGGGTGGGAACAATTGGAATTATAGATGATAAAGCAATATTATGTTATAGAGGGTGGGAACAATTGGAATTATAGATGATAAAGCAATATTATGTTACAGAGGGTGGGAACAATTGGAATTATAGATGATAAAGCAATATTATGTTATAGAGGGTGGGAACAATTGGAATTATAGATGATAAAGCAATATTATGTTACAGAGGGTGGGAACAATTGGAATTATAGATGATAAAGCAATATTATGTTACAGAGGGTGGGAACAATTGGAATTATAGATGATAAAGCAATATTATGTTATAGAGGGTGGGAAGAATTGGAATTATAGATGATAAAGCAATATTATGTTATAGAGGGTGGGAAGAATTGGAATTATAGATGATAAAGCAATATTATGTTATAGAGGGTGGGAAGAATTGGAATTATAGATGATAAAGCAATATTATGTTATAGAGGGTGGAAGAATTTGAATTATAGAGGATAAAGCAATATATGGTTATAGAGGTGGGAATATGTTATAGTGGGGTAAGAATTGGAATTATACATGATAAAGCAATATTATGTTATAGAGGGTGGGAACAATTGGAATTATAGATGATAAAGCAATATTTCTGTTATAGAGTGTGGGGAACAATTGGAATTATAGATGATAAAGCAAATATATGCTTATAGAGGGTGGGAAGAATTGGAATTATAGATGATAAAGCAATATTATGTTATAGAGGGTGGGAAGAGTTGGAATTATACATGATAAAGCAATATTATGGTTTATAGAAGGGTGGGAAGAATTGGAATTATAGATGATAAAGCAATATTATGTTATAGAGGGGTGGGAACAATTGGAATTATACAATGATAAAGCAATATTATGTTATAAGAGGGTGGGGAAGAATTGAATTATACATTTATGTTATAGAGGGTGGGAAGAATTAGGAATTATACATGATAAAGCAATATTATGTTATAGAGGGTGGGAAGAATTGGAATTATAGATGATAAAGCAATATTATGTTATAGAGGGTGGGAAGAATTGGAATTATAGATGATAAAGCAATATTATGTTATAGAGGGTGGGAAGAATTGGAATTATACATGATAAAGCAATATTATGTTATAGAGGGTGGGAACAATTGGAATTATAGATGATAAAGCAATATTATGTTATAGAGGGTGGGAACAATTGGAATTATAGATGATAAAGCAATATTATGTTATAGAGGGTGGGAACAATTGGAATTATAGATGATAAAGCAATATTATGTTATAGAGGGTGGGAAGAATTGGAATTATAGATGATAAAGCAATATTATGTTATAGAGGGTGGGAAGAATTGGAATTATACATGATAAAGCAATATTATGTTATAGAGGGTGGGAAGAATTGGAATTATAGATGATAAAGCAATATTATGTTATAGAGGGTGGGAACAATTGGAATTATAGATGATAAAGCAATATTATGTTATAGAGGGTGGGAAGAATTGGAATTATACATGATAAAGCAATATTATGTTATAGAGGGTGGGAAGAATTGGAATTATACATGATAAAGCAATATTATGTTATAGAGGGTGGGAAGAATTGGAATTATACATGATAAAGCAATATTATGTTATAGAGGGTGGGAAGAATTGGAATTATACATGATAAAGCAATATTATGTTATAGAGGGTGGGAAGAATTGGAATTATACATGATAAAGCAATATTATGTTATAGAGGGTGGGAAGAATTGGAATTATAGATGATAAAGCAATATTATGTTATAGAGGGTGGGAAGAATTGGAATTATAGATGATAAAGCAATATTATGTTATAGAGGGTGGGAAGAATTGGAATTATAGATGATAAAGCAATATTATGTTATAGAGGGTGGGAAGAATTGGAATTATACATGATAAAGCAATATTATGTAATCCCATTTAAAAAAATATTGCACAAGCAAAGGTTTTTATTCAATCTAACAACAAAAGAGAGTTATTTTGTGTATTATGAGATGACATACATGTAGCGGAACAGGCTACCTGAGTAGCATGAATGATAAACTTTCCCACCCCATGCCCACTGGATGTCAAACAGCTTGACGCATTTCATGGCGTTCATTCCCATGTTTTCCATAATCTCGCGCACATTTATAATTCCGTTGATTCATATCATGCAAAAAAAATGCAGGCAGAGTAGTTTCCCTTGCCGCTATTTTAATTCCCTCAGGATTAAGAGTTCCTTTCATTAACATGCAATGTTTTATATCATGAAAATATATTTTCATTGAGTCAAGCACTCATTGCATGAAACCATTACTTTTGATTTCAAAATTCCTTTCATTAACATGCAATGTTTTATATCATGAAAATATATTTACATTGAGTCGAGCACTCATTGCATGAAACTATTACTTTTGAATTCAAAATTCCTTTCATTAACATGCAATGTTTTATATCATGAAAATATATTTTCATTGAGTCAAGCACTCATTGCATGGAACTATTACTTTTGATTTCAAAATTCCTTTCATTAACATGCAATGTTTTATATCATGAAAATATATTTACATTGAGTCAAGCACTCATTGATTCCTTTCATTAACATGCAATGTTTTATATCATGAAAATATATTTACATTGAGTCAAGCACTCATTGATTCCTTTCATTAACATGCAATGTTTTATATCATGAAAATATATTTACATTGAGTCAAGCACTCATTGATTCCTTTCATTAACATGCAATGTTTTATATCATGAAAATATATTTACATTGAGTCAAGCACTCATTGCACGAAACTATTACTTTTTAATTCAAAATACCGAAGTTCTTTGACCTATTGTCAGTGTTGTCATACAATGGTTATCTCAGTGACATGTAAGGTGGTAATATTTAATTTTTAAAGTTTATCTAATATAACCGATTACAAATAGATGGTAAAAACCAAGTATGGAATTTTTTTTACTTTTTGGGTCCAGGATATATAAATGCAAGGTAACTTGATTTAAATAAGTTTGTAATATAATGTATGTATGTATGTATGTATGTATGTATGTATGTATGTATGTATGTATGTATGTATGTATGTTTGATAAAACCATCCAAAAGAAAGTGACCTATTAATACATCTACTACCCAGAGCCAATTCGTACATCGAGGTCTCTTTCAGATGTAAATAACTGAGATCTAAATGAAGATATATTAAAAAATGATGACATAATTGGAGAAAGCATTTTGTCTTTTATCAAAAGCACTAGTATTCTTTATTTGTCATGTCCATAATAGCCAATGATAGACCCTTAATTTGTGACGCGTGCTTTCTAATCTGGTTTAATGGATTAAAAGTTTCTTCTGGAAGCTTGTCCTATTCTTCCGTATTTTAATGTGAAGATCAATTACTGCTATCGCACAATGATTTCCTTCAATATGTATGTTGATGTTCTAAGTTTTGTCCTGTTCCCATCATTACCCACTTTTATGGTCAGTAGTGTCCTGACTATGCTAATGATGCACGCCATTCATCTAGGTTCATTTAGGTTCAGATTGGAAACACATTCATTTTGATACCTGAAACACATCTCAGTACACTCATTGGATTTGGTTGAAAAAGCTTACAGACACTGGAAAGTCAACGTGACTTGATGTCTGACTACCCAAGAGAGAGAGAGAGAATATTTCTTGGATAACGTCGTAGGGTTGTACGGAATGAGTGTCAAAGTAAGTTTTATTATTACCTTCATCTTATGAGTTAACGTAAGTTAACATCAGAGTAAATGTACAAGTCATTGGTACCTTTCTGACTCGAGCGCTTCTATGTTCGAAGGTGGAAATTTCTGGATACACGTATTAATATTTTTACAGACTTATTTTATTGGTCAAAGTTTTCCAAATGTACAAGCATCCTGGCGCCAGCCGCAGAAGCAGAGAAACTGGCCACTAATACATTCATATGTAATCCTTACTTATTAACTGTTCTAAATTTAAACCCTTTCAGTTTCACAATGGCTCTAGTCAGTGGCTCTTTCGGCGTTTTTCCTCGCTAATTCTTGCTTTCTTGTTTAATTTAAGTTACATTTACTATGTTTACAAGGCAGATAAACCAATCATTATGTCTTAATTATAATTCTGCTACTGTTGCTTGATACGTAAAGTCACTACTTGTGTCTTCTTGAGGCTGTCATTGAGCCATCTCTTTTGATGTTTGATCAAGGTGGTATCTGGTGTGCTAGAGAAGTTCAATGTCAGTTTCGCAGTGTATATTTATTTTATGTGGCTTACTTGACATGGTTAACCTCAGTCCTCTCTCGAGGCCATTTGAGACTGATAGCGAAAGTTTGGATAAATAGCAGCATTTCTTGTTAAAGAAATAAGACTTCGCCACTTTTTTCAGCCCGGTTCAGTTTAAATAGACAACCATGAGCAGATAAATTGGGCACATGCCATACTTATTGTTTAGAAGTAGTGTATTTTTGACACGTAAACTTTCTTAAGTGTAATTATTTTTATTGTCTTTTAGCTGTTGTCTAACCAAAAGTGAAAGAAATGTATACGTATAAATAATGTTCATGTATTTGGTAATGAAATGATCATTAATTTCTGTACATTATATAATTAGATCTTTCTCTATATGCTGTGCGTTTCATGTATTTGGTAATGAAATGATCATTCATTTCTGTACATGATATAATTAGATCTTTCACTATATGCTATGCGTTTCATGTGAATAATAAACTTCAGATAAATAGGATTTAAATAATGCTTTCCATGAGAAAAACATTTCCTATATTAATTTCTCAAATTTATAACAATATTAAAAAGGGACAAACTTGCATTAGTATTATTCTTTATCAATTCGAAATAATGTAAATAATTGTCTATTAAGGAAAAACTTGAAATAAAGCTTTAAGACGGTACGTCACAAACTTTAATATATTTTCACATACCATGCCAGTAAATTTGGACACTCATAAATTACGAAAATGGACAATTCATAACATTGATCTGCGTTAAAACCAATTCGGAAAACTTTTTTTGTTAGAATTTATTTTCAAGAGCGCTTTAAAGTATATTGATAAGGCAGTTAACTTGAACATAAACGACCTTTATAAACATAAATCATTAATTCGCAACGAGTTACTGAATGAAGAAAAAAAGGTTTACGGGTGAAAATAAATTTCATATGCACCAGTATCGAAGAATTAAAGTGAAAACCATTTCGTTGCACGCAAAGAAGCAATAGTTAAACCTGTCAGAGAAGTTACGCTTTTAGAACGAATCAGAATGGACTGCATCAAATGTATTCACACTGTATGAGCAGGTATGAACAAGATCTATTTCTTCAATTACCTACTCACAATTACGTCGGATAACAAGGATATTTGTCATTTTCATTTTTCATAGTAATTGGATTGGAAAGGATATATTTTTAAAAACTCAGACGATAATTAACAGCATGCCACATGTCTCTGCTTAATATGTGTTTAATGTGTATTAAATGACTAAACAAGTAACGGTTCATTGCAAGCTGTCAAATGCGAACCGCAGCATAGCTTTTAAAATACTTTTCTCGGAAAACACAAATTAAACAAAACAAAAAATGATGTAAGCATTGCAACATTACTATTTTTTATACTTGATGAAGAATATTTAGTGTAGCGTCGATCGATCATAGAGACAATCCTGGCTAGATATCTTTCTTTACCCGTGCGCAAAAAGAAAAAGAGTATGGAAGCATGGAAAGGACATAGGTAAAAAACAATTTTGTTGAATAGCATCTGGTGATAATTATCTCGTATCTACGAGATATTATGTCGTCGGAACGAGGTATGTTTTGGCCACTCGATGTTATGTCGTGGTAATGAGATAAATATTTCTAGGCTACGAGATTCATTTTAGAGATATTATGTCGTGGCAACGAGAAACTATCTTGTGGCATCGAGATATTGCCACAAACTTGTTTTTGAAAAAAAAAAATTTCAGTGATAATGATAAGGAGGGAATAAAACATACTGAGCATTTATTGAATGATTGTCCAGTTACTAAAATTATTTGTGGAATGGATCCGAACTTATGACCCGAATTTTAGAATTACACAAAAATGTTTTTATTGTAAATACATTTTTGTATAGGATTATCAGCTTCACTAATTTTGCTTGCAAAATATGTATACAGATCACGAGGAGTATAAAAAAATCCCAAATCTGACCTATTATAAAAAGTTGTATATACTCATATCAAACCCTGGAAAAATATGTTGCCAAAGTGAACAACAGAATTCACGATTTTGAGAAAAAGTGGATCCTATTGTAAATTTTTGGTATGTGATTTTGTTGTTATATTTATTAATTTTGTTTAAAAGTTGTTTTACACTTTCATGAGTTTTGGGGGGCTTTTTGTTGTTGCAAAGGAAACAATGTTACATAAGGAAAAAACCCCAACAAAAACAGGCAATTTAATAACACCTGATAGTTTGTGTGCGAGTGTATTTCCGTGTACAATAGTTGCGAATGTGTGTGTGTGTGTGTGTGTTTATTTAAGGTGTTTAAGTAAACCAATGTATGTAAAGTCAGGATACAAAGCAATTTAAGGTAATGTCCCGTACACCAGGCCAGGTGGTGATGTAGGGAAACATGTAAAATCCTGACAACTTATGTTCAATAAAACAAAAGTTATTATTTAAAAAGAAAAGAAGAGGGAATATCCTAACTCTTGGCTGACTAGTTTTAACCGAATATAAAAGTTATTGGCACGGTACTGAGAAACTGTGTGCATAAATGAACTATTAGGCACCAGTATCCAACTTACAGAGAAAATCCAGTCATCACACGAGCATCGGTAAACGGTCTTCAGAAATGTCAAGTTTATGTCGCCACTTTTTTGTGCCTGAAATGCAAACATTGTATCACTACTACGTAAACTATCATTAATATCCATCTACTCTCCCGTTTCGAAAAGTTAAATCGTACCCAATCTTTTTATTTTATATATTAAAAGGCATTTGATTCAATCGTATGAGCCAAATACGATTTGCCTAGTAGAAGGAATTATATTTCCATAAACTGAATAGGTATGATGGTATTTCACATTTGATTTTGAAAAGAGGTTTCTGTCCAGTTCCGACAAATGTTCAGAATGAAACTTCGGTATCTGTTATAAATGGCTAAATCTCAGCCAGTCTATTTTCTTGATAACGATTCACTCCGATTTATAACTAGGATTATGAACTGCTGCATTAACAATCTACGACATAGAAATTAACTAAATTGAAGCTCTGATTAATGAACCGTTCAGCGAACAATTTGAGGGCAATGTGAAAATGCATTACGACTGTGTTGAGGTAATTACTTGTTTGCCCTTGTTCCTGCTTGATGCATGTTTTATGTGCGTTTAATTGCCAGAAAGCGGTGCTTCATTGAAAGTTGTTCAGGAAGAAACAAAAGTTGGCACGTGTCAAGCATGGCATGTAAAAATCACTTTGCGCCTCACTACATGCACATACAGGTAAACCGTATGCATAAGGAAACTAACGTTGTTAAAGCACTTAATTTTCAACCGTTGTAAACTTAAACTCACCCTAACTTTTTCGTTTAAGTAGGTAAGAAATAAGATTTGTACTGTATGGTCTTTTTCCTATCTGTCCATTAATTCGATCTTTTACCATCACCGTCCCTTCTTGTCTACTACTACTACCACTAGAACTACTACTGCATACCTGTGACACTTTCAGAGTACAAGACTGTGCGATTTTACACAATGTTCTGTGAAATTTGAAAACGTTCGTGAGTTCTAATTTATGTATTGAATAAATATAAAAGACGTGACTACGTGAGCTTCATGATGTATCTACAAGGCAGATGCATGCTTTTCCGAAAAGTGCATTGACATTCTGTAACTGTCACAGTGATTTCTCCAGATGAAGTTTCCACTTTTCCATTTTCTCTGATTTCAATGCCACGAGCTCCTCTGATATATTGCTCTACAAGTTTCAATGCACAGGGAGTCAGAAAGGACCGGTACTTGCTAACCACATCCGATGTAGTGCTGCCTGAACATGGGGCCCTTTGGTATGTGGGATGGACTTTTTGGTTGCTTACTTTTCCCATGGTATTTAGGAAGGAGAGGAATGCAGACAGGAAGTCAACCAAGGATATCGTTCGGGACACCGCCGTGTATTGGAGCTTTTGGAAGAAGGATTGTATCCTGTTGTTGGTGGTACAGAGGGTGTCATAGCCTCTGACTTAAGTCCTTCAACCCCTTTTTCTCTGATTACATTCCAGTTGTGATTGAAGTAATCCATCACATTATCCAGCCCCATGTATTTGAGGTTAGAATATTTCTATTCGCAGACGTCTTCAGCCAAACTTTATAGCTTAAAGAATCACTATCCTGTGACAACTGGAACTCAGGAAGGGAGACTATGAGATGGTCCACTGTGTATTGAGTTCTTTCCTCACACTGTGAGATATCACAGGTATACTACTGTTGCTGGTGCTGCTGCTGCTACTACTACTACAGCCACCACCACCACCGCCTCCAACTCCGCCACTGCTACTAGTCGTTAGCCTGCCATGGTCTAAAAATCCTCAAAGTTTTCGACTTGTTGGCATTTTCTAGTACAAACATAAAAATTCCCTCATTTTGTTGCTAAAAGTGTCCTCATAATGGTGCCAGGTGGGTGTCACTTTGGATCTTGTACTATAGGGCAGGGCCGTCGTAAGGGGCGGGCGAAACGTGCGATCGCCCAGGGCGTCAACACGGGGGGGGGGGGCTCCATTTCGCAGAGCTTGCAGTCTTTTTTACCGAGTGATGGGCGCCTAAGTTTCTACCAGCGCCAACTTGCGAAGGCCCTGCTATAGGGGTCATAATTAGGTCAGATGTCAAGTACGTACAAATGCAATATACAATAAGACTTCATTAAACATTATAATTTACAAAATTTCGACTTGAAGCTTTAATAAAATATGAGATCTGTGTCATCAAAAGTGAAAATGATAATGTAAAATCATGTTAGCCCTTCCTTTTGTCTGTATGTCAATTTTTTTATCTTACTAAGATCATTGGTGCACGCTCAAACTATATAATCAGCTAACCATAGGCCTTGGATGATGATTTTGAGTGAAAGTTAATATCCATGCTGGATGAAATACCAGGAAGAGCAGGATTATGTATTACTTTCAAACTGCCACTTTTGAGAGAGAGAGAGAGAGAGAGAGAGAGAGAGAGAGAGAGAGAGAGAGAGAGAGAGAGAGAGAGAGAGAAAGAAAGGTCAGAGGTTAAATGAGTGCAAAGTTCTTTATTCAATTTTAAGATGATTGTTTTTTAATTGAGTCATAACAGAATGAGCATGGAAGGAAGTTAGTAAAATAGATGGTGGCCAGTGTGCGATATCTAAGGCATTTATTCTTCTGAGAATTGTTAGAAATTAGAGGGGTTTGTATTACTAACATTTCTTACAATATTTCCTTACAAACCTTGTATTTGATTGAGCAAATGGAACTGTACATTTTATTTGCTGATTTGTATTGCCTCTTAATGAGTCCATCCACCCCCGCACCAATGAAAGGTATCAAAGTATTGACAGTACTGAGGTGAAACAATTTTGGTGACTCGCAGAAAAATATTTACTACTCCGATTTTAAGACATCATTGTATGCTTCATTATCAGAATAAATATATTCACGTAAAGAGTAATACGGTGTATTTAGGGGAATCTTTGGTGTCACATTTTAGTCTACATTCTGACTAAAAAAGGGGACAGTACTCTCAGGCACATGCAGAGTTTTCTTCACGATGTACTACCACATCAATCCAGTGTTATATAATCTTTATCATCATATAGTCATGCGGGATAGAAACATTTCTACTGCGATTGTTAGATATCATATTAACAATATATCAATATTAACCTGTAACTAAGCTTTTTGAAGAATATATATATATATATATATATATATATATATATATATATATATATATATATATATATATATATATATATACAGACATTAATATCTAGGGTGCAAAATTGCAAAGTTGTCGGGTTCAAATTTGTTAACAATGACAAATTTTGTGACAAGGAGAGTGTGGAAGGACATTTATTCCAGCAAGGTCCTAAGTCCAACACTGTGTACTTTTCTTTAACAGAAAGAAACTCTTTCATAACCAAATTTAAATCTGGCGACATGACTAAACATTCTAGTGTACTTGTATGTCTCTGGCACATTTCGAAATTAAAACCAATGTTTGCGGCAAGGTGGGTGGTAAGCTGGTACCTTCCATAACGTTAGCAAGTAATTTCATCTGACTGCAATTCAGAGTTTTATGTTACCGACATCCTATGTCCCCATCCCCCCCCCTCTCTCTCTCTCTCAAAATTGAATAAAGTGTTGTGTTTTTTTTATATCTAAAACCTCCTATTGCCTATTTCGACTCATCCAATTGCGCTGACGACGTTGCTAGGGAACTTGCAAGGAAATGTTCTGTCTTTCTTTGTTTAAATTTCGCCAATCAAAGATGCAAGAATGTGACTGGAAATTGACATAGAATGTGACTGGAAATTTTCATATCTTCAATACCCATTGAGATTCAGAGATAAAATTTAGAAACACAAATAGCAAATTAAATTGTCTACAACTTTGATGCATATATATGGCTAGTTTCATTTAACTAGATTTTTTAGCTGGAAGTTGTCCAATACATTTTTAAACAGTCGTATTTACTGGAACAAAATTAGAGTGTCAACTTTCTATTTTTAAATCTAATCCATAATCTAAAGCGCTGACTAGTGGGTCACTAGGTCAGTACACTAGAATGCTTAATCATGTAGCCATTTTTTGATTTTGTTATGATAAAGTGTCTTACTATTAAAGAAATGATACAATATTGGACTTACGACCTTGCTGGAGTTAATATCCTTTTTCATTCCACCCGTCACAAACTTTGCCATAAATAACAAATTTGAAAGCGAGAGCTTTGATTTTTTTACAGTAGCTGTTACACTCTGTATCACTTATAAAACTACTCACATCAGTGTGTATCTGCAAAGATACGGTGTATTGCAAAGGTTACAGACTTAATTTCGATTTTAATCTATTCTCTCCGTTCTCTGGATCTGGTTGTTTTAGGAAACATACAAGAAAAGGAAACAAACAATTTATCACACACACACACACACACACACACACACACACACACACACACACACACACACACACACACACTGACTTTTATATACAAGAAAATTGCAATTATCAGTTAGGACAAATATTATCGATTTATTTCTTAGAATGATCTAATTCAACATCGTTGTTTTCCATGCCATGAAAACAGTTTGTTGTTTGTTAGCTACACAGATATTTTGTTTTGTTCTGCTTAAGCTTTGTATGCCTTTTCATATGGGATTCCGTAGAAAGATGTCGCTAGAAATGATCAAGTACGGGATTCCATAGAAAGGTGTCGCTAGAAATGATCCGGTATGGAACACTCATAATTAGAAGAGCATAATAATAGGCGCCATCAATTAAGATGCTCTTACAATTGATATATTAAGAATCAATTTTAGAGCAACTCTTTGATACATGCTGACATTGGAGCATAGTCGATGTGATCACTGGAGGAGGCGCAAACGTGAAAAACTCGTTCTAAGTAATTGAGCATGGTGTGGACTGGACTTCAGACTGTTTCTGTTGTGCGTTTGCAACGTATTTTATATAGATATAAAACAGAATGCAGTACGGTTCAACATATACTTTCGGATGAAGTTGCCGTGCACTCATTCCTTTGTGGTGCAATGATATAGTCACTAATGATGGCAATTATTCTCCTGTTTAGTACGCCAATAGGGTGACAGGTAAATATGATAAAAGGGTGAGGTAACAGCTCCTTTTGAAAAAGCCTCTGTATTAGTTTGCCAATTTAGATAATATTCAAACCATTTTTTTCCACCAGAATTAAATTTATTCCATTCAAACACGATATGTTGAATAAAATTCAGATATATTTTCTTTTATATTATAATCCAGAACCAAAGCTGACTCTAGCAAATCGAAAATTCCTCTATCCACCGCTTTCTGTGATCCAATTTATTCCGGCATATCTCAATTTTCGTGTTATAAACAAATCGTTGGTACTGAAATTCGTGGATGTGTGCTTTATGTGGAAGGGGATGTTATATGTGTTTTATGGGGAAGGCGGTGTTATATGTGTTCACAGATGACTCTTTGATAGCTGTGTCTCTAAATTCGACATGTGAAACAGTTATCATCTGAAATAAGAAACGCAAATGGGAACCTGACGAATAAAGGTGAATTAACAACATCTTTGTTTCCATCCCACTGATCCCATGATATATAAGAAACCCATTGATCTACGTATATAAACTTTCTATACGGTAAGCTCTCACCGTAACAAGGTGTCAACAGCCAGCAGCCTCTAAAATAGCATGAATAGTTCCAAGCAGTCTTTATTGATCTTCTGTTCTTCGCTCTTTGAAAGCCCGAGCAAACGCACCTTTGATAACGTTAAAATGTTAAGCCTAATATTAAATAATTCAGGATCTCAAGTTCAAAGCTGTCAGGTTGTTGAGGCAAATATATATTGGTTGGTAAGCGTAACTCGTGAGTACCAGATGAAGCGAGAGAAAGGCTATTATAGCAAAATTCCGAAAGTTACGTTAAAATGTCAATTATAAGTAGAAGGGAGAACTAGTTAAATCTAGTTCTCTTTGTTACACACGAAGTCAAAATTAATGCTAGTGTGGGCAAGAGGAAGACGGCTGAATGTTGGAGAAAGATTGTTGTTTAATTCGATTGCGCGACTATATTAAAAAGTTTAAGTTGTCCGCCGATTTATCATGAAAGTTGGGTTCTCAGCACAATTTCAGAGAAAGTTTATGTGGGGAAAATACTCCAGACCGAAAGGTAAGAGTTAACGAGAGCACTTTGACCTTCTCGTCGTCACCGTGACTTGAGCAGTGTTATTCAATCGAGGGAATTCTGAATAGGATGTTACATTTGTGAGGAGTTGCGAGAGGTAACCAGGTTAGATACTATCTGTAACGAACAAAAGAGAACTCTCAGGGAAGGAGATAAAATTTACTTTATTAAATTGTTAAAAAAATTCTGTCTAACATTGCATAATAAAACAAACAAGAAATTATTCTACTTATGCTTACAATTAATTAGGGACTACCAACTTCATATTTTAATATAATTTCTGCATCTGAATTATAATATAAATTTCTGTAAATAATAAATAATCAATTAATTAAAAATAGCCAAAATATACTTGAGATGTTATAGGAAACCAATACTTTTGAATAGTATTCAAATCGTTGTGCATGGATTAAAAAAATACAAAATTTCAAACGTTAAAATGTTTTCGCATGCCGAAAAATCAAGGTTTATAACTTCCAAAGTATGAAGAATTCATTTCCAAAAATAATTATCGCAGAGCATCAAGTTGGTAGCGAAAAACTTGTATAATAACAAAACTAATATTATAATAATCACAAACAATGATGACAAAATTACTAAGAATCAATTCCTGTTATTACTACATTTTCCTAATTATTACATTTCTAACAAAGGTAGAACAATCCTTGACATTCTAAATTTTACAATTTCACACAATAAAAATTAAAGATAATTGCATTTTTGAGACTTTCACAAATATAAAATTGAAACGATGACTACAATGCTTTTGGACACATATTATTATGCTGATATAATATACGAGAAAAGAATTTAAAATCTACAACAAAGTGGCAAAATCTGGAGTATTTTAAAGAATAACATAATTTTATACCTGTAACAAAGAAATGAGAAATCTCAGGGAAGCAGATACAATTTGCTTGCGTCTGCCTCCCCACGAGTCGTTTATATGGACCTCTCTATCCGGAATGTGCTGAATCCAATATGGAAACAACGAAGGGGCGACCACCGAACGCATTCCTTATCCAATAAGTCCACAGGTGGCAGAGGCACACGACCAGTCATAGAGACCAGAACATATCCATGCTACATATCAGATGTTATCTATATTTGATTGACATAAAGGAAAATAGAAGAAAGTCAGCTGATTTATCTTCTCTATGTAACCAGGTGTTATATGTCCCTGATTGACACAAAGAAGCCTTCACTTATTTAACCTATTCTACACCGAAAACAACAATCCGTTACCGCAACATTCTGTCAATATGTAAATTTTACTTCATGAAAAAAATGTAGCAAATTCATGCGTAACACGACGGATTTTTAAATTAATGTCATTCCCTAATCTGTAACCCTGAGCAGATTGCAGTATTGTATTCGATCAATATAGGCTTATGAATAATTGTGTTTCATTGATACTTAATATTATTTCTTGTATCCATTAAAATAAATAAAGAAGTATATAATTATGGTAACTAGCTGTACTGCCATTGTAACCAAGGACCCGACTTTCAGTTGCACATTGTTGCATCGTTTATTTTCTTCAAAAAGTATATCCTTTTAAACGCTTTTCGTACCAGTTTAAAATAAACCAGTGTATTTATAGAATTTATACAAGTTTTCCTTTTTTGGATGAAGTGATGAACGGACTTGCCTTGAAATTTTATTCTCAATTAAAATCGACTTTTTAAAATTTTGAACAGGCATTAAATTTCATGCTGATTATTCTAACCAATATTCTTTCAGTTTTCACTCCAGTTGTGATACACGGCTTCTAAGTTAAGTCAGGAACGATTCTTCTTTATCATAATGCTATAGATGGAAATGAATTAACTTTCATATAGAAAAAAAATGTAATTTGCTTCGAATCTGAAGCATGTCATTAAAATAATCAAATTTTGACAATCTGTTTTTTAAGTAGACTCAAAGCTAACATCAAGATTTATATTTTTATGACTAACGATTAAATATAGATTTTTTTTTAGATTTTTTTTTACATTAAAAAAAAATAGCTGTTTCCATTGACATAGTGTAACCAAGAAGAAGGAGTTTTGAAAAGAATCAGAGATAAAGATTGAAGCATCGTCCATGAGCCTAGGACATGTCAAAGTTATAATATCTTGGACGAAAACACACTGGTCAATCACAACAATATCGGAAACGATAAAAACGCATAGGAACGATATTCCTGCGCACTGGAAAATAAATTATGATCACCATCGGACAACCGCGTTGTATAAATTGGCCGTTTAAACGAAGATTTTCATTTTTCTTGAATTATTTAGAAACATGTGGCCAATTTCATAAGAGAGCACACGATTCAACATAACCCAAGTAGAGTTTGGAGATAGAGGACTCGTTTTTATTGTTTGATGACTTATTTTCATTACAACACATTGTACAACGGTTTTGTTACAACGCAGATCCAATGATACTAGCATTATGTCCGAAATATCACTCGTTACTTCGTCGTTTGCTTGAAATCTAATGTAAACAGGTCGCCTAATTGACCTATAGACCATTCTTAATAAGATCCTCATTAATATTCATCTATTACGAAAACGAGGCTAAGCTAGGCACTTCACGAAACAAGCCATAAAAAACAACAAACAACAGCATTCACTACAATGTAATTAAAATCAGACTGTGGAGGTTCCTCCACTCACACTAACATGAAAGAGTGAGAAGAACAAATAAACAATGCACATAGTGCTGAAGTAGCTTATATAGGGCCTATTAAACCGATTTTCATCATATAGACATTTAATTGATATGCCTGTTTGTCCTCTTTCTCAAATCATGTATCATGTGTTCTTATCTGTGAGTGTACTGTATGTGCAGTAACTGTTCATGACATTGGTATTATTCATAAAATGATAATCTTTAAGTGCCTGTTTCCTTAATTTTTCTCTTGAGTTCATACAAATGAACATGTGCTAAATATGTTACCTTCAGTGCTATGATGACAGCGATGATGATAATGATGGTGGTGAGTATTATTATTATTATTATTATTATTATTAGATAACCTCGTAAGGTATTGACACCAACGTAAAAAAATACCTATTACTAAAGGGTACACACTAATCAAAATGCATTCATAGACATTACTTTAAGTTTCCACTTCTCACCGTAATTGTGGTAATCAATATGATGTGCTGAAGGTGGATATTGGTGTGAATTATGTACTTCACCATGACGAGACAATAAACAAGCTACAAGTTAGTATTAGAAAACAGATTGGCTGTTCTTGGACTGATTGTTCGCTGTTACATGAAAAATACCACCAATAAAGTGTGATGTTGAAATTTTTAAAGTAAATGATTCCTTGAACAACAAAAGAAAATGTCGTTCCTTATCTTGAAGAGTGATCCCTCACCAGGACATTTAGCAACAATCCATGGATTTGTAGTTCCTTATTCAAAGATCGAATATATTGGAAGCTTACAGTCTTCATGGATTGTTGCATTTCATTACAAAACGGAGCATAACAATATTCGTCACGGTTTTGCTCATTGAGTTGTTCAGTTGTAGACATCGATGATGCAATTGTTAATGCAAGCGCCTAGCTTAGCCTCGTTATCGACTGAATGACCTAGGGTCAAGTGAATACATGAATACATTCTAAGAATGGTCTATACTGTCATGTAGTCCTAACTGATCCTTGGGTGCAATGTATCTTAAAATGTGCATCCGTGGTACGAAAACTATACAGACAATAACATCACTGGTGGATTTTCGGCTTGCGAATAAAACTGCCGATCCTCATTATCCTACTAGCATTTACTTAATCCTCATACCTTGAATGCACTTTTAAAGATACTACACGGTGAGCTTGATAGCATATAGTTTATCTGGGCAGTTAGTTTACTTCAGAACAATTCCTGAAAAATGAAAATCTTTGCTAAAACGGCTAATGTAAACGACAGGGTTGTTAAACAGTAAACAGTTCTAAAACCAAACCTTAACGAAATAATTATTACGAAGATTAAGGGTAAAAAAATGAATGTTGTAGACATTAATTGTGAATATTATCACCAGCATAAACATTTTTTTATTATATGAATAAAAACTGAGAAATCGATCACGAACCCTTTCCATGGTTCAGTGCTTCCGACATTTTTTATAGTTAAAAGTGTGTTAAATATCGTTGTCAGTACGTTTCGGATTGACCAGTGTCGCTGCACAACAAATCCTATCCATCTTATAAGTGTAGTTGTTTTGAAGCATATACACTCCAGGGATTAGTAGTTTATAATTTAGGACTTTCTGCATTCAGACAAATTGCCCTTCTGATGAAGCATAGACACTTCAGGGATTAGTAGTTTATAATTTAGGACTTTCTGCATTCAGCCTACTTGCCCTTCTGATGAAGCATAGACACTTCAGGGATTAGTAGTTTATAATTTAGGACTTTCTGCACTCAGACAAATTGCCCTTCTGACTTATCTTTATATGAGCTGTGTCTACAAGTGGTCTTTTCTCTCGATTCAATTGATCTTGTCATGAACATTATGATAATAGGTAGGTCAAGTGGTTTACAGATTAGACAATATAGACATTCTGTGCTATAATGAAGCTGTTCCTTATCAGTGTGAAGTACACCTCCTACAAAACAGATGGAAGCCTTACATTTGAAGCCTTTTATACAAAGGATATGATGTATTCATTTGATCATAATCTAGACTAAGATATGATAAAAACTTCTAAATCAGTCACTGAGCAGTGTTAAAGGGAACTTATCCCCTTAAAGGAAGTCCACTGGGGGTTGGGGTGGGGGCGGTGTGTGTGTGTGTGTGTATGTGTGCACATTTTTCGTTTTGATGAGGTCGAACATAAAAAAATTATGGTAGTCTGATGCCTCTGTTAATGTTATACTTTGGTAGTCTGATGCCTCTGTTAATGCTATACCTTGGTAATCTGATGCCTCTGTTAATGTTATACTTTGGTAGTCTGATGCCTCTGTTAATGCTATGCCTTGGTAATCTGATGCCTCTGTTAATGTTATACCTTGGTAGTCTGATGCTTCTGTTAATGTTATACCTTGATAGTCTGATGCCTCTGTTAATGTTATACTTTGGCAGTCTGATGCCTCTGTTAATGCTATACCTTTGTAGTCTGATGCCTCTGTTAATGCTATACCTTGGTAGTCTGATGCCTCTGTTAATGTTATACATTGGTAATCTGATGCCTCTGTTAATGCTATACCTTGGTAGTCTGATGCCTCTGTTAATGTTATACTTTGGTAGTCTGATGCCTCTGTTAATGCTATACCTTGGTAGTCTGTCTGATGCCTCTGTTAATGTTATTCCTTGGTAATCTGATGCCTCTGTTAATGTTATACCTTGGTAGACTGATGCCTCTGTTAATGCTATACTTTGGTAGTCTGATGCCTCTGTTAATGCTATACTTTGGTAGTCTGATGAACATATGTGACCATAATAATTAATGTATAATCAAGACGCCAATACATTTGCCTATGGGCCAGCCCATTCTGATTAGATTCTAAACCAGGAGCAAAAATATCTGATTATGGGCCGGCCCATTCTGATTAAAGTGTAAGTCAGACACCATATATTTGCTTATGGGCCATCATATTGTCAGATATTTGACTTCTCTGATCGTAATTAAGGTGAAAATTGTTAAGTATATTTTTATTCGTCATGAAAGTGACATTATTCATTATTCAGATGTAATCTGACATGAATGCTTCATTAATAATCGACGGACTAGAAAACTTTTCTATATGCTAGAATTATCCAATGGAGAACAATGAAGCATGTACTACATAGTTCCTGACGGCCATCCCCAGAAAGACGTCGGTGATGACTGGCCATGTTGAAAAAAATATGATCCATGAAGCTATCAAATAATAGTAGTTCGGTATCGATACTGAATGAGAATTGCACGAGGGCTCTAAAGCAAATATGGGAGGCTTACATCACTGGCTATAAGTGAAAACACCGGGTGCATATTGAAAAATGTGTGGATTGATACCTTTATTTGTGCAGGTCATTCTTGATTTAGATGAGTTCTTTTTTATTTTTCATTTGAAGCATAGATCAAAATTAGGCATATTTATAATCATTGTGATACTTAACAACAGCTGTTGAATATTTATTGAATGTCTGCGGTAATTTTGGCGTCTGTAACGTAATGTAGCAATTAACTCATCAAGGGTACCTAATGTAGAAATTAACTCATCCTGGGTACCTAATGTAGCAATTAACTCATCAAGGGTTCCTAATGTAGCAACTAACCCATCAAGCGTACCTAATATAGTAATTAACTCAGCAAGGGTATATAATGTAGCAATTAACTCATCAAGGGTACCTGATGTAGTAATTAACTCATCAAGGGTACCTAATGTAGCAATTATCTCATCAAAGGTATATAATGTAGTAATTAACCCATGAAGGGTACCTAATGTAGCAATTAACTCATCAATGGTATCTAATGTAGTAATTAACTCAAGAAGGGTATTCAATGTAGCAATTAACTCATCAAGGTTATCTAATGTAGTAATCTATTGCACCCAACGTGAGGAAAACAATTTTTATGTGAAACAAAATTGACCAGAGCTTTCATCAAACATAACAGTGTATGTGTGTGAAGTGTAAGTACACAAATAATATGATCCACGTTGCTGTAATTTCTGAGGATACACATGGGCTCAGAGGTATCTTCTTTCAAGGGTTAGTTTGATATGACAGTTTTCTTGTTCTAGACAAATTAAATGTTTCGGTGGTAAAACGTTAGTTTTTGAATTATACCTATGGTAAAGTGTGAATGGATTGTCAGAAAAAATCGTCTATCAAGTCGTCGATTTTGTAGCAAAACAAGACAACAAACAAACACAAATCAAACAATCTTGAACTAGTTATGCTTCTTTACAGAGAAAGTAAGACCACGGCTAACTCATTTTTTCTGTACCATTTTAAAACTGCTATATCTTTGTGTCAGTGTAACGAGAACTATAATTTAATCTGGATGTTGATTTGGCGTTTTTCTCGACCGTGGTTATGATAGAGAAACGTCTTGACTTGGCAGCAGTGTCACAGAGAATTACCCTCGCTTTTAAACAGGTTGTAAGAAGGTGGGAAGTAACAGAAAAAGCATTCACCCTCATTAAATTTAATAATGACAGAATATAAAACTGATTTTATTCCATAATAATAAAAACATTAATACAGATTTTATTTCAAATGAAAAATAAAAAAGAGCATGTACCTCAGTCCTTATTTGTATCAACTGCAGAGATTTTATTAGTAAATATAATATACTTTAGGCAGCAGTTAATAAAGCATTAACTACTTTTGGTCACGACCTTACGATCCGGACAGACAGATTCATTAGGGTAGACTGCTATAACGCACCATTGATTATATATATATATATATATATATATATATATATATATATATATATATATATATATATATATATATATATATATATATATACAGGCAACCTCATTTGTAACGTTGTCTCAGATATATAGTAGTGATTTTCCGGTCCCAACCATATCCTTCTTTATAATCAAGGAAATAAATCACGTATATTCGCTTATAACATAGAATGTTGGTTTCACATACGGCGCTTTTTCCAATTTTATAACATAAACCACACACTTTCCACTTACTCGGAAAGTGTAATATCGGGCATTGATACACGTCGCATATCGTTCAAAGTGTACTGTGGCGTACTGTGCATAGCATCATAACAATTTCATAGGAATTATTTCATTCTTACGTGATTGTATCATGTATTCATATGCCTATTGTGTAAAACAATAAAATAAACTAAACTGATTAGCCTGTTCTGGTTTTAACATAATTAGTTTTCATGTTTATGGTCTCATGGAAGCACCGGTCACAGCTACATAAAACAAAAAAGACCCTTTGTATGCAAGAAATTACAGACTTGTAAAAATTCTTCCTTTCATATCAAAATATAGGAAAAGGAAATTGCGTCTCAACTGAAACAACCATAAATCCATATTTATTTGCTTCTCAACCAGGATATAGTTTTCACACTGCTTTACTTCGCCTCCTTGAAGATTGGCGTCGCCCTCTCGATGAAAACAATTATACGTCGGCAGTCTTTATGTATCTAAAGCATTTTATTACCTGTCCCATGAAGTTTCAATTCGAAAGATGGAGATTTATGGTGTAGGTGATACAGCCTGTGATTTCAAAGTATTTTCACACCCAAAGCAACAAGTAAAACCCATACCTTTAATCGGAACTGGCTCTACATAGTAAAGGGAGTTCCCCAATTATCCATTATTGTGTCTTTACTATTAATATTGTCATACATGATTTTTTGTACCTTGCCAAACAGGCAAGACTGTACAACTAATCAGATGATAATACACTATCTTGTATACATGCAAAAATTACTTGCGTTAAGGGTGTTGCATCGGCAGAACGAAGCCCTAGTCGACTTGTTTGCGAGAATAGAATGAAGGCCAACCCGGAAAAGTTCCAGACCATTTGCATTCCCCAAAATGCACGAGGGTTGCTCATCTTTCTCCAAGGGAGGTACTTCAGATTGACTATGACGTCACTGTCCGGATGCTTGGGTTTGATGTAAATTTCCTTCTGAAATTTGATGAATATGTAAATGAGATATGTAGGAAAGCTTCAAGACAACTGAATGTATTAAAGTATGTAACTTTAAATAGGGAAATTTGCTATATTTCATTCTTATATTCTTTCTAAATTTAACCACAGTCCTTTAGAATGACATTTTGTAATACAGAGAGTACTCTTAAGAACGCAGAAATAAAGATATGAGTCCTACGTTTTATCTATGAGGACTACAATAGCACATGTATTGCTTGCAAGGGCAGGATTACCAATACTCAATTTAAAACGACTTCCAGCCATGACCTTGGAAGTTCATAAAATCGAATACGGCATGGCACCCATAGATCTTTCTAATCTTGTTCAAAGAAAAGATTCTCAATATAATTTAAGGTACGATAATATTTTGAAACTTCCTATGGTGAGAACAGAAAGCTATGTCAAGGCTTCTTTCAGGTTTGCTATTCCCCAGGTCTAAACTCTTGTTGTGTTTTCCGTACGTTGTTGTATTCTATGTACATGTTATCATTAAATGGGTCTTAAAATAATATTTTAATGTTTGTTTCAATCTTTGTTTGAAATATGTTTGTATGTATCATTGTATGATAATATATCGATGCTTTATGTGTGATGTATATGCATCTTTGTGTCCAAAATACTCATGTTCCTCTAACTGTATTTGCTTGTTGTAGTAAATAACTCTTCAGATCTAATGTTTGTTGCAATATCCGACGCTAAATCAACTTCCTTATGTTTTAAGACTTACCTACACGCGAAAACTGACAAGTACAACGCAATAACAGTTTGGAAAATAATAATTCCAAAGAAAGACTTCTTCACGGAAGCAAATAAAAATTATAGAATTTTTTACAAAAAAGTATTGATCAGCGGAGTTAAATAAATGTGCATACAGTCTATATCAATATATGACGAATTGTCATGCCAATCGTTTATTTGCATCGTTTTTTTCTGCAAGTAGAATTATGAAATAATTGATGCCAAAATTGCTTCATATATTTATTTATTTACTTGAATTAGCTTGCATTAGCACACAAATACATGTATTTCTCTTTTAGTAAGTCCACCGATTAATACAAATATTTACATGGTAATGAACTCAACCATACCTAATGATTTGTGTAAGTTGGCGTTTGGGATAAAATATATCATAAAACTTGGAACTGATAATTGATTGCCATCTTACAGGTTACATTTTCTCCTCTTTTTAATTTGCAATCGGGAAAATAATCCATTGTGTCTCTTTCTCTCTCTTGCCCCCCCCCCCCCACACACACACACAACAAAAGAAAGAAAGAAAGAATCTAGATATTTGGACGCATATTTCTCCATTTCTTCAATATTTAATTTCCTCTAATAATCTTTTCCAATATGTTAGAATAATGTAAAATAACAGTTATTAATTTAATTTTCTATTCATCTAAGCACACATCGAAAACGCCAGCTCCAATTAAGATTGTCCTTATCATCATGGTATGAAAATAAAGGCATGAATGCACTTAATTTTCCTATCTTGACAACTGATCATATAATTTCAATCAATGAAAGCAGGTTTGGTGCAGGTTCTGAAGGAAGTGCACAGATATGAAATCATTATTTTCTTACCAGGTGGGGTTTTTCCACTTTTTTCCTGATTGATTCAATAACGGAAGTGTGTGTGAAATGTTCGTCTGTAATCAGTTTTAAGATATAATTTATAACCATCGCACGAACTTTTGGTACATAAACATTGAACATTTTATCTTAGTTTTGTTTGATTTTAAGCTGCATATTTTCTTAACCTTGTTCAAAAGAATTACGACCTTGGAAAAAAAATGTATACATGGGTGTAAATGCAACCAAGTTTTAATGATGTGCTACATAATACAATTTGTATTTACGTCATTTTATGAGGGAAACAAATAACGCAGATTTGTAACAAACTTATCCTATTTCAGTTGTGAATTTCATATTCAAAGTTACATAAGAATTCTCTTTTTTGGAGGTGATACTGTAACAAGTCTTTAACGTTAAAATTCTGCTTTCATTCTTTCTTTGAGAAAGTACAAAATGGTTTTTCGCTGTTTTAGAGTACGGCAACTGTTATATTTCCGTACCGATACTTCATTTCGATCGAGTTTAAAGATAAATCAGTCTTGTTTTATATTTATTATGCTTACAAGACTTTCGCTACCACCACTACTACTACTACTATTACTACTACTACTACCACTACTACTACTACTATCTGTCTATCTATCTATCTGTCTGTCTGTTAGTTTGCGTATCTCATTTTACTTGAACAAAACAATTAGAAATAAAAATGTCATACATGCGGCTGATCTTGACTGGAGGAATAAATGATAACCTTCCGTAGCATTCCACTGATTTACATTCCTACGTATTTAATTCTGTTGGTTTCGACCCTTTCGGTTATATAAATCGGTACTAACCTGATATAAAATTGTACCCTATTTTGATTCTTGGTGTCCTAATTAGCCACTAACCGTTTTTAACAGTATCTATCATTCTCTGTAAATTCTCACTCTCTCACTATCAAATTTAGTTTTGGATCGAGTTGATTTCTTTTCTTTAGTACACGCTTCGAAAAACCACGCACAAGCATTATGTCAATTTCTGCCACCCGACTTGCATTTGCTCTGAGAAATAAAGATGCATAACGAGAAATCGCTGATGCAGTGGCGGCGCGAAGTGGGTGGGGTGGCAATTGCCCCCAGGCGCCAGGCGAAGGAGGCGCCGTCGGGAGCTTTTTTTTTTTTTTTGCAGCTGAAATTTTCATAGTATTTCACCTCACCTTAGTGTAACGAGGGCCATTCTTCACAAAACTTATATGTGTATGGTGGGGGGGGGGGGAGTAGGGAGGTTGGAAACTGACATAAAAACTGTTCTCTGTGGCAAAGTCGAGGCGCTACTGTAGGGAGGGGCGCCACTAAAGGACATTGCCCCGGGCGCTTCGAACCCTCGCGCCGCCACTGCGCTGGTGACGTCCAGCTCCAGAGCAAGCCTCAATCAGTGAGTGTGAATTCAGTCTAATCCTCAAAGTGTTGTCAACGTAAAAAAAATTTTTTTAAAATTTTTAAAAAAAAAAAATGTGTACACACTGACTGTTGCAGTATAATTATATAAAACATTCTCCACAATTATGGAGAGGATAAATAACCAGGAAGCTTATACGACAGAACCAGTCTCAAAGAATCTTCCTCACATTATGTACGGCTAGTCTCGTACGCTGACTTTCTTCATTCGACTCTTAACGTAGTGGAGAAGAGCAGGGTACCAGCCTATTAAATGTTTGATTTTATTTACAATATGGCATTGACAATACCACTTGCTCGCGCAAACTTTTTTTGGTCATTAACACTTACCAGTAGTCTAACCCAAGGGACGAATTTTTTTTTTTATATAACATTCTCAGAAAACTTAAGAAGACGACAACAAATTGGGTTTGCACACATATAAGCAAAATGTAAGTCACACAAAGAATTAGACACTGTCAGCCAAAAATTTAATAAATTCCATCCGCCACGAAAAAATAGAGTGTAAGTAATAGTAATATCCTTTGAGACTGGTTCTGTCGTATAAGCTTCCTGGTTATTTAATTTCCTCATACTTGTGGAGAAAGTTCTATAAATTTAAACATATTTTGTCTTTTTCTGAAATATGTATCTATCTATTTGACTCTTAGATCTTTATACAATAAGCATTCAAGTACAAAATGATATTCATCTTATTGCCTGATGAGTAAAAACGGACGATGGTGGAACGGACGAAGCTCCTAGCCAAATACGAAAACAGTAACAAAGAAGATTCAGTGAAATAGTAACAGGTGATAAAACATTGATTTACTTTTTTAAGCATGAATCTAAAGAAGACAATTAAGTTTAATTCGGTGAAAACATTGAAAGACCCCAAATTGCACGAAGAAGGACCGTTAGGAAATTTAAATACCTTTTATTTTTTTTATGCAAAGGGCCCCGTTGAGTAGATTACCGGTACCAGAAAATATTAAGTTTGACTGGATAATTTTATGTCAAAAAAGTCCTTCCAAGAGTTGATGAACATTACGAAAAGACACACCAGAATACCTGGACGAGCATCTCATTTAGATTTTGCCACATTCTCCACACAACCCTGATTTGTCTCCATGAGATTTTTGACTGAACCCAGCTATCAAGGATTCACTGATAGGAAGACGTTTTGAAAGTCGTCACGCAGTCGGAAATGCTGTTTTTTTTAGTGTATAAACAATGTACCCTAAAGCGACTTCAGAAAGGCATTTTCAAATTGGATTGTCAGGCTAAAAAAGTTTATAGAAGTCAAAGGAAAATACTGTGAGGGACTCCTCTACACCTTTTTAGACAGATAACATGTTTTGCAGCGCGCCATTATTTAGAACTTCCCAAATGGGCCTCGTAAATGTGACTTGTGTTTAATGTACCGAATATGATAATGCTGGGATATTATTTTTTTATCGCGATCTTATAATGTTTACAAGTGTCTGGATGCTGTGTCTGGATCGATTATATTTAGCTCAAAGAGAAATATACAATTAATAGTAATATTATTTAATTAACGAACGTTGGTACAGACATATAATCGCTCAATGTTTTTGATAACAATCATGACTGGGGGAGATAGTGATCTTTGGCCTGAAATATCACAAACCACTAGCACTAGAAGTAATTATCAGAGCGTACTTTTATCACGAGCACTAAAAGTAATTATCAGAGCTTACTTTTACCTATTTACTCCCGTATGTCTAATGAATGAGCGAGTAATTTCCGTGTGTATTATTACGAAAATGTGCTGTGTTGCTGGCTTAGATTACTCGACCGTTTCTAGTTAATGTTAATCATGGTGAATGACAATCTTTGGCCATTGTTAGTTTGGTTCCAAATTAACTTTATTGATTGAAGGCTAGACTTTTTGACACAAGTTCAGTCCTAATCAACACAGTTGCCTCTCCATCAATTAACTTCTCGGAGCTTAGGAAAGCTTTTGCTTGAAATATATTTGAATCTGTCATGAATAAAATTAATTTTTATATTTTAAACGAAACAATGTAATTCATGGTTTAAGACGATATTGTCATTGTTCTTTATTCACCCAGATTTTACTCAGAGGGAAAAGAAAGAAAAAGAGACCGGCGATGGAACCTTTAGAGCACATACTTGAAAAATAAAACCCCAAACTGTTTGAGGTATAAAATGGCAGCTGATAATACTATAAAATATACACATATAGGTTAAAACGAAAAACGTTATCAAGGAGGTTGACGAAAAAATAATTCGCCTTTGACCAATAATTTTTATATTTTAAAGAGTCTTGAAAGAGAGGAAGTTTTAGATTAGAAATTTAGACATGGAACACACGTATTTCTCCCAGAGGGTTGCTTCATATTTTATTGGTGTACACTGAGGGGCTCATACTAATAAATAATATATTTTGATTGATGTTCGGATATACTTTTGAATTATTTCGTTGTAAAGGTGAAGTTGCTATGTTTTTTTTAAAATTTTTAATTCTGTTTCTGTTGCCTGTACATTCTACATTTTCTTATGTTCTAGAAGATTTAGTGTCATATCTGAAAATCTGAGTTTTGCAAGAGATGATTTATTTTTGTTTGAGAAAAACATCGAGGAAAAATAGATAACATCTCAAAATTGCAACCGTTAAACAATGTTAAAAGGATGGGTTTTATATTTGCATTACTCAGAGCGAATATTCGCACTATTCGTGATTAATTTTAAGACGTGCAAACATTGTTTGGAGTTATCCCTGCATTGATCTCTCTATGCTCAAATTATTTCATCCTTAGAGAATCATTCAATTCGCCTTCATCTTTGGACATAATGATATCCATTGTGTGTTACATATAATTTGGAAAGTTGTGTATTGTTTTTTCTTTTCTGTTTTGTGTGCTTAAAATTATTTGTTATTACTTTTTTTTTCCTCGCGAATTGGAGAATACACAGTCACTTCATCTTAGATCCGCTTATTGATGACAAGAGTTATCAATGATAGGAAATATGTTTATGTTTTATTTGTCTCGATGAAGGTGGAACAGTTCTTAATAAAAACGATATATCCATTCCTAAGACCTGGAGGGGTCATAAAAGAACAGAAATTCATCAACAAATGTATTTAAAGTAATTTTCACAACACTCTTCTGCGGTTTCTTCGGATAAAATCAGTAATTTGTTTACTGATGTTGTATTGAGAATCTTCGCACTTTATGTCTATCTTTTGCTCGCCAAGTCTTGGTAAAGATGTCAATTCTTTGACTCGTACAATACATTTAATTTTGAGTGAGCACTACTCTAAAATGAAACAAAAATTTTAAATTATAATCATTCTCATCTTGAATATCCATTTCCTGTTCCTCAATTTCTCAAATGTAATCCTCGTATGTTAATTTTCGGATTGGAGTCACTGTATTTTAATAATAAACAATTAAGTATGAAACTGGTCTCTGGAGATAAGAAAGCCTTGTCTGTAAACTACGAAGGTTTGCATTTGTAAATATTATTGCCAGTATATTAAATCAGTCAATCGCTTCCAAGTTACACTTTATTACTAATAATTCGGAATAGTTGTATTCTATGGACACTAATACTTTTAGCACAGATTTGCAATAAGTCTTCTCTTTTGCTTCTATCACACAATATACCAAGCCATGGAGCTAGGAAAATTAAAAGGCATCATGTCACATTCCTGTCAGCCTAACAATTATTTGCTTGACATTTGTGTCAGTGATGATGACGGAGAAAAATATCTTAAGTGGATCTCTCAATAACGTAATTGCGACAGTTAAAGTCAAGTTCAATAATTGCCGCGTGACATACAATTCTCCTTCGCCGCTTTTGGCAAATATAAACAACCATAGACACCTCGGGCGCTTGTAGACTTATTCTTGCTTGCTCTAATACTGGATCCCTGAAAAAAGAGGGGTTCTGAGGCTTCCAAAACAACCTCTTTATCTATTTTTATTAAACAAAAATCTTATGCTGAAAAAGCACGATTGAAATGGTAATTCGGTCACAGCCTTATTTCTAAAAAAAGTCATCTTTAATCCCGGAATAATTGAGAGACCAACAGAGTCTGACCATATTTCAAAATCTAATTTAAACAGGATCACCTCGTGTTATTATGTAAAGAATATGACAGGTATGATTAACACGTGCATATGCTTATTTTAGAGCATCTGTTGGACAAGGAAGTTTCGCAATTTATCTAACGAATTATGCAGGAGACGAAACAGCACGGGTTATACGTCACTCAACGGAGATTAACCACAAATTTCCTTGAATCTTAATGTCATTTTCTTGTTCATGTTTTCTCTCATAATGTGCGGGGAACGAGCTCCATCTCACACCTATTTTTTAACATTTTTTTTAAAAGCAGATTTCATAAATTTAAAATAAATTACCAAGTCTCTATCACAGTTCATTGCTATAAAGAAGAGTTGCTCAGATTGCGTATTAGGTTTGCTTTAGGAGCATGTAAATCGTACAGACTGTTCAACTGACATGAAATGTTGATATATTGAAAGTACAGTGAAAGAATTAAGTGAAAAGTTCCATAAAGGTGAGGTTGAGAATGATTCGTAGTAAAATAAATCAAAATTTCTCACGTCTAGTCTTCGACATTTATCCATAAATTATTAGTATATATCCAGACTACAGTAGCTGGCTCTAAGGAAATTTCCGCTTCCGTTTACATTTCAATACAAAGTGACATTTTAAAGAGGACTTTAAAAGCATTACACGTGCTTTCAGCTTTTGCAATCGGACTTTAAAAACATTACACGTGCTTTCAGCTTTTGCAATCGGACTTTAAAAGCATTACACGTGCTTTCAGCTTTTGCAATCGGACTTTAAAAGCATTACACGTGCTTTCAGCTTTTGCAATCGTTTATTCGTGTGTGCGTTTTATAGAGAAAACAAGCAGGTGCTTGAAAATAATAAGGCCTTAAGTGACGACTTTCCATAATGTACGTTTTCTTTCTATTGCATGAAGATGTTCATGACATATTGTTCTTTTCCCTTTCTCCAATTATTCTGTTTAACTCTCAGAAATGGGAAGGGCTAGCTGTAAATGGAAAACATTGAATACTTTTCAACATACTCAGAGAAAAATCCCATTTGTTTAACAGGACTCTAAAGACTAGAATGTGGAAGTATTTTACACACAATGGAATCAGACAAGGGGTTGATGTTTTACCAGATTGAATTAATGATAATAGTAACACTCATAACTCATCAATACACATCACTTTAGTCGAATCAAGCAAAGAGGAAAACAGATTAAAAATATGGATTAACCTATCCGGTTACCTGACAAAAGATACATTTGAAACACATACATTAAAAATTGGTGAAATAGAATTTCAAAAAATAAATAGCAACCTTTACAAAGGTCAACCTTTCTAACTTTACTGAGGAAATATTAAAAACTAGACAAGTAATTATAGGTGATCCCGTCGTTTACAAACTGAAAGGTCTGAATGAAGAGGGTATAAAGGGCATGTTTTATGAGCAAGAGTTATCTCTGCATGACAAACAAGATAACTTATGCAAAGTTGACAAAAACTGAACATAATAACACATGAACTTTTACCCAACAAAATTATAAACACTCTGCATAGAAGCGTAGCACCAAATATATATTGCAAGATGCTTTCACTTTTTTATACTATATAGTATAGCTTTTACCTGCAGACAAATGTCAACTAAATCAGAACAAAAAAATAATCAACACAATTTACCATGCAGCTTTAAACTCGGCTCTTATTGTAGCCTACACCATATTTTTGAGTGTAGTCTACACCATGTTTTCGATTGTAGCCTACACCATGTTTTTGATTGTAGCCTACACCATATTTTTGATTGTATCCTACATCATGTTTTTGAGTGTAGCCTACACCATGTTTTTGAGTGTAGCCTACACCATGTTTTTGATTGTAGCGTACACCATGTTTTTGAGTGTTGCCTACACCATGTTTTTGACAAAGCTTTGAGGTGTACAATTGGCCCACCATCAAACATGGATATTGAATAAGTTACGATGCTGTTTATTCTGATTACTCTACGCCAGTTTGCAACTGACTATCAAATGGATGGAGTTTGCAACTGACTATCAAGTCAATGAATACTTCTGGACCAAAGGATAGTTACATTTCTATTTTAAAAATGAAGCCTGTGCATTTACAAAAGTATTGTTTAACATATCTCAACAGTCAACAAAAAAAGTTTCCACTCCAAAGTTGCACATTGCGTCGCCTTCAGCGAGATATGCCATTGGCATTGTACTTCTGTATGATACCACGAGTGTTTCTAGCACAATCTAAGCTGACTCTTTCACATACACATACACATACAGAGACACAAACATATATATATATATATATATATATATATATATATATATATATATATATATATATATATATATATTGTTATGTATGATGTTTATATAATATTATAAATATTTTAGGAAATTATAAATGTTTCTTCACTTTAATATTTGCTTAAATCTTTATGTTTATCAGGAGAAACATGTTTAACTAGTGTCCTTGAATTAGGTTGTTTTGATCAATATGTTTTCTCAATTTGAAGGTCAAGGTTGAATTTTGTTTACAAGTAAAATTCCATTAAGATGACACATGTTCTAGAACATTCTGTCATGTGACCAATCTTTATATATACCATGTTTGGTAGACATTTTTTCAGTTTTGACATTACCATCAGTCTTGTAAAGAGCTATTACAGTTGTGAAAATTCATTCCAAATTCTAAGAGAGGAATTATTTTAAATATTCATTGGATTATAACAGTTCTCATAAACTTTTGGATTTTGGATTTTTAATTGATGATTTTGGAATTTAAGTGAACTTATTCAGATATTTTGGAATACTTCATTTTGACATCAGCACATCAAGATTACTAGTACATCAGGACTTTGGAGACCATTAGCACATCATAACATTCAAGGACACAGCCGTGAATTCGGAACATTCTATATTTAGGACTTGTGATTAGAACAATCATTCTTATTGGATTATTAGGATTTCAAAACACATTACTGTAAGTGACTATTTGATTTTTCATTTTAATTATCTAGTAATAAATTGCTTGTTGATTTTTTACTTGATTTGTTGGTTTCACTTTCTTTCTGTTACATTTTTCTTAGACCATAGAGTCGTAACAGAAATTGGGGGCTCGTCCGGGATCTGAATTTTTTTAAAGCATATTAGAGATATTAAATTTATCTTTGAAATTCATATTGATTTTGCCTCTGAATTTATTTTGTCTTTAGCAAAGATTTTTAAATAGAGAATTTTTTTTTGTGTGAAACCAACAAGCATTTACAATGGCATCTAATGTTCAGAATTTCATTTCAAAACCTACCCAGGAGGGGTTAGAGTGCATGAGAAAGGATGAGTTGCTCGAGCTTGCCAGAAAATACAGTCTATCTGAGGCAAAAGTATCATTGACAAAACAGGAGATAAAGATTATTTTGATTCAGTATTTAGTAGGAAAGGGAATTTTTGAAAATAGTGCTTTAAGTTTGAAGAGAAAGCCTGTATCTGGTTCTGACAGGAAATTAAGGGAATTAGAGTTAAAGAACCAGATGGATTTAGAATTGGCAAAGCTTCAGATTCAGAGAGAGAGAGAAAAAGAAGAGAGGCAGATGGAGAGAGAAAAAGAAGAGAGGCAGATGGAGAGAGAGAGAAAGAAGAGAGGCAGATACAGATGGAGAGAGAAAAAGAAGAGAGGCAGATGGAGAGAGAGAAAGAAGAGAGGCAAATGCAGATGGAGAGAGAGAGAGAGAAAGAAGATAGACAAATACAAATGCAGATGCAGATGCAAAGAGAAGAAAGGGAAATGCAATTTAAGTTAAGAGAATTAGAACTGGCAAACAGAGCACACTCCACTCCTTTAAACACAAGTCCAGGTTTTGATGTTACTAGACATATTAGGTTAGTACCCCCTTTTCAGGAAAAAGAAGTAGATAAATACTTTCTTCATTTCGAGAAAATAGCTGAAAACTTGAAATGGCCCAGAGAGCATTGGACTTTGTTATTACAAAGTGTACTTATTGGCAAAGCTCGTGAAGTCTACACTTCATTGTCAGTACAACAAAGCACTGATTATGATGTGGTTAAGGAGTACATCTTGAAAGCTAATGAGTTGGTACCAGAGTCATATCGACAAAGGTTTAGGAATTGTAGAAAAGAAACTGGACAAACTCATGTCGAATTTGCAAGGGATAAAGAACAACTATTTGATAGGTGGTGCTCAGCCAAGAAAGTTGATCAAGGTTATGATAACCTCAGACAGCTCGTATTAATTGAAGAGTTCAAGAGGTGCATCCATAGTGATGTTAAAACCGATCTTGACGAGCAGAAAGTGGAAACTTTGGAAAATGCTGCTCGTATGGCTGATGATTATTCCTTGACTCACAAAATTTCATTTGGTAATAAATCGTCCTCTCAGCAGTTTTCTGGTAAAAAACCATTTCAATCTCATTCGAGTACTTCCAAATTTCACAACAGCACAACTGTTTCGAATCAAACATCTGATAAGACTGATCAGAAATCCTTATCTCTTCCTACGTGCACTTATTGTAAAAAGAAAGGGCACGTTATTTCTGATTGCTTCAAGTTGAAAAATAAGCAACAGAGTAAAGACAGAGCTTTTCCAAATGCTCTTATTTCTACGAGGTCAAGGTAACGGTCTTGTATTGAAAGCAATACATTTGTTGGGTCAAACAAACCCCAGTCTGATTCTATTTTGGAGGCTTATGAACCATTCATGTCAGAAGGTTCTATATCACTTATTGGTGATTCTGCCAAACCAATCCCAATTAAAATATTAAGGGACACTGGAGCTTCTCAGAGTCTTTTATTATCAGGTACTTTGCCTTTGTCTGAGGAGTCTTCTTCAAGTGAAAGTGTTCTTGTTCAGGGAGTAGAGTGCGGCTTTGTAAATGTTCCGCTCCATTGTGTAAATTTGGCATCAGACTTAGTTTCTGGACCTGTGACTGTTGGGGCAGTGACTTCTTTACCCATAGAGGGTGTTCATTTATTACTAGGCAATGACCTAGCTGGAGATAAGGTTGTGGTTAATCCACTTGTAACTGACAAGCCTTGTTTGGATCAGAAAGTTGATCCTGTCGAAACTGAAATCCCTGATTTGTACCCTGCTTGTGCAGTTACTAGAGCTATGGCAAAAAGAGCTCTTGAGAGTGATGTTGATCAGGATATTATTCCTTTAGCTGACACATGTATTGGTCAGTCTTTTGATGAGGTCACTTTTTCCTCAGGTATTGATCAATCAAATGGTATTGATCACAGTGATCCTCTTTTGGCAACTCATTCTCTTTGTTCTACTCAGGATGACAAACGACAATCCCTTGTCGTTGAACAGGAGCAAGATCCCGAGATATCTTGTTTGTTTCAGAGGGCTATTAGTGAAACTGAAGCCACACAAGTTCCAGTGTGTTACTTTGTGAAAAATGGGGTCCTTATGAGGAAATGGAGACCACCTGATGTACCCGCTGGTGACGAGTGGTCAGTGAGCTATCAAATTGTTGTTCCTAAGTCATATCGACAGGAAATTCTTAATTTAGCCCATGAAACTCCTTTGGCTGGTCATTTAGGAGCCCGTAAGACTTATCACAAGATCTTGAATAATTTTTATTGGCCGAAACTCAAAAGTGATGTTTCTAAATACTGCAGATCTTGTCACACTTGTCAAATGGTAGGAAAACCCAATCAGAAGATACCTAAGGCTCATCTGCAACCTATTCCTGCATTTGATGAACCATTTAGTAGAATAATAGTAGACTGTGTTGGTCCTTTACCTAAAACCAAGTCAGGCAACCAATACTTGTTGACCATCATGTGTACATCTACAAGATTTCCAGAGGCAATTCCTCTGAGAAATATAAAAACTAAAACTATTGTGAAAGCTTTGGTGAAGTTTTTTACACTTGTTGGCCTTCCCAAATCTGTCCAGTCAGATCAAGGGTCAAATTTTATGTCTGGAATTTTCCAACAAGTTATGCATGAATTAGGCATCCAACAGTTTAAATCTTCTGCCTATCACCCTGAAAGTCAAGGTGCTTTGCAAAGATTTCATCAAACTTTGAAGAATATGATTCGATCATATTGCTTTGATACAGAAAAGGACTGGGATGAGGGTGTTCATTTGTTGTTGTTTGCTGTTAGGGAATCAGTTCAAGAGTCGTTGGGTTTCAGTCCCTTTGAACTAGTTTTTGGTCATACTGTCCATGGACCATTGAAATTATTGAAAGAGAAACTTCTTTCAAATGAAGATTCAAAGATTAATCTTCTTGATTATGTCTCTGATTTCAAATACAAGTTGTCAAAGGTATGTGAAGTAGCAAGAACTAATCTTCACAATACCCAGTCAAAAATGAAATTAAGGTATGACAGAAATTCACAGGAAAGGAGTTTTAAACCTGGTGACAAAGTTCTGGCTCTCTTTCCCATACCTCAGAATCCTCTTCAGGCTAAATTTTTTGGTCCTTATACCGTTGAAAAGAAAGTAAATGACTTAAATTATATCATTAACACTCCTGGGAGACGGAAACAGAAACAACTTTGTCATATAAATATGTTAAAGGAATATTTTGACAGAGATAGCCCAGCTAATTATTCAGTTAATTTAGTTGTACCTGTCCCACACAGTGAAGATATCATCGATGGAGTACGATCAGACTATAGTGACTCTGGTATAACCAATCTTCGGAATTCAGAAATATTGAACAACCTAGACCAGAAACTTTCACATCTACAACAACAGGAAAGAAATGAACTAAAACAGCTATTACATGACTATGAGCACTTGTTTCCTGATGTTCCAACACGAACAAGTAAAATTTATCATGACGTTGACATTGTAGATTCTGCGCCTGTGAAACAGCATCCTTATAGGATGAATCCTCTCAAACAGAACTATCTGAAGAAAGAAATTCAGTATTTACTGGAGAATGATTTCATAGAACCAAGTAAAAGTAACTGGAGTTCACCATGTATTCTTGTTCCCAAGCCAGATAATACATTCCGTATGTGTACTGACTATAGAAAAGTCAACAGTGTCACCAAAACTGATTCATTTCCAATCCCAAGAATGGACGATTGCATTGATAAAATTGGAAATGCGGAATATGTCACCAAGTTTGACCTTTTAAAAGGATTCTGGCAAATTCCACTGACGGAAAGGGCAAAAGAAATTTCAACATTTGTAACTCCAGATGGACTTTATCAATATAAAGTCATGCCGTTTGGAATGAAAAATTCGCCTGCAACGTTTCAACGTCTGATGAACATGATAACATTTGGTCTTGATAATTGTGACGCTTATATCGATGACGTCATTATCTACAACAACACCTGGGAAGATCATTTGGAAACCATTCGAAAATTCTTTGATCGACTCAGCGATGCGAATCTGACAATTAATTTGAGCAAAAGTGAGTTTTGCCATGCTTGTGTCACATTTTTAGGACATATTGTGGGACAAGGTCAAGATAAACCTATAGAAGCTAAGGTCAAAGCTATCTCTGAATTTCAAGTTCCAATTTGTAAAAAGCAACTGATGCGATTTCTAGGTATGGCTGGATATTATCGGAAATTTTGTTCCAATTTTTCCAAAATTGCTGAACCTTTGACAAGTTTATTGAGTAAGAAAGCCAAATTTTATTGGTCTGACAAGTGTCAGGAATCTTTTGACAAGTTAAAGGCCATGCTTAAGAGTGCACCAGTTCTTTCACAATCCCCTTACTTTCATGAACAAAATGAAAGATAAAAATCGTAGATTGTTGAGATGGAGTTTGATATTGCAAGAATATAACATTGACATCAAACACATCAGGGGAAAAGACAATGTGATTGCAGATGCACTCTCACGTGCCTAGAAATGTAATATTGCTTGATGTAATTAAGTCCAGTATCATAAAACATGTTCTTATGTAATTTTGGTTATTGTAGTATTAGATGTATATTCAAAAGAAAGCTTTATTATATAAATCTTTCTTTTTCTTTATGAGGGGAGGTGTTATGTATGATGTTTATATAATATTATAAATATTTTAGGAAATTATAAATGTTTCTTCACTTTAATATTTGCTTAAATCTTTATGTTTATCAGGAGAAACATGTTTAACTAGTGTCCTTGAATTAGGTTGTTTTGATCAATATGTTTTCTCAATTTGAAGGTCAAGGTTGAATTTTGTTTACAAGTAAAATTCCATTAAGATGACACATGTTCTAGAACATTCTGTCATGTGACCAATCTTTATATATACCATGTTTGGTAGACATTTTTTCAGTTTTGACATTACCATCAGTCTTGTAAAGAGCTATTACAGTTGTGAAAATTCATTCCAAATTCTAAGAGAGGAATTATTTTAAATATTCATTGGATTATAACAGTTCTCATAAACTTTTGGATTTTGGATTTTTAATTGATGATTTTGGAATTTAAGTGAACTTATTCAGATATTTTGGAATACTTCATTTTGACATCAGCACATCAAGATTACTAGTACATCAGGACTTTGGAGACCATTAGCACATCATAACATTCAAGGACACAGCCGTGAATTCGGAACATTCTATATTTAGGACTTGTGATTAGAACAATCATTCTTATTGGATTATTAGGATTTCAAAACACATTACTGTAAGTGACTATTTGATTTTTCATTTTAATTATCTAGTAATAAATTGCTTGTTGATTTTTTATTTGATTTGTTGGTTTCACTTTCTTTCTGTTACATTTTTCTTAGACCATAGAGTCGTAACAATTTATATATATATATATATATCTATATATCTATATATATATATATATATATATATATATATATATATAGAGAGAGAGAGAGAGAGAGAGAGAGAGAGAGATAGATAGATAGATAGATATACATATATATATGTATATATATGTGTATATATATATATATATATATATATATATATATATATATATATATATATATATATATCTATTTAAATATATATGACTAAAGAGATCGAACACTATGGACTTTTCAATTACGACGGGGGTCATATTCGTCTCACATGACATTTCGCAATTGGTGGTACTGATATCGTACAGCGCTCATTAGTATATAAACCGTATTTGTACACATTTTTCATTTATATGCACAAGTATTTAACTTAACACTGCATAGGTGTGAAACAATATTTGGTAAATTGTGTACTCTCAAGTTTCACTGTTGTTTTAATTTGGACTTTTTCTCGCATACTTTCGTCTGGTTCATTCACTTTTTTAAAACCCGAGGCAGTAATTCATGGATGATTTTTTTACCGAATTGTTTATATCATAGTTCTACATTTTTAATTATTTGACTAATTTCATCAATTGTCTATAAAATCAGTTTTTAATCAAGGATTTTCGTCTTATCAATCGTGTCAGTTAGAATAAGTGATAATTTTCATACTTTCACTTTCGTTCACTTATTTTTTCCCATTAATTGTTTGACGTTTTGTGTCAGTATCACGTAAATTGGTACAGCAGTAAATACAAAAATAAACTCACAAAGGAATCCATTAAATAACTAACAAGTTAAACAAATAGAATTAAATGATCCATCTAATGAACAGATGGGTACTCAAAGGGCTATATAAACAGATTGATGATAACAGACCGAGTTTCGATGATTCATAGAATAAATACCTTATCTAATGCCATTCACATATTGTAGACTGTAGAAGAAAGAGCAGACGAAATATCCAATATACAGCATTATTTTACAACCAATTAAACAGATAGTGAGAAAGATACTTTGAATAAAATAAAATAAAATATGTGAAAAACTATGAAATTTTACAATAACATCTAAACTAGTTACAGAAAGATTTGAATAATGAAGCCAGAGAAAACAATCAAGAAAATTAAAAGCCAATCAATGATTTGAGCACACAATTTACTTGAAGAAAAAACTATAATAGCTAACAATTCTAGATCAGATTTGCAAAAAAAAAAGAACAATTTAATTGAAATGACTAAAAATATAAAGAAAAACAAACAAAAAGTGTTAAAAATGTTAATAATGTAAGATTAATGAGCCTTTATATTAAAATTTTACCATGGGACAAGCGGTAAACCGCGAACGTGTTACTTACTCGTGAGACGTTAACAAATAATCTGATCTTTACAGTGTAAAAAAAAAACATTCAAAAAAACCCAACATATGCTAAAGAATACAATTATAAAGAAGATAACAATGTTTTATTAATTGGATCGAAACTCAAACAGGACCTATGAGCTAGGATGTAAAATAAAAACTGACCGCAGTATTAAAACCTGTTACTCTTAAATAGTATGGCAGCAACTGCAATAATGATTGGAGAAGCATTAGCTAACAGTCTGGCATTTATACTCACTCATCCCTTATCGTGCCTCAGATGGCACATACGACTTCGACAAGAGTGCGCAACTGCTGACGGTCTACAGTGATGGTGTTCCATGTCAGGCCACATTCTTTCATCTCTTTCTCTATAGTTCTCCTCCATGTCTCTTTGGGCCGACCCCTTTTTCGTCTCCCATCCGGGGTCCTGAGCTGTGCATCCATTGACATTCGGCATCCATTTCATCGCCATCTTCTTTTCTTCACAATCTGGACAAGAGATGTTGATTCTGTCCTTTGAATAAGATCTTCATTTTTGATCCAGTTTGGCCAGAAGATACCAATAATCTTTCTCAGACACTTGTTTTGGAAAATTTCAAGGTTTTGTGCTATTCTTTATGTTAGCTTCCAGCATTCAGAGCCGTACAGTAGCACTCCGATGAGATTGCTTCGGTAAATCCTCGGCTTGGTCTTGAGTCCAAGTTGTTTGGACTTCCAAATGTATTGCAGGATACCGAAGATTTGATTTGCTTTGCTAATTCTAGTTGCTGCTTCTCTGTTCGAATCTCCATCTGTGGACACTTTGCTTCAAAGGTATATGAATTCATTTACCTCCTCTATTGGTTCGTTTTTCGCAGTGATAGGATCGTTGGTTTTATTGTGTTTCGTCATTAATTTGGTATTCTTGCAGTTCACTTTCAGTGCTATTTTTATGGCTGTTTCACTGAGTTTATCTATCTTTTCTTGCATATCTATATGTCGACTTGAATACAGACCAATGTCATAGGCATATTCGACATCTTCCAGGGATGAAGTAAGAGTACACCTAATTTCTCTTTTGCTGTCCACAGTTGTCTCTTTCATCAGCCAGTCGATGGCAAGGGTGAAGAGGAGAGGTGCAGGGATACAGTCTTGTTTCACGCCAATGTTGACGCTAGAGAAGTGTGTGAGATGGTTGTCGCAGATGACTTTACACTGGAAGTCTTGGTGCAGTTGGTGCAGCAGTTTGATGATGTGTACAATCTTCAGTGGGATATCATAGAACCGGAGTATTTTCCAGAGGGAGTCACGGAATTTCCTTTCCTGAAACCAGCTTGTTCCTTTCCGACGAGGTCATCAGGTGCGATCGTGATCCTCATGTGAATGATTCTGCTGAAGATCTTAATGGTGAGGGTTAGCAGGGTGATGCCTCTCCAGTTGTTACTGTGCTCAAGATCACCTTTTTTGTGGTAACTTGACTATGATTCCAGTTTTCCACTCGGGGATGGTTTCTTCGTAAGTTTTGACCTGTCCCGTAGTCTCCCTCAAGCTTCTTTGTGATCCTGTACAGAGTCTTCGTGTCCTGTCTTTTTGCTACTTGTTCTACTTTTGCGGCGAGCTGTTCGGTGTAGTGTCGCTTGTCACTTCTTGCTCTGTTTTTCACTTTTCTATCCTTGCCATAGTACTCTTTGGGAAATCATGTCTTTCAGTCTGGGAATTTTGCCTCTGGTATGCGTTTCTTAATCTGTTTTCTTTCTTCAATAACATTCCAGGTTGACTTGGAGATCCATTCCTCTTTACATGCTTTCCTGTAGCTCAGAACCTTCTCTCAAGTTTCTTTAATGACTGTGTTGAAAGAATCGACATTCATTTCCGTCTCATGGCGAAGTATGCTGAACTTCTTCTTGAGGGTAAGGTTGAAATATTGCCTAACCTTGGGATCTTCTAGTTTGTCAATGTTGAAAGATTGTTTTATCTTCTCCCCCAATTTGGCCTTTCTCAGTTTAATGACAAGCTTGGAAACCAATAAACCGTGATCCCTGCCTACATCAATATGTTTTACATCTTGCAAGGAGTGTCTCCACTTGCCGTTGATCAGCTTTATGCCATGCCATCTGGAGACTTCCATGTCATCTTGTGAATTTTTTGATCCTATTCCGTGCCTACACACGAACCGCTCTCTGCCTGTGTTGTCTGAGCCTGTTTGTGCGTTAAAATTGCAAGCAATGAGTAGTAAGTCATGCCTACGTGATTACGTGATAACAGATTGCATGTAGAGCCCATAAATTAGCAACAGCTGAAAAAGCTATCCACCTGCAAATCAATATTAAAAAGTGTAGATGCTCACAAAATATATATTTATTTTGTGTCTGATGTTCACTTAAACATTAAAAACAACGAACTAAAATTAATTATGCGATTTAGGAGATCTATTCCAAATGGAAAAACGTGTCAGAGACAAAGCATACCGTGCACCTTTGGTACAGTTTTGGCACAATAAGTGTATTTAAAAGAACCTCATTACAGGATATTATGCAGAGTAAATTCATGTGGAAAGGCTATGTTTGCACTAAATCTGTTGGAAACGGAATACAGACACTTCTTCAATTGCATCGTTATCATATGTTCAACTTTTCTATTCAACAAGACTTACGAAAGAAAATGGTTACTCAAGAAATAAAAAGTGACTGTGGAAGATTCCGAACATAAATTGGATAAGTGGCTGGATTTACTGGTTGATGTTTAACAAGGAACAAATACTTTGCTTATCATTGTGGAAATTTAGATGAACTAAAAATGAAAGGAACTAACCTAACCAAACTTGCTTTAAAAGATAGACCTTTTTGAAATACTTGTTTGTTTTATGATACAAAAGTACACATTCCTAATCAACGCTTTAAGAGAAAATACACGTGGTTAGGTTGTGTTTGACAGCAAGGACAAAAAGGCAATAGAATTTATGTTTCAAGAAAACGGTTTTTTTCCAGACAAAATGAAAGCAGAAACTATTTAAACTCAAACAAATCAAAATAAAGAAATGTTTAATGCGTTTAGAGTAGCCTTTCATTGTAGAGCACTTACGTGTCAGTAAGATAATACATTATTCTGTCAATCCCCCTCCCCCCCCCAAAAAAAAAAAAAAAAAACAAAAAAAAAAAACAACCAACCAACCAACCAACCAAACAAACAAAAACAAACAAAATATCAAGTATGGGGGTATTTTCTGTTTAAACAAGGTTATATAATGAATCTATATCAGCTACTAAGAGTATCATTCTATCACCGTATGTGTTTATCAATTTGCTGTTGAATTCTTACACCAACCATTTTGATAACTCTAACACTGTAAATCCATCAAAAATTGGTCATGCCAATTTAATTTTTTGTTAAACAAACTAGAAAGTACAATGTCATTGTCATTGTCAGTATTTGTTCGCCTTGCAAGCGATAGATCCTTCTGGCAAATTAAATTTTTTATTTTAATCTGCATATATATTGACTGTTGTTCTTCTCCAGAGATATTTCATTTGTTGCCGAATACAACGGTATTCATTAGTTTGAAGACACCTTGTTCGAAATCATTGCTAGCGTTTTGTCTTAAATTTGTATTTAGTTTCATGTGGGAAATTTAACCACGGTTGTTGATCAACAGAGGTTGATCGTGAATAACGTATTTATCTATGTTTTTCGTTGTGCATACTAGTTTGGGTACATTTATTTTGGACTTTTGTATTTTTTTATCAGCTTTTTCTGTAACCATGATAAATCATTTTCATCCGGAATTATTTTCTCTGAAGCTAATGGATAGTACTTATAATAGTCATGCAATTGCAATAAAATCTCTGTTTCCACTTCTAAAATGCAATAAATGTCACTTTCGCCTGGTATTTTCAACGGATATCACCCTATCGTGTCCTCTACGCTGTCAACAATCTAATTTGTTCATCAGTTTCCCATCTAATGTTTTTTTTGGTAATTTTTTTATGGCAGCATGCATTGGCTCATGACTTCTACATATATCGGTTGTTAGTATTTAGATACATAATGAATGGCCTTGACATTGACATTTACTACTCTCCATCATTTGTTTAAGCTTACCATGTTCGTCCAAGTAATATTCATATTTTTCTTTTACGTATCTGTTCAGTATCAAGCTAATTCCACTGCTTATGCCAATCTCAATCACCAGGAGCATATAGTCTTTTTAAAGGTCATGTTCTACACCTTATATTTTGAAGGATACGTCATGTGCTAATCCAGTAGCACTTTAATAATGAGCTGGTACTAGTATACAATCTTTCATGCAATATTCCTGAATTCCCAATGATATAACATAGCACCAATGTATCTTTTTTAACATAATAGTCGTGTAGGTCTCCAATTGTTTCCAAATTACATTGCTCTAAGACATCCCGTACATACCGGTAACCGTCTTTTGATATGTTCAAATAATTTAAACTTAAACATTAAATGTCTAAACTGTCCATATATGGGATACAGAAGGATACATCCTTTCTTATATCTTTCTACTGCATATTTGTCAACTGTTTCACGGTTTCTCTAACATCTGTAATGCCGATTGCATTCATTATGTGTTTGAACTGTATCCTTTCCTGTTAAATATCCATGATTTCTTAATAATTATTTCTTTCTCGCTGATATGGCATATATGTGTTGAATTAAAACGTTTTTCATCTTTATCTGTGAAAATCATATGCTTTGGGTCCTTAATTCGTCATAGTTGTGTGATTTTACTGAACGCTTCGTAATACTTTAATAAAGTCTATTTTTCGTAAACGTTTGGTTTGTATCTCTTGTGGATTGATTGAACGTACACGCAGAATCATGATGGAATGCGTTTTGCTGCTCTGAGTATCCAGGATAATATATCGAGTTTGTGTTAATTTAGCTTTTCAAAGGTACAATTATATTTTCAAAATAAATGATATTTAGGTAATATATTTATCAAATTAATCTACATTGTAACATAGTCTTTTTTTTGTTGGGGGGGGGGATTTTTCTGGGGTCTAGGAAAAACCATTTTTACGTTCATGAAAATCTTGATTGTTGCCGCTGTAAAATATGTTTGCAACTCCTATTATGATGTTTAAATTCTGTCTTTTGAACACGCCTTAATTATTTTTATTCACTTTGAATGGGGCTGTAAATGTTTTCTCTCATTCGTTAGTATTGACCAATCAAGTATTGAAATGTTCATTTTATTTTGTTTAACTGGAAATATTGGAATATAAATTTAACTACTAATTTCTAGAACTGCAAAGGATCTATCTGTAACCATTGTGACCTTCAATATTTTAACCTTTGACCTTTGGTATAAAGTTTGACAAAAGCCTGGGCGTAGTGATTGGGTGATTGTCCTTGCTGATTATTCTACTTTTAAGGAACTCAAACCCTGTCTCTAGTGTCGTCAGCCCTATAGCGGGTTTACCCTACCTTTCACCTCCCTGTGATCATTGACACCATGACTGAGGTTAGGCCCTACAATCTAACTATTAGTATGTACAGAGACTTTGCATCAGCTGTATTAGATTGTGGCTACTCCCATTAGTACAGTCAATACTACCTAATGACTACTTTAAAATGTCCGCGATTTACATCTAAACCGTTACCTGTGCTTCAGATTATTTTGATGTTGGTAAATTGCATAACGTTTTTTAGAGTTGTAATCAAGGGAACTAACTCTTAATAACAGGGTCATGGCATTGCAGGTTTACCTCCCTTTGGACGTGACACCTGTCTATTGTAGACACATGCCTATTTTCGACAACTGTCTATTGTGGACACTATTGTGAACACATGTCTTTTAAAACTACATTTGTAGCATTTTATCATCTACATTTATTGTAGTGAAATGTTTCAATTATCACGATAGTAAGACTGCACTAATTGTCTCCATAGTCTACTGGACTGGTAATTTTTAATTTGTGAAATAATACTCTCAAGTCTAACTGATCAAGTAAATTTTTAATTTGTGAAATGACCCCCTTAAGTCTGGCTGGTATAGTAACTTTTAGAGTAATATACATTATAGGAGTACTGAAATTAGAATTTTCGATGCAACTGACACGCAAATAGATTTACAGTCATTTCAAATTTGACTATGACCTGGAATACCCAAAATGAATACTACTTCGAATCTGTTTATTCGAGATATGTAGTAGAACATCCCTACAAATCTTATCTTAATGACAGTTTTCAACATGATGCTTGCCACTATTTAGATACATTTAACAGTAAAATCAGTGACTACTGATTTCTGTCACTAGTGTTTGAGAGACTAATTAGTACGTTTTCGTAATTTGATTGCATATGCATCGAAAATATTCAATGATAATTTCTAAAACTATGTCTATGATAAATCGGTCTTTGCATTTTAACCGCTTGGTCTTATGGGGGAATAAGAAGACAATAAAATGCATTCTTCTATTGATAAGCATACTATTTCTATGACAGCATTTCATTATAAATGCCTCTTCAATGTAGTATTAAGGAAGTCAGGCGGGAATTTAAAGAGCGCTATAAATATTTTAGTCACCTATTCCGGTTTACATAACGTTTTCGTAGTTATATGAATCGGGGCACCACACACATACGCGCATTTCCAAATTCACATGCATAAATACATAGATACATACATAGATACATAGATACATAGATACATACATACATACATACATACATACATACATACATACATACATACATACATACATACATATATTGCACGCTTTCATACGTTTATATGTCATTGCAAGCCCTATAATATTACATTTATATAATAGTTTCGTGTTTAACATACCTAACAAGTTTAAAATGATGATGTCCCCCCTCTAGAAGTTGGATTTGTCTTTTATAAGAAGTTGTTGTCTTGACAGTATGTTCATCAAATCATAATGTTTAGTCTTTGTGCTAGTAAATGATGATGCAAGCTAGTTTGCTCAGGTCCTTTAATATAGGTCTTTGATTTAATACAAAATGTGAATCAATAAACTTCAAAGGTAATTTTGTTTACAATGCCTTTAAGTGCCTAATACCTTTTAACTCATATATTTGAATATAAAAAGTAATGTTATTAATTTTAGACTAAGAATGTATTCTTTCGTACATCACTTAATTGACCAATCGAAAGAAAGTTTTTCATTTTTTGCGTTATACACAGGGACACTTTATTTCCGATATTATTCTATTTCTATGTTTCTGAGCTAGTTGAAGCGATACTACTTAAAATTCTAAATCCTATAATGATTATTTTTAAAAAAAACTGCAGTATAATTTTACATATCACGTTGTAATTATACCGTTCATTCATTCATCTTTCTATCCACCCAATCGTCCGGCCTCCCGTTTATCCATTCATCCTTCTATACACACAATCGTTCATCCTCCCGTTAATACATTCAGTTCATTCGTTCTTTTCATATATAAAGTTACTGTAATAGCCCGACAATCATTCAGTTCCATCGATCAATAGATGTTCGCTGCTCGTTTATATAATTTGCTTTGACTTAAAAATCTCAAACAGAATATGTACTTTTTCAATAAACTCTGAATCTTTCCTTGATGACCAAAGTTAGCTTGAATGATACGTTATATATTTTATTCAATGACTGAGTTTTGTATTAAAATACATGTCCACATTGTCTAACGGAAATGATCAATAATTCTTACAAATCTTAAACAGTAAGAAATATTCTATGTAATATCAAAGACATGTCATACTACATGTATTTTATGGTGTTCGCTATACTTATATCTTAATTGTTGGGAGAAAAAAAAACGCCCCATTTTTTAAAGATGGGAGATATACTCTTGCATTTCCCCTGCTGTATAAACTGAATATCATACCAAATAAAATTGAGGCAGAATAATATCATTTTAATATTTAATGTGGAAGTCTAAAAACAATTTTAGTAACTTTACATGTGTATTGACATGGTTAGTGTGATGTGTATTCATTAATGTCAGTTGAAGTTTTCTTATGATAATATGTAATAATGAAAATGACTGAATGTAATCTCTTATCAAGATGAAATAAAGCAAGTCAGCCATTCATGCACACACACACACACACACACACACACACACACACACACACACACACACACACACATATATAGTCAGTCATATTATGAATCCCCATTTTTTTAGTGCCTATTTTAATTTTGATACATACTCCTTTTAAAATAATTGACTTCTATTGAAATTTCGTGAGGTCAAATTTTGAATTACAAGATTTTGCAACTAAAATTTTTAAACTGAGTCTATTTCAGATTTTTCATATTTTACAAAATTTTTACAAAATGGCCGAGTAATAACGACAGAAATGATTTGATACATAGAAATATCGACATGAAGCCATTAACTCAGTTATGTAACATGCAATTTAGAATCTCGTATTATTGACCGGATTAGTACTGCACTTTACTTTATATTGGAATATGCACCAATCTGATTGGACGAGTTACATATCTGTCAGTCATCAACATATAGCATATCCGAGTTAAACCTTGCAGTAAATGAGGACTTCTTTTATAAAGACATACACGCGAGATAAAACGAGAACTTATTTTCGTATACACTGCCATATATAAAAAAATTATAAACGCCTCAACAGCATAGTTCATCAAAGATTGACTTTTGTGATCTTCATATCAATACTATAATACAATTTATCAATATCTCCTTTTTAAATTCGTCAATCTTTAACCAATTTTACTCCAGTAATCTCAGTCGCATAAACTCGCATAGTCTTTTCCAAGTCTTAGATTCTTCAAACTTATAGACAACAGCATTGTTTGCTTATTTTGTTTGAAAATTTGAAGGAATGTAACATTTAATAACATCTTTTGGCAAAAGGTATTCACTGTATCAGTGGGATAAAACGTAGAGCTATGTAACTTAAGCATGGGGTAAAGACCTATTTATCTGCATTGAAAGATTATCCTTTACCGGTTTACCGTAATCTTTCCTCGAAAATACACGAATCCAATGTATTTAGCAAGAAATCCATGAACTATAATTGTGGAGTTCGTGAGGAATTTAATATGTGTGAACAGCAATACGGTATAATATGATTAATAAAACATTAATATTTATTATAATTTTTCAAGAAAGGATTGGTTAATATTAAGACACTGACGGGAAACCCCAGGATCTGTTAAAGGTTGTAAGCATGTTTGAATTTTCGAACATTTACGCCACCAAGATGATAGGCAATGACGAAGAATATACCATTGTTGATGTACTATTTATGCCATTAGTCTAACCAAAGAAAAATATAAAGAAAACAAAGGTTTCAGCATTTTATGCATCCATTGATATAGTATACATTGGAATTCATAAATTCCTCAAAGTGTTTTATATTGACCACGTGTGACTAAGAAACACATTCCTGATTATAATGTAAAAAAGACGAGATAAATGTGGGAATAACCGCTCAGGACAAATATTTTTATAAAAGAAATGATTATGAAATATAATTTGCAAAATGAATATGGACAGTATAATATGTTATGGAACATTTAAGAACATATTCCAAGAGACGAGCAGACGAGAATATCAACATCCTTGAAATGCCAGTAAAGTCGACTCCTATGTATCGAGCAAGATGTGTACTGTATGCAGTAGATATACGTTTGTATGATATTTATCGTGTCGAAGTTGGTTTCAAATGACATTGCGAATGGTATCCGGTGTTGAATCTAAAATGTATTAATGCAAACAAGCTGAAAAATGGATAAAGAGAGTTTCTTTTACAGGGGCTTGAATTATTTCATTCCTTTCTATTCTCCGTTAATCCAAACAGTAATGCATACAATTTACCATATAAAGTTCAAAACTCTCGTAATGTAAATTTTCGGCACCCGAAAAAGAGTGGCCAGAATTTAGAATTACCCTGGATGAGTGGTCGCCCTTGAAGAATCACGTGCTACTGTTGTCTGTATCATTATTGGCAATCATCATTTTTTTTCATAAAATAATTGTCAAAATATTCTTTAGGAAAAGGATAACGTTTCACAAAGACTAAATAAAATAATTTCAATTGCTTGGGGAGTAAATAACCGGAAATAACTGGAAAGTTGGAGCCTTCGCACGCACACAATGAGAAACCATGAGGCAAGATGGCGGAAGTTATAACATTACGAGCTCATTGATCATTACAGGATGAGCTGAATGCTTGCTGATGGCGTTAACGGAGGATAAAATGGTATGGAATTATTACAGCCTATGTAAGAGAAACTTTCTTTATCCATATTTTTGACTATCTGCATTAATACATTTGTAGATGCTGCACCCGATACCAGTCGCAATGTCATTTATAGCCAGCTATATTAGAATTACATTTGCAGTTTTCATACGACGCATATTACTCTGGCAAAAAAAGCCAAAACAAACAAATCATAACAAACAAACTTGTATCCATCTGTCTATCTACCTGTTGATAAATATATGCGATGTTTGCTTGTATCCATCTGTCTATATATCTGTTGATAAATATATGCGATGTTTGCTTGTATCCATCTCTCTATCTACCTGTTGATAAATATATGCGATGTTTGCTTGTATCCATCTGTCTATTGATAAATATATGCGATGTTTGCTTGTATCCATCTGTCTGTTGATAAATATATGCGATGTTTGCTTGTATCCATCTCTCTATCTACCTGTTGATAAATATATGCGATGTTTGCTTGTATCCATCTGTCTATTGATAAATATATGCGATGTTTGCTTGTATCCATCTGTCTATTGATAAATATATGCGATGTTTGCTTGTATCCATCTCTCTATCTACCTGTTGATAAATATATGCGATGTTTGCTTGTATCCATCTCTCTATCTACCTGTTGATAAATATATGCGATGTTTGCTTGTATCCATCTCTCTATCTACCTGTTGATAAATATATGCGATGTTTGCTTGTATCCATCTGTCTATTGATAAATATATGCGATGTTTGCTTGTATCCATCTGTCTATTGATAAATATATGCGATGTTTGCTTGTATCCATCTGCCTATTGATAAATATATGCGATGTTTGCTTGTATCCATCTGTCTATTGATAAATATATGCGATGTTTGCTTGTATCCATCTGTCTATTGATAAATATATGCGATGTTTGCTTGTATCCATCTGCCTGTTGATAAATATATGCGATGTTTGCTTGTATCCATCTGTCTGTTGATAAATATATGCGATGTTTGCTTGTATCCATCTGTCTGTTGATAAATATATGCGATGTTTGCTTGTATCCATCTGTCTGTTGATAAATATATGCGATGTTTGCTTGTATCCATCTGTCTGTTGATAAATATATGCGATGTTTGCTTGTATCCATCTGTCTATTGATAAATATATGCGATGTTTGCTTGTATCCATCTGTCTATTGATAAATATATGCGATGTTTGCTTGTATCCATCTGTCTATTGATAAATATATGCGATGTTTGCTTGTATCCATCTGTCTGTTGATAAATATATGCGATGTTTGCTTGTATCCATCTGTCTATTGATAAATATATGCGATGTTTGCTTGTATCCATCTGTCTATTGATAAATATATGCGATGTTTGCTCCAAATCGAAAGAAAGATAATATGCAGCAAGGTCTTAATTATACATGACAATTAGAGTAAATCTATAGACAATTAGAGTATATCTATAGACAATTAGAGTAAATCTAAAATTAGAGCACCTGAACTTTCTCATGCGTTTTGCATCCAATTAGCGCAGGAATACAATACAATTAGGAGGAAAATGGTATGTATTTTATTTAGAACTATTCTTATATGAGCGGACGTGTTTCTAATTTCATTCACATTCGCACCTTTGATGTATGCGAATGTTCACACGTAAGAGTCAAGTTTAGTTACATTTTACTAGGATGTTATATCAGTTTAATGACAACTATGTCTGTTTTGTGAAAAAAAACCCAAAAAACTTACAAATTATCCATAATATAATTTCAAAGCTTTTTATAGACATTTTAGAGCGATAATTACATTGTTGCATACTGTTTACTGCTGATTGCACATAAAAACGCGCATACGGATTATCCAAACATATTAGCGTTTACACTTAGTATTCAGATTTTTGTGAATGCTTTTACTAATCTATCTGTGAAAGTTTGATAAACATGTTTAATGTCCCTATTATTAAAAGTATACCAGACAATGGAAATCGTAGAAAAGCTTGTCTTATTAAGAGTTGGCCATGTAAGCTCTTATTCAGATGCTAAAGTCCACACAGACTAATTTCACTTTTTATTATCCTCAGCAGACATACTAAACTCCACAACTAGTTTACCTTTTCAAGGCAGATATAAAACTGATCAGTGATGTTATGAAGTTAATACTCCTTTGGACAGTTGTATTCACTACTGTTGCATGATCTGAGATAAATAACTTCCTTCAAAAATAATAATCTATTTGCATCGGGCTAGATCCTACTCTCATTTCTCTTATAGCCCTACATGATCTAGTTCTGTTCATATTCCCATTTTCCGTTTCACGCATAATTTGAACTTGAAAGGCTTTTATTCAAGAATATCCTCTCGTTATATTTTATTTACTGATTCACGTAGCATAATGGTTCTTTTCATCGTATCAATGTCCAATAGAGAGATATACAATTAATGCCAAAGTTCTTATTTGTATTGTGTGTTGTCAACCGCACCCTTAAAGTACCATCAAACAGCTAAAAATAGTTGTGTTTGCTTTGTGTTGTCACTTTAAAGACACTAAAATTAAATACATCTATTCTCAGGCCGGTGGTCCATAAAAAAGATGAGTCTTTGATGGTCAGGGAGTGTAACACTGATTAACTATCCCTTCATTTACCATTAATCAAAATTACATAAACACACAGAGGCTGACATTACGATTGAAATCAAAAATAGTTTCGGGTGCAATTAACGTATGTTCACAATATTTGACTAGGAAGCAGTGGTGGTGGTTGTGTTAGTAGTAGTAGGAGACGTAGTTGGTATTTTTGTTGCTGTTGTCGATGGTAGTGACTGCTAGTTTGTTTCTTTATTACACAGTGTGAGTGTGTGTGTGCTATTTGTTCAAGTATGTTCGGTTTTATGCTTTTGGAGTTTATACCAAAGGCACCGTTGGCAACCATCCCATGTTATCTTTCGTTATCCATATGAACCATAGACTACTAAAAGGCTGTCTTATTCCAGATAAAATAACTGTGTTAATGAAGTAACCATTATAAGATAAATTGCACTTAAAATGAACAATAAAAAAACAACACGGTTCGTATCGATTAACCTCGACCAATTCAATAATATGGCTGACGAACATTAACTGCATTCATTTATGAAAATTTAATTTAATATTTTACAGGATTCACGAAGTCGTGAAGTTTGAAAATCGATTACACACTGTACGAACGGCCGTAGCGAAGGGTATAGTTAAATAAATAATAATGAATCTCAATTGATAAATAACACAACTATATTTTAACCACTGTTTACAAGTACTGTCGAAGCACATAAGGAGGTTGCATGAATACAGAAGTAGTTCGTTTCTGGTGTTATGAACTAATAATTTCTAGTTTTCTGCATCACATGATGCGATTTTAACCAATCTAAATGCTTGTTACAAAGGCGTGTAATGTACCTTGAAGTCTTGTTGTACACTGCCGAAGACTGAAGATCTCACGCATCGAAGAACGCATACTACAAGTCTTGAAAAGTTTTCACCGGCAACGCCAGTTAGCAAGTAACTTAACATGCCCTGACCCCATCCAGCCTCTCCTCTTCCCTGAACCTTACATAGAACTCTCGCATAAGAGGCGTGAGATGTTTCTTGTAAAATTGTAAAAGCGTGAAAAGTTTACTCGAAATCGCAGTTGGTATTATCATTTGCTTTTGAGACAGCTTTCGAATTAATGTTCGTTTTAACGTTTTGTCTAAAACATATAAGAAACAGCCTCAGAAGGAAAATGACTAGAATGAAATCGATGTTGAAATGACATTTATGTTGTGATTCCTATAAGACAAATGCAAAGACTTCCTGCAAAACGTAACTAATGCTGCATAAAGCAGTCATGTTGTCCTTACACAGTTGTGTTCAGCAAATTAAACATACTCTTTTAGACGAAGGATTACATTTTGGACTATAATTACACATTCAACGACTGCGAATTGATTTCTCAGTACCTTTCCACGCATATAATCTGTCAGAAAAAGTAAATTAACCCAATTCTGCCTTGAAGTGAAACATAAAAATATTTTGGAAAGCTCCATCAATGTTGCCATTTCGTAGCTCTTGCAGGGTAGAAGAATATATTTGGAATGTGCAGCATACAATAGAGAGTGATGTTCATAACACATGAGAATAGATATTTCCGCCTGATCGTCTGACATATAACTCTTTTAATTTTGCACGTGACTACTCATGAGGGTTTATGTTAATTAAAAACCGATTGTACTTAAAAGACTGCCACGGATATTGCCAACCCATTCAATGCGTTTTAGACTTTGTACATTTAATTGTCTGCAATCCATGAACTTTAAAGACACTAAAATTAAATACATCTATTCTCAGGCCGGTGGTCCATAAAAAAGATGAGTCTTTGATGGTCAGGGAGTGTAACACTGATTAACTATCCCTTCATTTACCATTAATCAAAATTACATAAACACACAGAGGCTGACATTACGATTGAAATCAAAAATAGTTTCGGGTGCAATTAACGTATGTTCACAATATTTGACTAGGAAGCAGTGGTGGTGGTTGTATTAGTAGTAGTAGGAGACGTAGTTGGTATTTTTGTTGCTGTTGTCGATGGTAGTGACTGCTAGTTTGTTTCTTTATTACACAGTGTGAGTGTGTGTGTGCTATTTGTCCAAGCATGTTCGGTTTTATGCTTTTGGAGTTTATACCAAAGGCACCGTTGGCAACCATCCCATGTTATCTTTCGTTATCCATATGAACCATAGACTACTAAAAGGCTGTCTTATTCCAGATAAAATAACTGTGTTAATGAAGTAACCATTATAAGATAAATTGCACTTAAAATGAACAATAAAAAAACAACACGGTTCGTATCGATTAACCTCGACCAATTCAATAATATGGCTGACGAACATTAACTGCATTCATTTATGAAAATTTAATTTAATATTTTACAGGATTCACGAAGTCGTGAAGTTTGAAAATCGATTACACACTGTACAAACGGCCGTAGCGAAGGGTATAGTTAAATAAATAATAATGAATCTCAATTGATAAATAACACAACTATATTTTAACCACTGTTTACAAGTACTGTCGAAGCACAAAAGGAGGTTGCATGAATACAGAAGTAGTTCGTTTCTGGTGTTATGAACTAATAATTTCTAGTTTTCTGCATCACATGATGCGATTTTAACCAATCTAAATGCTTGTTACAAAGGCGTGTAATGTACCTTGAAGTCTTGTTGTACACTGCCGAAGACTGAAGATCTCACGCATCGAAGAACGCATACTACAAGTCTTGAAAAGTTTTCACCGGCAACGCCAGTTAGCAAGTAACTTAACATGCCCTGACCCCATCCAGCCTCTCCTCTTCCCTGAACCTTACATAGAACTCTCGCATAAGAGGCGTGAGATGTTTCTTGTAAAATTGTAAAAGCGTGAAAAGTTTACTCGAAATCGCAGTTGGTATTATCATTTGCTTTTGAGACAGCTTTCGAATTAATGTTCGTTTTAACGTTTTGTCTAAAACATATAAGAAACAGCCTCAGAAGGAAAATGACTAGAATGAAATCGATGTTGAAATGACATTTATGTTGTGATTCCTATAAGACAAATGCAAAGACTTCCTGCAAAACGTAACTAATGCTGCATAAAGCAGTCATGTTGTCCTTACACAGTTGTGTTCAGCAAATTAAACATACTCTTTTAGACGAAGGATTACATTTTGGACTATAATTACACATTCAACGACTGCGAATTGATTTCTCAGTACCTTTCCACGCATATAATCTGTCAGAAAAAGTAAATTAACCCAATTCTGCCTTGAAGTGAAACATAAAAATATTTTGGAAAGCTCCATCAATGTTGCCATTTCGTAGCTCTTGCAGGGTAGAAGAATATATTTGGAATGTGCAGCATACAATAGAGAGTGATGTTCATAACACATGAGAATAGATATTTCCGCCTGATCGTCTGACATATAACTCTTTTAATTTTGCACGTGACTACTCATGAGGGTTTATGTTAATTAAAAACCGATTGTACTTAAAAGACTGCCACGGATATTGCCAACCCATTCAATGCGTTTTAGACTTTGTACATTTAACTGTCTGCAATCCATGAACGTCTCTGTGAGTCACACACACACACACACACACACACACACACACACACACACACACACACACACACACACACACACATATATATATATATATATATATATATATATATATATATATATATATATATATATATATAAAAATATATATGAGCCGACTGATGTGTTTAACAATTGCAATATTAAAGCTAGTGAACTATTTTGGGCACAATTATTGAATAATATGTATGATAAGGTTACTTTAATGTATTTTTCTTTGTCAAGAACATACCAATTATCTATTCTTTATGTCGTTTGAAGAAATATTTGTTTCCATTATCTTTGTGTCTGCCTCGTAAATCTTTGTTGTATTTCAATATAATGCAATTTTCTGTTTCATTTCATTGGTTTTGGTTTGGTTTGATTTGGTGCTTTATGGCACAGCAACACAAATAGGTTATTTAGTGCCGAGGCAATTGGAGCAAAGTGCCTTGCCCAAGGACACAACTCGGTAGCTGACCCAGGCTGGTCCGATGGTATGATTCGAACCCGCACCCTTTCGGTCGTGAGTGCGGCACACTAACCACTGAACCAGCGCAGCTCACTTCATATCATTGGGCTTGAAATATGTGATATCATAATATCCGTCTTAGCACGATTAAAATACAGTTTACCATAAAATATGTCGGCGACTTCACATTTCATGACTTATATTCTGCATGTCACAATTTATTATGGCACTTGCTGTACACATCTAAAGAGTGTGCTAATAGATGGATTATGTATCCATCTTTAGGAAGAAACTATCTATTCTTGTTTTCCCTGAAACAATGTCATGTCAGAATCCTCGGCCATAATTCAAATATTGATCTTAGGGGATTACTGACCATGGCTAATATCCATTGATATTCGTTTCCGATACACCGGCATGAATTCAACGTGAGAATAGTAATTGTTTTTGTTTTTTTGTCGGCATATCTTGAAAAGAAAACATAATCCACTCACTTAAGGCCATCAATCCCCCTATATTGCTAAAACAAAGATAAAGGTGTGCACCTAATCTCTACCCCTCCCTATCACCTCGATAAATGAATGACTAGCAATCAATTCAAGATGAGTACCGGATGTGAAAGGTGTGTAAAATACAGATCAATGTTCTTCTTGCCAACACACACACAAATATATATGGTTGGAGGATGGTAATAAACCTAGAAATTGCTGCTTACCAGTGTTAGCGAGGCACAACATAGTGGCTCGAGTTGCAAATGTGTTTTCATGTTGCAAATAAAATTTAAAATGTCCGATCTGGTTAAAGAATGCAGTCTCAACCTACTTGAGTTTCTACAAGTTCGACGAGACAACCCATTTTCTAAGAAGCTGGATAAAGAAGGGTTGGACAAGCAATTACTCATATAGGGCAAGGACATGGATATATCCCAGTAGATAAAATTTGATAGCACGAGACCACTACTTAAAGTTAAAATAGTTGATCTTTTTGACGTCACCACGCATAACAATAAAATATTTCACTGTTTAATTCAAATATATTATCTACTCTGTGCACTCCCCAATATGCGCACAATAGCACGATACCACCGCAGCACACACATACTATTGGAATCTCACTAATGAGATAAGTTGTATTGATAAAATGTTATAATTGTGGTACTGAAAAATCACCAAGCGAAAGGGAACGTAGAAATATTCGATACCAACATTTTCTAGACTGCTCGTTTAGAAAGCAACTAATTTGGCGAGTTGCATCCTTGCAGAGTTTGATTAATACTCATTTATGTATATATGTGGTAGGACGATAGCATACATATATTTCTACCAGCATGTTAAAACAAAAATGCACACACAATTTGAACAGTCAAATAAAGTATACATTCTAAACAGGATAGAAAGAATGAGAACCAAAACTATAGAGAAATGCAATGCTGTTGTGAACCATCCATATCAAACAAGTGAGTCGTGTACTGAGAGTAAATGTGCAATAATCTACGATTAATTTACTTAAGCGAATGATCACTGGACCACCTACTATCATACTATCAAACAATTGAAACAATAGTACTGAAACATCAAAAAGGACAAGAAAGATCAATCGTACTGTGCTGGTTATTCTTGAACGAGTTACTTCAGTTGTTGGCAGTATTTTGATTATAGGTTTTGTTTTCCTCCTAATTTAAAAACAAGAAAATAAAACAAACCAATGAAACAATTGAAAAAGTAAACATTGCATCTACTTTGTTGACAAGAATCTCAGAAATGACTTCAATGCTTAGAAAGATATTGAAGAAAAAACGTATGTAAATCTCCACATACCCTTTTGTAAATAACGGTGACAAGAATAGTACATAAGGAAATGTTGAACTATTAAATGTCTGAGCTCATCTCAGTATCTTAAAACTTGCCACAGGTTTTTTTTTTTTTTTTTTAAAAAGCCACTACGTGATTACTTGATAGGTTATAATTTTGAAACAAAATTTTTAAACAAAATAGGTTGCTACGTAAACGCTTCGAAGCAATCTATTCAACCAGAAAGAAGCCGGTCTTGAGGAAAGTATATACATTCTGAGTTTCGAGACACAATGGTAAATACATTTAATAAAAGGTCAAATTATCCGCCCTGTACAGTTTGATGCAGCTTATGTCAGCCAGAAAGGCGTTAGGGAGATGCTGGTTTCATGTACGACTTGCATCAACAGCCACGTAAAACTTGCAGCACAAAAAGTGTGGCCTCCCCCTAGGGTCAGACAAAAAGTGTGGCCTCCCCCTAGGGTCAGACAAAAAGTGTGGCCTCCCCCTAGGGTCAGAGGCTTTATATACTGAGGTGGGCAATTTTTCATAATTTGTTGCAGTGAAATAAAACAAAAGTGTATAAATAGTACATTGAAGTTTAGTTAGCTAAATATATATTTTAAAAAATTGTAGTAAAATTAACATTTAAATTTATTGCAGTTAAATAAATAAATTGTAAAAAATATATATTGAAAGTTAGATAGTTAAATACAACAAAATGTAGTAAAATATACATTAAAATATAGTTAGGTAAATAAATCAATGACGATTACTTCTATATTTCATCAATCTATTCCAAAGCAAGTTGGAAAACAAATTGAAAGCTCATTAATTACGATTACAAAGTCGTACAGAGTTTGGACGTATGAATAAGCAAAATGTAAATCGAATAATCACAAAAAGGGAAACGTAAATTGTACAGATTTTACGATGGTAACAATCAAGACTTGTATGAATTTTTCAACGACACTGAACTCAACTTGAAGAAAGTCATCATTCGAAAAATCCATCAATTTGGTTCTGTATACATTCATAGACTTAAATATGAAACCCATAAAGAGGCCAACCCAGGATGGAGAGACAGTTGAGTACATACGAAGAATGGTACCATAAAAAAAGGCTTATAAACATAATGAACAGAGAAAAAATGGATGATGTAATTGAGTGTTTATTCGACATTTTGCATACCTAATTTCGCCCAGAAAAAGGCCATTGGACAAGTTGGATGTTTGACAGGATTGAATACTTAACAATGCACGTAGAATATTTAACACTATACGTTATCAATCGATAAAAGTATGCTCATACATAGATTTACCTTATTGGGTTAAAAACAAAGAATCTTCCATGAAAGTGAAAAATGCGGATGATAGATATTTATACAAAATACAGTCTGGATAAATGCAGTCATTGGTTTAATAAATGTCATGTAAAATAATATCACGAGGGTCGGACTTGAATATGATATAGATGTGAAATGTGTATGAAATAGTTAAAGGCAAACACATTATGGCAGTTAGAGTAACAGAAGAAGAAAACGATAAGCATGATGACATCTTGATTCTATTGGACGGAAGGGAAAATACCATTTCGTTGGCATAACAGATTTATCTTGATTGGTATCATTACAAACATAATGGGAAGAAATACAACTGAAACAAAATGCTTAAATTTTTTTAATGCATCAGAAAAGTTATCAGATCCCAAACGACTATGCTACAGTGTATAGAACTCGATAGATATCATGCCTGAAAATGGATCGGTTGTCAAATTCAGAAATTATCATCAACAATTGAAAGTTCCGTATGTCGTTTATTGCATTGAAAACATATACATATGGTACACTTCATGTACTAGCTACTCACCATAAAATTACAATGATGCCACACATTAAACCAGTACATCGTGGGCGTTATAAATAAGCACCTGCCATCAGGTTTTTGCACGCATGTCAGGTAATTCACAAATGTTACAGAAAAATAGTTTACAGACGTGGTTGGATACTAGTGTTTTACACCTGTTTTGGTAAGATAGCGAGACTAGCCTTCATTGAACTAAATGATACAAAACCTATGGTATTCACAGATGAAGACGAGAAACATTTTAACTCAACGAGTACATGTTATGTTTATGAGAGTCAAATATTAAAAGACAAAGTTAGGGACCACGATCACTGAACAGAAGATTACAGAGGTAATGCTCACATAGACTATAATTTCAATTTCAGGTACCCAAAATATTCATTCATAACTTGTCAGGTTATGATAGTCATCTTTTCATCAAGACCCCATTGATAAATTATCCAGATGATGAAGTAAAGATCATAGCGAATAACGATGACAAATGCATTTAATTTAGAAAAGATTTTTTCATATTAGATATGTACATGAAGGCTGGCAAGGAAATAACCGTTAAAAGAATCATTAGATCTGTAGATAGCATTAGTGTCATGGACAGTCATGACAGCAACTGGCTAAACATTCAAATGATTGCAAATTTTACATAAACACTAAAACATTTTGAAAATACGAAACGTAATCTTTTGAGGACAGACATATGCTCTTATGCATTTTTTAAATTGCTTTGAACAATTTAACGAACCATCTATACCACTGAAAGAAAAGCTTTATTCAAATCTGATTGATTCAAACATGTCAGATAACGATTAAAAGTATGTTGGTGATGTGATATCACACTTCAAATTGAACACACTAGTTGACCTTCACGATTACTAAGTGAAGAAAGACACTAATATTATGTGACATTTTTGAAGATTTCAGTAAAGCATGTATAGTAAAATACAAAATTGATCCAGCGCACTATTACGGTGCACATGGTTTAGCTCAAGACGCCACTTTAAAGATATCAGGTATAGAACTTTGAACTTCTGACAGACTATGACGTGCCTTTGATGATTGTGGATGGATTAGCGGTGGCATTAGTATGATCCTGCATATACATGCCAAAACCAATAATGAATACTATGTTGATGATGATGGAAAAATAAAATGTGATGGTCAAGCCATATAACATGTATCTGGATATCAACAATTGATAGGGCTGGCACTGAGCCATTGCAAGCCGATTAAATACTTCAGATGGGCGTGTGATTAAGAAATTATGTGGGTATATAAAACTTGTTAAATATTCCCGATGTTAATGGCACAGGGTGGATCTTAGAAGTGGATTTGGAGATACTAACCCATTTACACGACCATTTTCAAAGACTACCCCTTTGTTCCAGAGATACTTGTACCAGATGAAAATGATTTATCCCTGTTGCAAAATAGTTGATAAATGGCTGCAAGGCCAACTGTACCCAAACTATTGTGTACATAGAAAAACAAAAACAAGTATGTGATACATTAAAGAAACCTTAAGCTTTACGTGAAATTAGGTTTGAAAGCGGAAAGATACGCAGAGTTGTCGTGTTTGTACAGCAACCTAGGCTAAAATCATACATAGAGCTTACTACCAGATTGAGACAAAAAAACTACCAGTGATTTCGAACAAAACTCAACATCATGAACAATTCGGTGTTTGGTAAGCAAATGGATAATCTCAGGAAAAGAACAAAAGTTAAATGTAAAAAAGATATATCTTTGCCAGGAGGAACATAATAGATGGTGAATTGGTGTTAGTCTGTCTTAAAAACAAAAAGAACAAGTAAACTTAACCTATTTATGGTGACTTTACTGTGGAAGAGCTATCTAAATGATTCATGTATGAATTCTACTACACCATATTGAAAAGCTGATACAGACTTTCTGTTCATTCATGTTGAGACAGAAGACTTTTACAGTGACATGAAGGATGACATTAAGTTCTACGAAAATAGTGAACTGATACAGACTTTCAGTTCATTTATGTCGAAACAGAAAACTTTTACCGTGACATGAAGGATGACATTAAGTTCCACGAAATTAGTGACTATAGTGATTATGCCAAGGTTGTTGTTTATCCTTCGAGTTCGAAGATGACCATGCCATCACTAACTGGTTTGGTTCCTGTGAGCACGTGAGTGACTGATCAGGCCAATTTATGCTCTGAACTGTCTGTGGCACACTGGACAGAAGATACCGCTTCAGGTTGCTGCAGTTCTGAGATTTACTTTGCTGGCATTTCTGCACTGCCTCCACAATTCTCCTCAGCTCATACTATGTAGCTCCAGTAAGGACGAGACTACTCCAGGTGGAACAATCCTGTGCGAGATCATCCCAAGACTCAGGGTCAATGTTGAAGTCTTTCAAGGATGACTTGAGGGAATCTTTGAAGCGTTTCTTCTGACCTCTCTGAGATCGCTTTCCCTCCTTCAGCTCGCCGTAGTAGATCTTCGTTGATAGTCGCTCGTCTGACATCCTAGTGACGTGACCTGCCCATCTCAGCTGTGATTTCATCAGCAAAATGTGGATGCTTGGAATGCCTGCCGGTGTGACAACCTCAGTGTCTGGGACCCTGTCCTGCCATCTCATCCTCACCAGTTTCCCCAGGCAGCCCATGTGAAAATGGTTGAACGTCTGGTCATGGCGTCTGTACACTATCCAGGTTTCGCATGCACACAGCAGGGTCTGCAACACAATGACATTGTAGACCTTTTATATTTTTTTGCAGACTAATGCCTCTGCGCTCCCACACATTTGCGCCTAGTCTGCCGAAGGCCAATCTTGCTTTGGCACCCATGGATTACACGTGAAGGTATACAGCCAAGGGAGGTACACTTTTCCACTGCCTGGAGGGTTTGGCCATTCACTGTGATGGTAGGCTGTACGTAAAGCATTCCTGGTGCAGGTTGGTGCATCACATCTGTCTTCTTGATACTGATCGTGAGACCAAAATTGTCACAAGCTGAAGAGAAATGACCCATACTCTACTGCATGTCAGACTAGCATTTAGCATTCAGGGAATTGTCGTCAGCAAATAGGGGATCACGAATAGTCACTTTCTGCAACTTTGTTTTCATCTGTAGTCTCCTCAGATTAAAGAACTTGCCACCAGTTCAGTATCTGATGTCGATCCCAGTGTCATAGTCTGTAAGCATGGCGGAGAACATCATACTGAAGAAGGTTGGGGTCAACAAGCAGCCTTACTTAACTCCATTGGTGAATGGGAATGTTTCAGATTACTCACTGTCGACCATGAATTACCTAACCATTGCGATGAATTTCTCTGGAAACCAAAATTTGCCATGATCTTCCAGCTGCCATCATGACTGAGTGTGTCAAAGGCTTTTGTTAGGTCGACGAAAGTTGTGTACAGGTTGGAGTTCTGTTCCTGGCAAACACCTCGTCCTTTCTGAAGCCACACTGGCTCTTAGGCAGGAGTCCTTGGTCGATGACGATTTAGCAGAATTTCTAGGACAATTTTGCAGACATAAGACACCAAGGACATGCCCTGAAGGTCGTCGCAGGATTGTCTGTTGCCTTTCCGCTTGTACAAGTGGACGATGAATGCATCATTGCACACCTGGGCTATAGTTTCTTGAGTCCACATTGATTGGTAGAGTTCAGTCAGTTTCTTAGCTATGTGCGAGCGTCTGGCTTTGTAGACTTCTGCTGGTATATCATCTGTTCCAGGTATGTTGCCATTTGACAGCAGGCCAGTTGCTTTCGCAGTTTCAGTCAGAGTTGAAGGATCAGCAAGTGATATCTTGATTTCCATTTGCAGCGATCGATCAATTACCTCCTCACTGATAGATGATTGTTGAGTGGGGATGCTGCTGATGTGTGTTCTGTTCATATTTCCAGTATATTTTTGTTTTGTCTGTGAGCTAACAGCATTCAGTATTGGAGATGTTTCTGATGACTGTGACCCGTACATTGTCTTCCAAGCATCACAGAAGTTCTTCATGATCTTTCCTGTCTGCGTATAACTAAATCGCATATGCCTTGTTTCTCAGCCCTGAGCCTTGCAAGTGTCTGAGTTTGCATTGGACAGTCTTCTTGATGTTGTTGAAGGTCATTTTCATAGATGATGAAGTGCTGTCTTCTGAACAAGTCTATCGGAGCCGATGTTACTAGTTCAGTAGTCTCCGTATGCCAGCATCATTCTCGTGAAACCAGTCTTGACGTTTACGTGTGGTAGGACTGGGGATTTTGGATACAGCCGAGTATACATAGTCTCTAAAGGATGCTCAGTTTTCCTCGACGTTTTCAGAGTGCGCATTAATTGTTTCTAGTTAGTTGCACAGTTCCTCAACAAAGACCTGTTTCACATTCTCCTGTTTCAATTTGGAGACAAATCCCAAGGACAAAGTGTTTGACATCCCTCAAGCGAACACAAATGTTTCAGGAGTTTTCAAGGATGAGCAAAATGGCACACCAAACAGAGAGTTTTGTGGGTTAAGTGCAAAGCGTTATTCATACTGACAAAGGTGAAAAAAAGTTTGTGATGGAATCAAACAATGTATATTCAGAAAGACTTCACAATTTAGGATGTACAAAGATTGTTTATTCAATCACAAGGAAAAGTATCAAGAAATGCATTTACCCAGGTCATACAAACACCAAATGTATAGCATCACAATGAACAAAGTAACACTGTCAACATATGATGAGAGTTTTTGGTCGACGACGCAAATGCATTACCTTATGGTCACATCAATGCCTTGAATAGAAAGGGAAAGTTTAATCTCATCAAAAGTTTGTTTCCTTTTTGTTCTGTTTCAAAATACGTGTGTATACAATCTTTGATTTAATTGTATATGCAATTAAGTAATTTTCATCAAACACCGTTTCCATTGCCTTGTTGTCCTTGTTATAAAACAGTACCAACAGCCGCGTATCCTAACTGAAATTTTTTATCACAGAGTTGTACTTTTGTACTATCACCTATAACAATATTTCGAAATGTCTACCTTTAAAAGCTAGCTTGGTTAAATGAGTCGCTTTCTTTTTCACGTCATCAAGATTCCTACAAGCATCAATTAGAAACAAAGTATTGTTTCCATGGTAAGTATCAACCAGTAAGTCTAACAACTTCTTTAATTCTTTAATTTATAATCTGGGTATATCATGATGACATTTTTATCTTTGAATATCTACTTTCTGTTTATGTCTTTTGGCACAGAAAAGTTGGACAGATTATAAATGTGTCATGAAAAATTTTTTTTTTTTTTTTATTCAGTCTAACAAATATTGTGTAAACAATGTTCCACCACTATTAGTCACCTCATATTATGTGGTTTTTATTCAAACACAGCTTCGCTGAGATCATGGAAGTAATTTATTGATGTCTAAAAGAGAATTGATTTGAGTTGACTGGTTTGAATGTTAACCTAACCATCTAAAACGCAATAAATATATATTTTGTGACCATCAATATATTCTGTTATGTTGATTTGCAATTGAATACCTTGTTGTACATTTGCTAATTTAAGACCACTACTAAGTAGTGTGTTATCGTGAGTTCCTCTCAAGTAAATCCAGATGTAATGAATGTCAGTGTAGAAATTGTTTGCACTTACGTTGCTCATTTCTGTCTACTTATGTTGCTCATGTAATAATCGCTAAGTTGTTTCTGTAAACTGTTACCTCAATTGAAAGCCCCGGGAATAAACCATGTTTGGCAGATCTACTATAGTCACTGCAGTCTTTAATATTGCTGAGTTGTAGAACTTTTCGGGACCACTTTTTCCACTCCATTTGCATAGTATCAACACACCCTTTAAATTCATTCTGTGAAAAATCAGGAGTAATGTTCGTTAAAGGTGTTGTGGCTGCTATGTCTATTGTCTATGATTATCTCTCTCGGGATGTAGTCGTAGAAGAAAGCAATTCCATTTCTGTATTTGTCATACACCGATTGAGCAATTGATTGTGAGGTCATCGTATCGTACTGATAAGAAATGTTTTCCGTTTCAAAGTCCTGGCTACCACATTCTATCACTACAGCCGCTGTGGCGAGTGTGATTTTAACTCTGAAATTTAGAGGAAGGGCACGTGGATATGGTGGACAATGATCTGTTAGTAGCTGGAAGCCAAGTGGTATCCTGACCTTTTTCCACGCACTATAAACTGTACCAGTGTTTTGCGCGTTACCAGTCCCTGATCTAAACTTTCCTCAATTTTTTGTTCATGATACCTTGCTCGATTCCGTTTGTCCTACCCGATACAGGTAGCCATAAATCCTTGTATTTCGTGAAAATAGTGTACTCATTTAACTTGAAAAGACCATCGCTTCCGTATGATATGGTTATGTTTTTCACGAGCATCCCACCTAAGTTGTTCACCACAGCATGTTAGCATCCCCTTTAACCTTCAAATCAAATGACACGAAGAAACAACCAGGTACAATAATGATATTTGGGCTGAACTTTGTATATAAACTTGCAAAGTTTGTTATGGTTCAACGGTGCTGTGTGTGCGAGTGATACAGGGATGTGTTTGATTGAGGTATTCCCCCCCCCCCCCACACACACACACTTAAGTATCTTCTCCTGCTTGTAAGGAGTGACGTATTTACTGTACGTGGACATCTTCGCTATTTAGGTACTAAAATGTTTACAAAAATATATTTCAAACATACACGATAACACCCATCACAACTGCAATGAAAATGTATTTGTATTTTAATCGTTCATCTGAAGGTTGATAAAAAAAAATATTTTAGGTTGTCTTTGTTTTTCAAGGCATATCATTTAAACTATGTATACCATCACCACTAAGTATTGAAGTGTATATGATGAAAACATCGTCCAGGTTGTTCAAGTACTGAGTGAAAAAACCTTGTTGTCTCAATCCTTTATGCAAGTAACGAAGCGTATTGGCCTGTTTTCATTGAAGTATTTAGTTTTCTCTCTGGTAATACTTTAGTCTTTGTCTTGTCTAATTTGTTCCTCATCGGTTGCATTTTAGATCAAATAACATAAACAGATAGTTGCTTCCTGTTAATACTAAACCATTAGCTATTGCTCCTCTAATCATAACTGATGTTGCAGTCATTTTTTATTCTGTATTTAAGAGTAAACATGTTGATACTGATGCCAATTTTTATCTTGCTGTGAACACCACCATGTTTTAATGTATACCCTATGAACAAAATATTGCTCTCGTCCATGTAGTATGAACGTGCTTCTTTTAAATTGTACAAAATTATATATCCTGGTTCCTTTCTGAACTCTAATGTGTAACCGACACGTTGGTTGTTTACATCTATTCAAATATAAAACGTAATGCGTTCACTTTTTTAATATTTATTTCAATGAAATATTGCTGTTAAGCATCTATTGTGTGTAATGTGTATTCAGTAAAACGTGATGGCACATAGTTAAATCCGTAAATCTTAACTAATGCGTGAGGTGTAGCTTCATGCTTAAACACTTTTAACAATCCTTTCACAAGTTTTCTATGGCTAGTTAGTTCAATGCTAATTATGCATATGTCTCCAAATAGACTTCAATACCATCCTGTTGGAGAAAGTTCTGACTCGGTACAATTTGAAAATGCAAGCAATGCTAGCAATATACATCGAAACATTAGCTCGTCTTCCTCTCAATCTCTTGTTGTTCTTATATATTTCTTTATTCAATTCATCCATTGTAACTCCTAATGCAATGCTATTTACACCCATTTCAGTGTTTAGTTCAGTTTTGAATACCCCTATACTTGCGTTTATTTCACTGTTAACGCTCTCAGTGGTACCACTTAACGAAAGTGTCTTTTTGTTCAGTTCAGTTTTAACAGCCTCTGTGTCAGTGTTAGTTCTATCAATGATACCACTTAACGCGAGTGTCTTTTTATCTACTTCAAATCAATAAAATTTGTTCTCATCCTCTTCACTCTTTTGTCTGTTTATTCAATGCCACTTTGCACAACACCTATATTATTAACCACTTCTCGGACAACATACAGTTTTGTACAAATCTTGAGTTTCTTAAATCTTTTTTTTGTTCTCATCAATCTGCGTTTGTAACTTTTATATGTTTAGTATTGTAGCTGGTTATGTACACTGCGTAATTGTTACTCACTTCTGAGTTGTGTTTCAAACATTCAACATCAAAACATTCTTCGTTGTCACCATTTGCGATCATTTCCTCTTTGACCCTTTTCATGTACGTTTTCTGGAATTAAAACAGTCATCGTTTTATTCTTGACACTAATTTAGTAAAATAGATAGAATCTGAGTACATCTAAAATCTTGTAATATCCAACAACAAAATATACTCTCTACAACGAAATGAACAGTTTGAGATTGCTGTTTTCAATTGGATTAGTATAATATATTCCGTTTTCATGGAGTGACTCAACTTTAATATAGCTGTCCTGATATGATCTGTCAATTTATCTAACGGTGTTTCTTTTCGATTTCTTCCCTTCGTTCTTTCTGATTGCGTTTTTAAAAATCTATTTGTACTTTCGTACTCGTGAACGATTAAAATGAACTCCTCTTCGCTTATATTTTTTTCTTGATCGCTTTGCTAATCACGTCATCGTCATCTCGTGACGAGCTTGTCTCTTGGAGACAACTTCATCATTACCTTTAAATTAATCGATGAGCGATGTTACTATTTATTTATGCTTCAAAACTTTGTTTTGAATAAAAAAAATTCTTCAAAGCCTTTCAAACACTTCATATAACTGCTGTGCTAAAATCCTGTGATTGTTAATGCAACAACTTTACCCGTAGCTATTCCAGATACAAAAAGAACACAATCCAGCTGTTGAAATACCTAAACCAGTTGAAACTATTTACGTACATGGTTCTAACCATTTCAATGCTTTGTATACCATTTTGTATTTTATTTTCATGACTTTGTATTGTTCGGTCCTCTTGACAAAATCATTTCTGATCTCTGTAGCTTTTCGAAGATGTCGTGTTACCATTTCACGCATCTCATATGCTGTTTACCTACTAACAAAAACTACTTTATTCATTGTGTAACAGTTTTGTCAGGTAAAAATCCTTTGGCTATCAGGTGGTCTGTTGTGAATTGGCTATCAGGCTATCTGGTAGTCTATTGTGAATTGGCTATCAGGTAGTCTGTTGTGAATTGGCTATCAGGTAGTCTATTGTGAATTGGCTATCAGGTAGTCTATTGTGAATTGGCTATCAGGTAGTCTATTGTGAATTGGCTATCAGGTAGTCTATTGTGAATTGGCTATCAGGTAGTCTATTGTGAATTGGCTATCAGGTAGTCTATTATGAATTGGCTATCAGGTAGTCGTGTGGTGTTTTGGCTTAGAGGAACTGGAATAATCAGCTTGAAAAGTTTTTCAACGTCCATTGTTGATGGTGGTACAATTGATAATTTCAGTAGCTTCTTCAAAGGCATGCTGTATGCAACAGTAAAAGCCGACCATAATGTCGCGTGATAAACTGTATTGATGAGGTTTTTCGTTTTGATCGACATGTTGTTATTTATATAGAGGAAAATTTCGCTAAGTTGAGAACAGACTTAAAGTCCTGCTAGAAATGTACGTTTGACTTAGCACTCAAAATTGTACGGTGTTAACAATTTTATCAGGTAAACGTCAACTCGCAATAAAGTTGTCAGTTGTGAACTGAGTGAGTGAAAATGAGATAATTAGTTGTGCAATTTTTTCACTGTCCATTGCCGATGGTGGATCAATTGTAAACTTCAATAGTTTCTTTAAAAGCATATCGTATTCAAGTGTCAGAACAGATTTAAGTGCCCCGTGGGATACTGTGTTGATGATGTTTTTGTTACGCAGATCATGTTACTATTTATTGCCTGTAAAAGTTAGGCAACTGGAGAACAGACTTAAAGCATGTCTGGTATTCTATTGTATGGTTGGATTTTTCTCTTGCGCTTTGATTGATTCTTCATTTTTGTTTTCAACATCTTTACATCTGTGTGTATGTGTGTGCGTGTTACTTTTTGACCAAATGAACACGATTCCTAAAACAGCTACTCCACCTCCTATCAAATAATGGATTGTATTGTATGAGCTAGTTTCCTTTTTTGTGTTGTGTTATTCCGCTTAAGGTTACAAAATCTTGATCGTTCTTCAAACGTTCAGCTTTCGCTCGTTTAAATGCCTGTGAACGTTTCCCAAGTTGCCTACCAAGCTGAACTCTATGTGGATCTTTTGCATTTGTGCAGTTACCTTTTCAGTCACTGTTTCAATCTTGATTTCATGTTGTTTGTTTGTATTGATCACCTTTCATTCATTTTACAATGAAATTACTAAGATACATAAACTTAAATCTGAATGTGAGCAAAGCTGAGATTCAAAATGACTTACGAGTGGTTAAAATACATTGAAATTTAATTGGGTCAAGACGACTTACGAGTGATTAAAATACTTTGAAATTTAATTGGGTCAAGATAACTTAAGGGTGGTTGAAATACTTTGAAATTTAATTGGGTGAATAAGAGAGATGTGGAGAACAGAAGGACATAACCGAGTTTTTTGCCACGTCAATGCTTGGTGCAAAAACAGCTACGATATACACTGAGTTACCATGTGTTGTTTTGAATCTGGCTATTTTTTCCACAAATTTGATGAGATCTTTGATTTAAGCGGCACATTTAGCCGAATGCAAATTCGTTTATTGATTTTTTTTTTACATCAAATACGTAATTTAATCTCTCATCGTACTGCACAGTTTTGATCGTCTTGCTATCAGTGTTGATACTACTTATTGCAATGTTTTCATCGTTGAATGCAATCTGCAAATCAACATCTTTTCTGAAACATTGCTGTACATTTTTATGCTTGGAATAGGCAAATAAACATTTATACTATTTTGAATGGTGTATTTGTATCACAACTAACTTTGACCACATTTTAATCTCATCCAGATTTATAAACAAATACACACTGTCTCTTGATACCAAGGCTGTTTCTTTTATGTTGAATTCTTCATTTAATATTTCTGTCACCTGTCTGAAAGCTGTTGAGTTGATCACAATGTAGCTTTTCTGCATCATTTATCTTGTGTAATGAATTTCAAATTATTTTGTGTTGGGATTTTTCAGTACCACGATTACTGTATTTTATCAATTCCATCTATCTCAGTGATAAGATTGTAATAGTATTTGTGTGTTTCAATAGTACGGAAGTGGCCTCGTACTGTCACGGATATATTAGGGTCGGGGTGGGGGTGGGGGAGTGTACAGAGTTGTTATGTACAGCGTACGAGAGAGCTGTAAGTTGACACAATCAGTGAATAATTTTAATTCATTTGTTGTGCGTCAGTCCACGCCAAAAAGATCAAGTATTTTAAAAACTAGTGGTCTCTTGATATCTTATCTATTCACTCTTGGTCATATTTATTTGTCAAGAAAAAATAGCACTTTTAAATGTGGACAAAAATAATAATTTAGAATATTGCAAGAAAGTAACTCTATGGCAACAAAATGAAAAAGTGTTGACACAAATTTTGTGGTTTGAATATAATTTATATCTACAATAGATAAAATTAAACAGGGACTTAAACAAAAAGAACTTAGTAGCAGATTACTCAGTTCTCAGTTATTAATCTGCACTCCAGTCTCAGCATCTCGATCCCCCCTCCACTTACATGGATGTATATAGTTACTGAAATTAGCGTACATACTTTATTCCAATATAATAATGTATATCTAACGTTTTAAGTGTTCACTCGTAGCATATGAAGAATGAAATTTAACACAAGCACCTAAAGAAGTACGGGACAAGAATCCTGTACATATACAATTTTTAAAAAAAGGATCATCAGCTGAGTCCTCTCAAATCGCTATCCAAATTGTTGATCGAAATTGTTGCAAATTGTACTGAATGACCTAAGAATGACACCTATCTTATTAACTGAGTTAAATTAGTAACCTGCACACAATTCCGGCTCCTGTTAAAACAAGTAATCATGACAAGAGACCACAACAATTTACTGCAGTTGAAACTGATTCTAAATAGTAATTAATTATCTCTTTACATGTATTACGCATTTAAATTTCAAATCAATACAATCTTTAATTTGCTAAAGCATCAAACCAGTTCGTAATTGAATTTTACAGTTGATATATAGACGTCTATAACCACAAAGAAAATAAAATCTGTAATGTAAGCAATTCAATTTAACTATTTTATGTGTCACATATTTAAAACAGGAATCGCCGTTAATATAATATTGCCCATTTTCATTCAACGCGTGATCTGCATAGAGATAGCAGCAATAATTTGCGACGACATTAATTCAGTTTATCGACACATGCCACTATAAATCAGATCTAAAAAATAAACAGCTATACATCTCAATTTAAAGGCCTACAATGAATTGACCCTGTTCTTAATTCAATTTACCTTCTATTAATCTTTTCTCCCGCAAGTTATCATTTTTTATCACTGCCGGATTTCCGCTAGTTATCATTTGTTATCATTTCACGATGAAAACGTACCAACTTGTGTTTCGAAACTTCAGACATTGATATGTAAATACCGATGTGTGCTTTTAGAACAGATTCGGTAAAAGCACTTTTTAAATATATATATTCTGAAGATTTTAACTGCCGTGCTTGCATTATTTTCTTCGCAATATCAGTTTGAAACCGTAAGTGAACCTGTCATAGAGTAAGAATGGCGGACATCGCGGTGTCTTGGAAGTACCTCTTCATTAGAATAGCTGTTTTCGTAATTCATTTTGCACATATATTAAAGAAACTATACAATTCGTAGAAAGCAAAGTCTTAATATTATGTGAGGAAATATTTAGCTAAAACAATACTTTTCTTAAAGTCAGAAACGTAGTGGACAAAGCTATGTTGTGGAATTCAAGGTCAAGGTTGTTTTGTTTTTTACATAACTTATTTTTGTGAAATTACGAAAAGAAAAAAAAGCAGCAAAGCGAATACTATCTGAACAATAAACAACAATATTACGAATACGTATGCATATATTTAAACCATAAATGTACAATCCTATCAATGGATTTGTGTAAAGAAGCTAAAAAGTGCAAGCGGTCATGTTAAGAAAACCCCTGTTTCTAACAATAGATGCACCCACATGGCATGCGTGGCGCCATTTTTGCTCTTGGCTGTGTACCGATTCAGTTGGAAAGAAGGATCTAGTTCATTGATATATCGACTTTAGTGCTTCAGTTCATCGTCGATCAATAGCTATGGTAACGTTTTATCTTCAAAGTTAAATCAAATGCCAAAGTTTTGATGTTATTATATATTTAGAGCTGGAAAAGATTCGCAGTTCATGTGCTGCTAATTATAGAATTTTCAAGCACAGTTCAATCACCATCGCAAAAACATTTTCTCGAGTTATTCATGGGCTCACTTAGCCTGCTTAACATACTTGGGCATATTAAAGGTTATTACAAACACATTTCAAAAAGTGACTTTGTTATTTGCCCTTTAAAAATAGCACAAGAGAAAGAACAAGTATATAGTGTGTGCATTCAGCTATGTCACTAGTGAAATTGCTGACGTATTTCTTGAGTTTGATCTTCATTAATGTGGTACTACATCATAATGACATTGTTGCACCGTGGTATGAGGATCTTGCATGCAGAAATGTCAAAATGGAATCATCAGACAACGAGTTGGGTGTTTTCAGACTTTGATAGTGAAGAGACTATAACCGTGCTCCAACATTGCCAGATTGGGTGTCAGTTTTTGAATTCGAAGAGATTGAAGAGGGCAGTGACAGATTTGAATGATATTAGTGATGTGGAACTGTCATCAGACGAAGAGTAAGTGGAATGGGCGACCGCCCCTGAAATTAGCAACATGGAGAAGTCAGTCAACCTCTTCCAATGATGATGACTTTTTGTCATCAGCTGCCATTGCTGTTGATATTTGAAAGTTTCTCGAGCCCAATGGACCAACCCCTCTGATAGAATATGCCACAACAATGTACTATTGTTATTAGCTGTTTGAGAACTTGTTCCACTTACTAGCAGACCAAACCAATAGATATGTAGCCCAGCAGCTTGAAGATGAACAGCAGTGGACAGATACCAAACCATAGGAGAAAAAAAAATCTTTTACTGGACTCTTCATCCTCATTGGAATCATTTGATGAAGACTGAACGCAGGTGCTAGCCTCTAGTTAATGAAAACACAATGCAAGGGAAAATTCACCATATTTACATGGACATATTTTTAATCAGCACTGAGCTGTTCTGGACTCTATGTGTGAGGTACAGTTAAATCCAGTTTAACTGGTTTCCGTTAGGAGCTGCAGGGGCTCTGCAGGTTACAAGGAGTACACAGCCTTTTGTGCCACTCTGGTAATTTGGTTGCAACTGTTAGGAATGACTCTTAATAGACAAGTCTTTTGTTCAAGCTGATATTTATTTTTTTATCATCTTTTTGTATATCTGCATTTGCATGTACCTATCTACCTTTCTACTACAAATCTCACAAAAATTGATAACGGTGCAAATACAAAAGTTTTCCAACGCTTTGAGCTAAACAAGCTCTTCGTCAAGGGAAGAAACAATTTACATCCACAAAACAAACACTAAGCACAAAAGCCAAGAGAATGTATTGCCTCCTACATGTTTCAATGAAGGGGAAATAAACAAAGGATAAACAATACAAGAAAGACAGAAGGCAAAAGACAAAATTAAAAAACAGTCTAAAATGGGTAAATAACATATCTATGTTATGCTGCCATCAGTCCAACAAAGTTGTGTAAAAAAATTCAAAGAAGTGTGTATTATGCATATCACGCAGAGGACCAAAGTGTATCGTGCCTATCATGCAGAAGACTAAAGTGTGTGTGTATATACACACACACACACACACACACACTGAACATGAAAAAATGGACAGCAGTTTATATTAATCATTAATTTTTTAAACTTTATTTTCAACATTTAATAGGTGGATGGCTTTCTTTGGAGTTATGCTTTTTTGTTCAAGGAAAACTAATGGTAGACAACATGTCATTTTAAAATGATGCTTTTCAATCCAGAATTGATGAAGAATATGTCTTGCTTTAATTGATACATCGCTTTATCATTAGATGTTCAAATGTACATGTACTTAATAATTCTGTTCCTTTTCTGAAGATACAAGTTTCAAACATGATGACACTCAATACATCTAGGATTGCACATTCGGCAAGAAGTAAAAATGCAAAAATGGTTAGTAGTTAATATATTGAACTCTCAAGAAACAGATTTTAGGTACATATAAAATATATACCCCCCGGAGAGTAAATACTACCTTCAACATTTCATATATGGAATCATGGCAGGTGGAAATACATACAAGTAATTATTTCTGAAGTATCAATTTTTTTATTTACAAGTTCACTTTCTGTCCACATACACTGCAGCAACTAAAAAGAAGACAGACTTTCATATACAAAAGGATGGATCAATAGTCCACAAATGCTAGATTCATATGGGTGGGGTTGAATGCAGCTTAGGTCCAAATATCTGGTTGGAAGGATCAGCTAGAAATGTTCAAAATATTATTTCCATTTCCTCATCAGTGCCTTTATTATATTGTATGAGACGGCCACTCTAAAAAGACTACGAAGAAGTAAACGCTTCTGGACTTCCAAATTGATGTTGTCAGAATACTGATTGGGGACTTTGTCAGATGCAAATAAAGAAAGGTTTTTCCTACTGCACAGACTGCACATCTTTGACACTCTGGCTAGATTGGAAAAAAAAGGGAAGCACATGCAAGGAGTGCTCCAAAACTTATAACAGAAAAGTTGACAGTCTATGAATCGGCTAAATTTGATGTATACATCTGCCCTGGTGTGTGTTTTGAGGCATACCACCATTAACTAGGAGTACAGGAATAGTAGTGTTGATAGCAGTTTTTGACTATTGCTTTATTTATTTTTCTCTTCAGACTATTTGTGTGAAATCATTATCAGTGAATTTTTTTGTTTTTATATTTACTTTCTTGACTAGTTTACTGCACTTGACAATTTAAAATCTCCAAATTTATAGTTGTATTTTACTTAATTACCTGTATTTATTGAGGAATGCCATGCATGCATATGTCAATCCCATGCAGTATACCAAACAAAAAGCCATTACGAGTTAAATTATTTTCAATGAAAAGATTATTCTTACAATATATAAACATAAGTTATCAAGTGTATTCAAATGTATGAACATTCAATTATACAGTTTATATTTTATACTAAGTCTCTATAAAATTTGACACCTGAACCATATTTTTTATTTGAATGAATTTGAATAGGGACAGACTTTTTGTACAGTGTATGGTATTTTAGCGAGTGAAAGCTGCCACATTAAAAAATTTTATTTTTTTTAATTGACACACTGCAATAAATTGACATTTTTCATTGAAGAAAATGAGTGAAGTCTAATTTGTATCATTACAAATATTTTAGAAATACTTGCCGTTACCATGGCAACCAATGTTTTAACACTGTTTATTTATGATGTTTTATGTCAAAGCATTTGCATACTTAAAGGATACTATAATATATTTCATCTTATTGTTTGAATCACTTCTGATTGTCATAAAATCAACCCACAGAGGCGAACACCCAATGTATGCTTTATACGTATCTTGTGGTTACTTAGTATTACTTTTCTGTGACGCTTATACATAGAAAAAGACAAAAGAACCACATATGCTTGAAAATTTCATATTAGTTATTTCTTTTTATGCTGATATCAGTGTTTTAATTTAAAACATTTGTTTTTTTAAGGCTTTTTAAAGCATTTGAGTTATGTAATACGAAAAAATACATTAGTTGATGTTTTTCTACCATATTTGTTGCCATGGCAACGGACAAATAAATATTGTTGCACTCTGTTGTTGCCAAAAATATTAAACTTATTCATTCATAAGTCTAATATGTAAGTTTTATCAAAAACTGTGTAAAATATCCTTTCCTGAATACAACATAGCAATTAAATTGTCAATTTTAGTGCCTCTGCCAAAAATCCTGAGGAAATCAGGCATGAAATGACTGGGATGCTTGAAAAGGAAAGGGTTAAGACAGCAGTACAAAATATGAAATATTTAAATAGGCGCTTTGTCCTGATGATAATTTTTAACAAAGTGACGTGACCGCAATAATATCTCTTTAAAAATACTTCTCTCTCTCTCTCTCTCTCTCTCTCTCTCTCTCTCTCTCTCTCTCTCTCTCTCTCTCTCTCTCTCTCTCTATATATATATATATATATATATATATATATATATATATATATATATATATATATATATATATATATATATCCTAACATAAAGTTCAATATTGTTTGAAAATTGGTGTTTGCACATTGAAAGACGGCGAGAAAGGGGTAGGTTACAGATTTAAAACAACTATAAAAAAATATTTAAAAAAACTCAATCACCGTAAAGAAACGGGTCGGTAGTTGTAGAAGTTGCTTTAGATATGTTGCAGTTGTACATAGCGAAAATATGATACGGGGAAGATATAATTAAGTTCAAGAAGAGGGGCCATTTTATTCAGGTACTCATTCGTTATCATTCTCCTAAGCATAGCGCGTATAGTGCGTTTGTGATATCAATGACCAGTATTTATGTTTTATTATTTTTTTTTGTTTTTGTTTTTGTGATCACATGTATTGCACCCTGTAGGAACAGCAGGTTCGGTGCGAAAATCATTTAAATGATCTCACTGTAACACATACTTGAAAATCCCTACAGTCAAGAATATAACCGCTGTTTATGTTTATTGCCCGTGCATTGATATCGTGAGCGCATTATTCTTACATATTTCGTTCCGAAGAATTTCCCACAACATTTTTTTAAAAATAATTGGTCATAGTTAAAAGCGTAACATGATTATCTTGCTCGATACGAAGCTGTAAAAAAATGAAATATTTATTCAGTTTTTTAAAATACTATGCACGCACTTAGAGCTATAACCCACCTTTCCTTTATCCAAACAAATACATAGACACACACACAAGGTCAATAAATATCCTGCTGTTTTTTAATTGTTGGATGATGGTAATAAACCTAGAAATTGCTACTTGCCAGTGTTACGAAGACACAGCAAGTGATAGTGGCTCGAGTTGGAAATGTGTTTTCATGTTGCAAATAAGCTTTAAAATGTCAGATCGGGTCAACGAGTGCAAGCTCAACCTGTTTGAATTGTTACAAGTTCAACGAGAGCACTCATTTTCTAAGAAACTGGACCAACCCTGCTTGAAAAAGCAATTTTCATATGGGGAAGGGTTAGGATAAACCATTAGTCATGTTTGGTAGTTTGGAAAAAATAGTAATTTTCTGTGTGAGTATTATATGAATGGTTTTTGCCTGACCAAAACATTACACCCATCAACCCACCCTAGCAAAATAAATAAATAAACAAATAAATAAAATCATATGCAACACACTACCCCCACTCAAAAACAATTTCCGAAAATACCCCACCATCCAGAACAAATTTACAAAAACTTCCTTACCACAAAACAATACTCTCCTTCAAAATAGCTTTTTAAAAAGTTCCCAGCAACAGAACCCTACCCTCCATCACCACCAATTATTGCACAGATATTGGGGTGAAGAAGATTGTGGTTATATACCTGATAGAGCACACTAGAACTTAGTAACACAGACACTGAGATCTACCCTCATCAAATGTACAGTTAATACCCAACTTCGACGAATTACCCCCAAAACTACATGAGCGAATCCAATGTTTAAATTCCTTCCAAATACTGACATTATTAATCACCCATTAGCTTGAGGATGCTATTGAACAATAATAAAAGACACAAGCATATATCCACAAAATATTAACAGTTCACATCAGAAAATGTAATACTGTTAAGCCTATATTTAAATAAATCGAAATAAGAAAGTAAACTGATTTGCTTTGCCTAATTCCCTTATAATAGACTTCGAAGCCGTATGTGAATAAGCGCAGGCGTAACAAAATTCCGGATTTTAGTACCTTAAATAAGTCATAAACATTTATTTTCTGAACGAATTTGTTCTCTTTGCTCAAGTTGTTTTGTGTGTAACTTTGTTCACGTCGGGTATTGTCTGTAAATTTCATGAGGGTAGATCTCAATAGCCGGGGTACTAAATTATGGTGTACTCATACATTCAAATAACCATACTCTTATTCACTCGAATATCTTCGTAATAATAGCGTTGATGGAGAGTAGTGTGATGTGGCTGGAAACTTTTTGTAAAAAGTATTTAGATGGAGGATAGGGTTCTGTAGTTGGGAAATTCTTGTACCAATTATTTTGATGGTGGTGCTGTGGTAGGGTACCTTTTGTACATTAATTTTTTTAGGGGTGGGTGGGTATGATCTTGTCTGCAAAAATGTTTTTTGGTGGTTTGGGTGGGATGGGGCGGATAGAATACTTTAGTCAGGCAAATACCATGTATCTACTACTTATGTGGAAATATATTTCAGAATGTGCAATGAACCAATGTTATAGCAATACCAACGACCGGTTTATGCACATATTTTGTGATTTGAACATTGGACAGAATTTAAATTATATCATGATACAACTATACAAGAACTAAAAAAAACTCAGCAGCATAGTAGTTCGTTGTTAATGTGTACTCCAGTCTCAGCATCCTTATACCCTCCTCTTTCTCTTCTGCATAAATGTATTCAGTTCCTAAAATTAATATTATTATTTTCAAGGAAAATTTATAACTAAAGATTTGAGATCTCTATCTGAGCATACGAGATGTTGCACGAAATAACACACAATCACGTAAAGAAGTATGGGCGGACGATCAGATACCTCATATTCATGATTTGTTTTAAAACAATTTCTCAGGTGAGTCATCTCCTTTCTCAGAAATGGTTGCAGACTGTACTAAATGACCTAAGAATGACATATATCTTATTAATCGAGTTAAACAAGCAGCATGCATACAATGCTAGTTGCGTGTATAGAAAGCAAACTGACAGAAGAAAAATCCTTTTGACATTGAAATTTATTCTGATGTGTCACGATTATGCCCTTTAAATGTGTTATGCTTTTAAAGTTTAAATTAACACCACCCTTAATTGCTAAAGCAGAAAACCAGTCAGCAGTTCGATTTGACAGATTGGTGCATACAGACACGAAGAAGATTGAGGCTTTAATGAAATTATAGTGAACATGTTCGAGAGGAAATCACACTTCCCTTACATCAAAGAGACATCTGCATAGATTACAAAGACGTCAGCAATAATTCGTGAAGAAACTGATTTCAATGTTTCCAGGAAAAATGTTTATTGAAATAACCTGGGCTTTTCGATGTAAATTCTATAAATGGAAATTTCTCTCGAAAAATAGTAAAAAAAACTATATTTCTGAAATTCAAGGCCTACCATAATGAATATCTGAACTCCAAGTTAGGTGTGTGTGTGTGTGTGTGGTTTGGAGTTTTACGGCAAAGTAACACACGGTTAGCCGACCCAGACTGATTCAATGGTAGGATTCGAACAAATACCCTTTTGGCCACGAGTCCAGAACGCTAACCACTGGGCCACCACAACTCCTCTAATATTTAGGAAGCGGCGCAGAATATGAAATATTTTAAACACGAACTCTTTCGTGATAATTGAGTATGACAAAGTGAAATACAATAAGTTCTATTATGAATGTTTTGTTGTGAAACATGTCATTACATGATGTTCAGTATTTTTGAATGATCATGTTTTTGCAAGTCAAATTGATGACCTTTATAATAAAATATTGTGAAATGCATATGTATTTTCATTTTATAGGTTCCTGACAGGTTTACTACACTTTATATGAACTCGTGCATGCTATGCAAAGGTTACACTGGCCGATAGTGGTTGTAGAGGTTGCCTTAAACTATGTTGCAGTCTTATGCACTGTCAAAGAGTGATAAAAGGCAGAAATGACAATCTACTTCAACAAGGGTAATTTTCTTATATTATCAATTAATCATCTTTCTCTGACGCAGAGCCTGTTCTTTGTTGTTCTTTTTTGTTTGTTTATTTGTTATAAGCCAGAATTTCCGATGACATTTCGCGTCTTGATCATAAGTGATCAATGATTAATATAGGATGATAACCTTGTTGGATACAAAGTTGTAAAACAATGACATCTTCGTTATACGATACTTCCGTTAAAAAATAACTAGCCATTTTGATGTCATATATATATATATATATATATATATATATATATATATATATATATATATTGCACAATTTAATTAAGAGAATAGTTTGCACATTTTTGTCATCTTTTTAATAAATTAAGAAGTATAAATCAAGGAAAACCGGTCAGCCTCGTCATTGACAATTAGGACAAATCAGATCAAAGCTCCAAATGTTTACAGCTTTAGGAGAAACGCATAAAAATAGTCCCGCATTATTTTACACAAATATGGATATAAACAATATCTACAAGATATCACTGTTTGGTATCGCATTCTTTACTCATCCTCAGAGATCTGGTCTCAAAATAGTTAATCTTAAAAACTGCAAATTATAAAACCCATCCTTTTGCGTGTTATGACTCTTATTTGTACAAAGCAAACAGACGATGTGGTATCAAACTTCCATACGTAGGTTCCTTTTTTGAACATATTAATAAACCAGTATGCACTCACATAATATTAGGTAATGTGTTTAGCGCCTCTTGTTTTTCTATGAGACACGTAACATACCTTGTGGTTTTGTCGGAAGTGTCTCTTATTTGGCCAATATGCGGAAATGATACAGAGCCGGCTCTGTTTCTCAGTGGAACGGAAGTCCCATAATGCAAATTTGTGACATATATTGTGTTGGCATGCCTAATATTTTTGTAAGCATTTTAAACCTTTTCCTAATCGCGGAGTTTATAGTTATTTCTTTATATTTAAAATGTATTTGCAAAAACGTGTAATAAATAAATGTCACCAACGATCTGATGGAACAATGGAATAAAAACCTGTAAACCACTTATCCAAGGGTTACAAATTATGTATTGAAATAATTAGGAATAGAAAAAATATATTCAAAAAGCTTATAAAAAGGAAATGTTTCAAAAACTACATGGTATAAATAATGAAGGGGTATAAGATAAATTTCAACATTATGATATTGAAATAGTTAAAAGGTTAAAAAAAAAATCAAATGGTGAGAATGGCAGAGCATCTAAAGAGCAGAATTACAGAGAGTCTCTGAAGATTAATAAAAAACCAAGTACATAAAACATCCAACCTGTAAAAAAGGGCAACACGTTTCTTCGGTGTGATGTTATGAGCCTATTATGTAGAAGTGTGATACCATCAGAAAAGGGAACAGGCAACACTTGGTCATTCTGTTCATAGGGCATTTCAGATTCAGTTTGCGTTTCTGATTTGACGCGGACTAGTTTTGCAACAAGCTGGGAATAGGAGAGTACTTTTGTTATTCGGTTCTAAAAATGTTATATTAGTTGTATCTGTAAGTCTTTTTATTTTTGTCTCCGCTTGTTCAGATAATCCTTCTGGGTAGTAATTCACAGCGTTACAGCCACACGTTGTTTTGATCTGCTGGTTTTCTTCTGAGTGTTTAATTTAAATAAATATGCTACACACTGAAGTTTTCATTCTGGTTAGTTTGTTCAGCAGATCAAGAAGGATATATATATATATATATATATATATATATATATATATATATATATATATATATGGGAGTAGCCTAGGAAAGTCATGAATTAAGTCGTTCAGTCAAGGACATGCTGCTACTTATGTATTAATTGGACATAACATTAGACATGGGTATGGAACCCAATTCTTTTTCAGTGTTGCTCATTACATCAGAGTCTTCAATTGGTTCGAGCATATGAGTTCGTGTGGTGGAATGTTCGAATTGTTGCAAATCTATAAATATTTACAGTATTTAATAGTATTGAAAACACGTTCTCCAGGCAAATGTATTTTTCATGCAGATAATGATTTTCTCATTTGGAAATAATGATGAAAACTTCAGACAAAATTAATTAACACAGGAACATGTTGACATGTTAAATGTCAATTGCAACTCCAAAATCAGCTGTTGTCATCCACACTGCACAGTTTAACTAATTCAGCTTAAATCTAATGTGACTCTGTGTTCTGTATTTGTTAAGAGAATCTTCACTACCGCATTCACGTGTAATTCTTCACTGATTTTTATCGCTAATATTTTAATTTACTCCACCGTAATACCATTTTTATCCAGTCGATTGTACACATTCTGTACATCTTTGGTAGCTCGTATTTCGTTTCTGTATATCCTCTCCCAATTGTTCCTTATTGCAATTGTAATATTTTACAACTGGTTGTATCACAACTTACTGGTTCCACCATTTATATATGTAGTTTAATTTTAATTATTACTAATGTCAAAAGAAAGTTCTGCAAAATTACGTATTAAATATCCGAACATTGTGAAATGCATTCCGGATTTTGCACAGCTCATGTGGTGTAAAACTCTTCCCATATCAACTAATTTTGGTGAATTTTGTGGTAATTATTTGTGATTATAATTCTATGTATGTGTTAGAATTATACATGATAAACGTTTTATCCAGGAAAAATGTATAATTTATGGTGTAATTGCTAAATCTCCTTTAAATGAAATTGGAAAGACCCTGAAATGCCCTCAGGGTTTCATCAACATTTATGTGATTTTTATCATACTTTATCTTCTTCAAAATCTCGTATACGAGCTCGTATTTTTGAACGTTATCTCTTTTCATTTCTTTAGTAATGGCATTTATTACCATAATAGGACATTGTTTACATTCTTGTCGCTTTATCATGTTTTTCATGTATACTGTTTTATTGTTTACAAGTTGTTTGCTTTCAGGTATGCTTTCTTTTGTTCCCTCTGTTTGTTTTTTGTTGTTTTGTTGTTGCTGTTGTTGTTGTTTTATCAATGCGGTGCATGTTTAAACTCCTTCATTCTCCAATGTTTCTTCACTAGCTGTCACATTTTAGATACCCGTTATCTTTAAAAAAAAGTAAAAGTTTCCGTGCTACTTGATGTTGCCCTTGTTACACTCTACCTTAATCATCTCAAATGGAGGTATCATTTTTTAATGGTACAAAGTTTTCAGCTGGTTTCCAACTGTTAAATGATCCATCAGATCCTATCTATATCACAAGTAGATACTTTTAAAGTTCATTTGTTTTGTTTTTAAAGTCTTTTCAACTTTGTATATTGTTATGTATGATGTTTATATAATATTATAAATATTTTAGGAAATTATAAATGTTTCTTCACTTTAATATTTGCTTAAATCTTAATGTTATCAGGAAAAACATGTTTAACTAGTGTCCTTGAATTAGGTTGTTTTGATCAATATGTTTTCTCAATTTGAAGGTCAAGGTTGATTTTTGTTTACAAGTAAAAATTCCATTAAGATGACTCATATTCTAGAACATTCTGTCATGTGACCAATCTTTATATATACCATGTTTGGTGGACATTTATTCAGTTTTGACATTACCATCAGTCTTGTAAAGAGCTATTACAGTTGTGAAAATTCATTCCAAATTCTAAGAGAGGAATTATTTTAAATATTCATTGGATTATAACAGTGCTCATAAACTTTTGGATTTGGGATTTTTAATTGATGATTTTGGAATTTATGTGAACTTATTCAGAGATTTTGGAATACTTCATTTTGACATCAGCACATCAAAGATTACTAGTACATCAGGACTTTGGAGACCATTAGCACATCATAACATTCAAGGACACAGCCGTGAATTCGGAACATTCTATATTTAGGACTTGTGATTAGAACAATCATTCTTATTGGATTATTAGGATTTCAAAACACATTACTGTAAGTGACTTTTTGATTTTTCATTTTAATTATCTAGTAATAAATTGCTTGTTGATTTTTTACATGATTTGTTGGTTTCACTTTCTTTCTGTTACATTTTTCTTAGACCATAGAGTGTTAACAGAAATTGGGGGCTCGTCGTCCGGGATTGAATTTCTTTAAAGCATATTAGAGATATTAAATTTATCTTTGAAATTCATATTGATTTTGTCTCGGAGAATTTTTTTTTGTCTTTGGCAAAGATTTTTAATAGAGAATTTTTTTTGTGTGAAACCAACAAGCATTTACAATGGCATCTAATGTTCAGAATTTCATTTCAAAACCTACCCAGGAGGGGTTAGAGTGCATGAGAAAGGATGAGTTGCTCGAGCTTGCCAGAAAATACCGTCTATCTGAGGCAAAAGTATCATTGACAAAACAGGAAATAAAGATTATTTTAATTCAGTATTAAGTAGGAAAGGAAAATTTTGATAGTAGTGCTTTAAGTTCGAAGAGAAAGCCTGTATCTGGTTCTGACAGGAAATTAAGGGAATTAGAGTTAAAGAACCAGATGGATTTAGAGTTAGCAAAGCTTCAGATTCAGAGAGAGAGAGAAAAAGAAGAGAGGCAGATGGAGAGAGAGAAAGAAGAGAGGCAGATACAGATGGAGAGAGAGAAAGAAGAGAGGCAGATACAGATGGAGAGAGAGAAAGAAGAGAGGCAGATACAAATGCAGAAAGAAGAGATGCAAATGCAGATGGAGAGGGAGAGAGAGAAAGAGGAGAGACAGATGCAGATGCAAAGAGAAGAAAGGGAAATGCAATTTAAATTAAGAGAATTAGAACTGGCAAACAGAGCACACTCCACTCCTTTAAAAACAAGTTCAGGTTTTGATGTTACTAGATATATTAGGTTAGTACCCCCTTTTCAGGAAAAAGAAGTAGATAAATACTATCTTCATTTCGAGAAAATAGCTGAAAACTTGAAATGGCCCAGAGAGCATTGGACTTTGTTATTACAAAGTGTACTTATTGGCAAAGCTCGTGAAGTCTACACTTCACTGTCAGTACAACAAAGCACTGATTATGATGTGGTTAAGGAGTACATCTTGAAAGCTTATGAGTTGGTACCAGAGGCATATCGACAAAGGTTTAGGAATTGTAGAAAAGAAACTGGACAAACTCATGTCGAATTTGCAAGGGATAAAGAACAACTATTTGATAGGTGGTGCTCAGCCAAGAAAGTTGATCAAGCTTATGATAACCTCAGACAGCTCGTATTAATTGAAGAGTTCAAAAGGTGTATCCATAGTGATGTTAAAACCTATCTTGACGAGCAGAATGTGGAAACTTTGGAAAATGCTGCTCGTATGGCTGATGATTATTCCTTGACTCACAAAATTTTATTTGGCAATAAGTCGTCCTCTCAGCAGTTTTCTGGTAAAAAACCATTTCAATCTCATTCGAGTATTTCCAAATTTCACAACAGCACAACTGTTAGGAATCAAACATCTGATAAGACTGATCAGAAATCCTTATCTCTTCCTACGTGCACTTATTGTAAAACGAAAGGGCACGTTATTTCTGATTGCTTCAAGTTGAAAAATAAGCAACAGAGTAAAGACAGAGCTTTTCCAAATGCTCTTATTTCTACGAGGTCAAGGTCACGGTCTTGTATTGAAAGCAATACATTTGTTGGGTCAAACAAACCCCAGTCTGATTCTATTTTGGAGGCTTATGAACCATTCATGTCAGAAGGTTCTATATCACTTATTGGTGATTCTGCCAAACCTATCCCAATTAAAATATTAAGGGACACTGGAGCTTCTCAGAGTCTTTTATTATCAGGTACTTTGCCTTTGTCTGAGGAGTCTTCTTCAAGTGAAAGTGTTCTTGTTCAGGGAGTTGAGTGCGGCTTTGTAAATGTTCCTCTCCATTGTGTAAATTTGGCATCAGACTTAGTTTCTGGACCTGTGACTGTTGGGGCAGTGACTTCTTTACCCATAGAGGGTGTTCATTTATTACTAGGCAATGACCTAGCTGGAGATAAGGTTGTGGTTAATCCACTTGTAACTGACAAGCCTTGTTTGGATCAGAAAGTTGATCCTGTCGAAACTGAAATCCCTGATTTGTACCCTGCTTGTGCAGTTACTAGAGCTATGGCAAAAAGAGCTCTTGAGAGTGATGTTGATCAGGATATTATTCCTTTAGCTGACACATGTATTGGTCAGTCTTTTGATGAGGTCGCTTTTTCCTCAGGTATTGATCAATCAAACGGTATTGATCACAGTGATCCTCTTTTGGCAACTCATTCTCTTTGTTCTACTCAGGGTGACAAACGACAATCCCTTGTCGTTGAACAGGAGCAAGATCCCGAGATATCTTGTTTGTTTCAGAGGGCTATTAGTGAAACTGAAGCCACACAAGTTCCAGTGTGTTACTTTGTGAAAAATGGGGTCCTTATGAGGAAATGGAGACCACCTGATGTACCTGCTGGTGACGAGTGGTCAGTGAGCTATCAAATTGTTGTTCCTAAGTCATATCGACAGGAAATTCTTAATTTAGCCCATGAAACTCCTTTGGCTGGTCATTTAGGAGTCCGTAAGACTTATCACAAGATCTTGAATAATTTTTATTGGCCGAAACTCAAAAGTGATGTTTCTAAATACTGCAGATCTTGTCACACCTGTCAAATGGTAGGAAAACCCAATCAGAAGATACCTAAGGCTCATCTGCAACCTATTCCTGCATTTGATGAACCATTTAGTAGAATAATAGTAGACTGTGTTGGTCCTTTACCTAAAACCAAGTCAGGCAACCAATACTTGTTGACCATCATGTGTACATCTACAAGATTTCCAGAAGCAATTCCTCTGAGAAATATAAAACTAAAACAATTGTGAAAGCTTTGGTGAAGTTTTTTACACTTGTTGGCCTTCCCAAATCTGTCCAGTTGGATCAAGGGTCAAATTTTATGTCTGGAATTTTCCAACAAGTTATGCATGAATTAGGCATCCAACAGTTTAAATCTTCTGCCTATCACCCTGAAAGTCAAGGTGCTTTGGAAAGATTTCATCAAACTTTGAAGAATATGATTCGATCATATTGCTTTGATACAGAAAAGGATTGGGATGAGGGTGTTCATTTGCTGTTGTTTGCTGTTAGGGAATCAGTTCAAGAGTCGTTGGGTTTTAGTCCCTTTGAACTAGTTTTTGGTCATACTGTCCGTGGACCACTGAAATTATTGAAAGAGAAACTTCTTTCAAATGAAGATTCAAAGATTAATCTTCTTGATTATGTTTCTGATTTCAAATACAAGTTGTCAAAGGCCTGTGAAGTAGCAAGAACTAATCTTCACACTACCCAGTCAAAAATGAAATTAAGGTATGACCGAAATTCACAGGAAATTAGTTTTAAACCTGGTGACAAAGTTCTGGCTCTCTTTCCCATACCTCAGAATCCTCTTCAGGCTAAATTTTATGGTCCTTATACCGTTGAAAAGAAAGTAAATGACTTAAATTATATCATTAACACTCCTGGGAGACGGAAACAGAAACAACTTTGTCATATAAATATGTTAAAGGAATATTTTGACAGAGATAGCCCAGCTAATTATTCAGTTAATTTAGTTGTACCTGTCCCACACAGTGAAGATATCAACGATGGAATACAATCAGACTATAGTGACTCTGGTATAACCAATCTTCGGAATTTAGAAATATTGAACAACCTAGACCAGAAACTTTCACATCTACAACAACAGGAAAGAAATGAACTAAAACAGCTATTACATGACTATGAGCACTTGTTTCCTGATGTTCCAACACGAACAAGTAAAATTTATCATGACGTTGACATTGTAGATTCTGCGCCTGTGAAACAGCATCCTTATAGGATGAATCCTCTCAAACAGAACTATCTGAAGAAAGAAATTCAGTATTTACTGGAGAATGATTTCATAGAACCAAGTAAAAGTAACTGGAGTTCACCATGTATTCTTGTTCCCAAGCCAGATAATACATTCCGTATGTGTACTGACTATAGAAAAGTCAACAGTGTCACCAAAACTGATTCATTTCCAATCCCAAGAATGGACGATTGCATTGATAAAATTGGAAATGCGGAATATGTCACCAAGTTTGACCTTTTAAAAGGATTCTGGCAAATTCCACTGACGGAAAGGGCAAAAGAAATTTCAACATTTGTAACTCCAGATGGACTTTATCAATATAAAGTCATGCCGTTTGGAATGAAAAATTCGCCTGCAACGTTTCAACGTCTGATGAACATGATAACATTTGGTCTTGATAATTGTGACGCTTATATCGATGACGTCATTATCTACAACAACACCTGGGAAGATCATTTGGAAACCATTCGAAAATTCTTCGATCGACTCAGTAATGCGAATCTGACAATTAATTTGAGCAAAAGTGAGTTTTGCCATGTTTGTGTCACATTTTTAGGACATATTGTGGGACAAGGTCAAGTTAAACCTATAGAAGCTAAGGTCAAAGCTATCTCTGAATTTCAAGTTCCAATTTATAAAAAGCAACTGATGCGATTTCTAGGTATGGCTGGATATTATCGGAAATTTTGTTCCAATTTTTCCAAAATTGCTGAACCTTTGACAAGTTTATTGAGTAAGAAAACCAAATTTCATTGGTCTGACAAGTGTCAGGAATCTTTTGACAAGTTAAAGGCCATGCTTAAGAATGCACCAGTTCTTTCTGCACCAAATTTTAGCCAATCATTTAAATTATCTGTTGATGCAAGTGATGTAGGGGTTGGTGGAGTATTGATTCAGGAAGACAAAAGTGGTGTGGATCACCCTGCGTGTTATTTTTCTAAAAAACTAAACAAACATCAGAAAAATTATTCCACAATTGAGAAGGAATGTTTAGCTTTGATATTGGCTTTACAGCATTTTGAAGTGTATGTTACCTCAGCTCTTTCTCCAATTATTGTGTACAGTGATCACAATCCCCTTACTTTCATCAACAAAATGAAAGATAAAAATCGGAGATTGTTGAGATGGAGTTTGATATTGCAGGAATATAACATTGACATTAAACACATTAGGGGAAAAGACAATGTGATTGCAGATGCACTCTCACGTGCATAGAAATCTAATATTGCTTGATGTAATTAAGTCCAGTATCATAAAACATGTTCTTATGTAATTTTGGTTATTGTAGTATTAGATGTATATTCAAAAGAAAGCTTTATTATATAAATCTTTCTTTTTCTTTATGAGGGGAGGTGTTATGTATGATGTTTATATAATATTATAAATATTTTAGGAAATTATAAATGTTTCTTCACTTTAATATTTGCTTAAATCTTAATGTTATCAGGAAAAACATGTTTAACTAGTGTCCTTGAATTAGGTTGCTTTGATCAATATGTTTTCTCAATTTGATGGTCAAGGTTGATTTTTGTTTACAAGTAAAAATTCCATTAGGATGACTCATATTCCAGAACATTCTGTCATGTGACCAATCTTTATATATACCATGTTTGGTGGACATTTATTCAGTTTTGACATTACCATCAGTCTTGTAAAGAGCTATTACAGTTGTGAAAATTCATTCCAAATTCTAAGAGAGGAATTATTTTAAATATTCATTGGATTATAACAGTGCTCATAAACTTTTGGATTTGGGATTTTTAATTGATGATTTTGGAATTTATGTGAACTTATTCAGAGATTTTGGAATACTTCATTTTGACATCAGCACATCAAAGATTACTAGTACATCAGGACTTTGGAGACCATTAGCACATCATAACATTCATGGACACAGCCGTGAATTCGGAACATTCTATATTTAGGACTTGTGATTAGAACAATCATTCTTATTGGATTATTAGGATTTCAAAACACATTACTGTAAGTGACTTTTTGATTTTTCATTTTAATTATCTAGTAATAAATTGCTTGTTGATTTTTTACATGATTTATTGGTTTCACTTTCTTTCTGTTACCTTTTTCTTAGACCATAGAGTCGTAACAATATGTCATCTTGTTTGTCGTATAGAGATAACTCTTCTTTGTTAAACATGCCCTCAGTATCTCCTTTCTTCACATTTTCCAGTTTGCAAACATTTGGGTCACCTTATAATTACTTGCCTGACGTTAAATATTTTCTGGGGTTTTTAAATTCTAATTGTTTCTCCGACTTTAAAATTTATATATTCCACATATCTCAGTTGTCAAGTAACTGAATAGGTTGATATATAATCTTAAACCGTTGTCTTCCTTGAATGCTTCAATGGGAATTATGTCTATTGATCCGTGACGAGTGTTACTGTATCCCACAATTAGTGAAATACTTCCAAATTCTAGTCTTTAGACTTCTGTTAAACCTTTACACTACATATATTTTTTCTGACTAAGCTGAAAAGTATTAAATAGTTTCCTTTTCCTACAAATCCTTAACTCTCCTGTTGCAAAAATCTTTTCGGTTGTCAAACAAACTTTTTCAGCTTTTCGCTTTTTGAAGATTTCTCTAACAGCATCATGTATGTCATTTCGTTCTTTTGTTTTTACTTTTGCAGCCAAATAGTGTTTTAAGAAAATATCTGTCTCTGTGAAAATATATTTTAATCCATTGTTGACTTTTTCATATGCTTGAGTGTCAACACTGTCTGCATGTCACAAGTCACCCACGTGGGTAACATAGAGACTTTATGTCGAGAAATCTTTTTCTCGCTTGCTTGTGCAATGTGTAAGTAGACTGTTCAGTTAAACATTCTTTCATTTCAGCGTATTTATTTTAAATTTGAATTTGTCCCGTTTAATTTGTTCCCACAACTGATTATGTGAGTAAGCGGGACTTTCAGAATCGTAGTAAAGATGTCTTATATACTTTTCTTTGGTAGCCATTTAAAGTGAAATCAAAACACACAGCGAATACATTATGCTTAATAAATTGTCTTTAGGTATTATCAACAAGTCAGCTCGACGAACGTCTAACACAAGTACTTTTATTTTCAGGAATTTGCGATGTTTCTTCAATCTTTTCAAACATATAAATGATTTCAAATCATTGCCAATGTTTACCACATATATTTTTTTTATACCGATTTGTGTATTTGCTTACATCAAATACCTAATTTATTCCTTCCTCATACTGTACGTTTAACAATTTTGCTTTTAAAGCTGTTGCTGCTTATCTCAATGTTATCGGTATCGTTATTAAATGTAATCTGCAAATCTGTATATTTTCTGAAACATATGAACATATCTTGGAAATAAACAAATAAACAGTGTTGTTCTCATGAAGGTTATTCTTTAACACAATCAGCGCTGACCAAACTTTTATCCCGTCCAAACTTTTAAACAAATAGATATAATCTCTAGATAGGAATCTTGTTGCCTTCATGTTAATCTCGTAAAATATTTCTATCACCACTCTGAAAACTGTTGAAATCAATACCATGCGAGAAAAGATCGTCTATTGAATTTCCACTTTGGTCCAGTTCTGTCAATACATCAACTATTGCCTCGTTACCTTGTTGTCCAATATGTAGTTTTAGTATACAGAGAGAAAAATGGCTGGTTTTTGGCATACTGCATGTAAATCAAGCTCACCGTCCATGATAACCTTTTTAAGCTATAAGAAATCTCACCAAGTCTAATTCTATCTAATGTAAATCATTAGGGTATAGTTATTAGGAAGAAGGGACATTCTATATTGTAAATCCGGAAGCTGTATATTAAGCATATCAATACCACAATTTGAACTAAAGAATAAATAATAAACCAATTTCCAAAATAAAAGTTGACTTATTGTGAAACAAACAGCAAAGAATATATCATTTGTACATACTATTTTTACATTCTCGGATGTGTTTTCTTTATTAAATTGTCCATGAAACCAACTAGCATGGTTTCGTTTTGTCCGTACCCATATTAATAATGACTTTGTTTCTCCAATATATCGTGTTTTCTCGTTCCCCCAGCTGAGAAAGTTGTTAACTTCACTAAAAACATTTCTTATCGTTAAAATTAATTTTAATATAGCGCATACCGCTTGTCAGCTTTCCTATATTGAAAGTTGACTAATTTATGAACCAAGCAACCCCTCTTTGTAGAAAGCTTTGAGAAGCAAGAAGTCCACAAGAAAAGGTAACTATGAATCGGTTGGCACAGGAGAGTGTAGATTTTAGCTGCAATTTCAATTAGGCGCTGAATCAGTGGTTAATTTCTCATTAACACTGTGTGTCAAATCCAACCTTTTCTGCAACAAACCCATGATTTGAAGGAAAATTTAAGCATGGTATTTCATAATTTGGTTTCGGTTTGAGTGTTACTTCTGTGCTCTTTAAGGATTGATAATAAAGGGGTATGGGGCGAACCTGTTACCAATTAAAAATACCAATCAAAATCCTACATCATCCACCATATTTAAAAAAAAAATTGTTTTATATCTTTTATTTACATCGCAACTGTTTTGGGGTTTATATTCGCAATTATACCATCATCGGGCCTTATTACCTGAGTTTAGACTCTGTAGACGTTGCACTCAACGCTACTATAAAATAGTCATACAAGTCTCGGTAAAACCAATGTTTATATTGGTTTATGTTAAATAGAGTCTAAATTTTATCCTGTTTCTTTTAAAATGCTTATCTCGGACCTGAAGCAAAATCTGCAAAATTTTGACAACGTATGGACTTGATTTTCGTTTCAACAAGCTAGCTAATTTGTTCTTATGTCTTCCTTCGTGAGACTGATTTCTAGATAGGGTACTGCTCACAAAATCACTCAGGCTGAACATTTGTACTGAAAGTTCGTTTCATCATCTTTATCCACCTCGGCCAAACTTTCGTTTGAAACATTTAAGAGCCACCCAGGCTAAAAATATTAAATAGTCACTGGAGATACAGCATGTACTTGTTTCTATGTAGTTTAACTTTACAAGTCGTAACCCGTGCATCAAAAACAGTAACTGTAAATATGTGCTGTAAAAACATAAAATGTTTAGATTCCAGTGCTATTCTTCTCGTAAATAATTGGACTAAATTATAAGAAGCACAAATGTCATATCATCTCCGCTCAACAAGAATAAAAATAAAAGTAAATAACTTAAAAAGAAGAGGAAGAAGACGCTATTAATACAATTTGACTACGAGCATGACTGATATTAGGTCGTCCTTTCAAAACTCTTCCTTGTTTCAAGGGGTGAGCTAGTTAAAGTTTAACATTGTAGCATTTGTATACGCACAATGCCTTGCAGAAAATAACATACAATGACTTGCAGAAATGTCCGATTTGTACAGGATTTTCCGCGTCTACAGTCGACTGCTAATAAATATAACTAAAACTTAAATTTACAATTATTTACTTGTTCAAATAACTGAGCTTTCTTGTTGTCAAGGTTCGAAGTTATCATTTTTAATTTGGTGAAGTAATTTTTATTTTTTCTCTCAGAAAACTGGAAGGGAATATCTAATACACCATACTGAAATGGACTTTAGTCTAAATGCTTGAATCATTAAAAAGTCCCATCTGATTGCAGGGGTCGATCCAGAAATATAGTTTAGAGAAGCGTAAACAAGTAGGCCAGGGTCTGTTAGACGGAACCCCCGATAGAGGTCCAGGGGACGAAGACTCCGGAAGCTCCTGCATTTTAAGCGTTTCCAGGACATAACGTAAAGAAAAGTTACTGTATTAAATGTTCCAGTTCTTTCGCGCTATTTTTTTTTTGGGGGTGGGGGGTGGGGGGGGGGGTAGACTCGATCGGCCCCTCTAAAGTGCTGTAATTAGGAATAGTCGACCCATCTCTCCAGCCTAAGTGTCTGTAACATCAATACGAATACCTTGGCAAAAACTGTCTATTTAGAAGCAAAACATATGCAGGCATGAAAAGTTATAACATCTTCCATAACACGTTGCATGGAATGATTTCACACAAACAAGGAAGTGTTTTTCACATGACTTTTATGAAACTGATATTGCATCACATAAATAAAGTAGAAACATTTCATGTCACCGCCTCGTGGACTGGATCTAATGTATTATCGGAGAGGGGGGATTTGTCAGAACAAATTTGAACCAATTCATTAAAACTGGTAAGCTAAAATATATCTGGAAACGTATAAGAGGGGCTATGTAATAAATACAACACCGCATTCGTGTTTTGTTCCGAGTCGAAGGTAAACATTCGTTTGATATGGCGAATGAGTACGTCAAAGACCTTACTGTCGCAAAGTATCCCTGTGGTATGTCAAACTCATTCTTTCATGACTGTCTCAATGTATCTCTATGGTATATCAAACTCGTTCTTTCCTGACTGTATCAACGTATCCCTGTGGTATGTCAAACTCATTCTTTCCTGACTGTATCAACGTATCAGTGTGGTATATCAAACTCATTCTTTCATGACTGTCTCAATGTATCCCTGTGGTATATCAAACTCGTTCTTTCCTGACAGTCTCAACGTATCTCTGTGGTGTATCAAACTAGTTCTTTCCTGACTGTGTCAACGTATCCCCGTGCTATATCAAACTCGTTCTTTCCTGACTGTCTCAACGTATCCCCGTGCCATATCAAACTCGTTCTTTCCGCAGACTCGGAGCAAAACACGTATGTAGTTTTTTGCATAAATTAATAAAATGCTTGGAAGCTTAAGTATGGACCAAACAATGTCACCAGAAAGCCCTTGAGAAATTTAAATGGGCAATAAGAATTCTGACATAGTGGTATATAAAATCTATGTCGTAGGCCTCCAACCCGCCTGTCCCTTTATAATTTAGTTTTGGAAACTCTAGTTCACCCACCCTCCTATCCACCACCTTTTTTAAAATCCTAGGCCACCACCTTATTATCCTTTCTTTACTTTTTCCAGACACCAATACTTTACCCATCACACGATAAAACATTGTTTTTATAAACGTGGCCAACCACCCTCCTCTACACCAAATTTAAAAATAAAAAAATACTAGGCGATCAAACCTCCAAAAATATTTGTCAAAAAATCCGAGGTCACCAACCTGCCAAATTTGTTAAGAAAACAGTAAGGCATCAACCCTCCAAATTTTCCCAAGTTACACTACACCACCAGCCATCATATCCTCCAAATCTTTGTTACTATTCAAAATCTTAACTTTTTACTGTAGTAATGTTAGAGTTCCCAGTCTATCCGAAGAAATTAGCAAGGACATGCGGGTGTGTGGCCTACGACATAGGTTATATATACCACTCATATTTCGTGTTTTCTTCCACTAAAAACAACCATCAGAGATATTATAACGCAACAGACAGGAAAGACAGCATAAATAGTATGTCCGGATTCAGACGGGTACTAGTCAATTTGTTTTCTTAATGTTTAGATTAGAATATACAAGTGTCTATCTTACTAAAAGAATGTAATAAAATTAACCTTCTAAGCTGAAATTGTGCTCAATTTGTTTCAGTCTTTCCCAGCATCAGATGGAAGCTTTCATTAGTGGATGGTTTGGTAGTCTTGTTTAACCAGACCTCTCGCGTGGCTCTGTGACATCTCCGTTAAACGAGGGTCCCTTGTATGGCGTATGGCGGAGATTTCACGCAGCAAGGCTAGAGTCTGGTTGGACGAGACTAGGTTTTGGACAGACATTCCGATATGTCATCTTATTACTTATTTTTTTCTAATAGAAATTCTGCACAGCATTGGAGCTAGCTAGATTCAGCATATGAAGCAAGAGGTTTGTATTTTATGGAATGTTAATCAAGATTTGTGAAGCGGATACAATGATACAAGATGTACAAAAGTAAGCTCCAACGATTAGATGATTCATAGCTAAATTGTCTTGACAGATACAACATTTGGAACAGCTCTCAATATGAATATGACTGCATAAATCTGTTGTGTCAGAATGATATAGTCAATATTAACGGTACCTGAGCCGAATTATCTTGCTGTAATAATAGCCAAACAAAAACGAAGTGGGATAACGGATAACAACTCAGTCTCTTGCATAACTATAATGAGAAAGAAACGTCTTCTCTCCTCTTCTCTCTCTCTCTCTCTCTCTCTCTCTCTCTCTCTCTCTCTCTCTCTCTCTCTCTCTCTCTCTCTCTGCATATTTACAAGTAAGACACTTTATTTCAACTTTTTCTTTCTCTTTTGTAAATAAGTATAGGGAATACGTATATCATGTAGAATTGTGTATTTTCGTTTCTTTCCTTCTGTGTTCATTTTTTTGTCTTGAGAAAATACATCCTTTCTTCTTTCACCCAGAGTGAGACCTTGATTCATTTCTGATTGCGTCCTTTATTTACATTTAGCTAAACAGAGTTTAAAGTTCATTGATCATTCTATCGTATTTTGCCAAGTTAATGCCGGATCAAATCAAATTCTTTTTAATGGAAATTTGTGACAGGAAAAAAAGTAATTTGTGCTAAAATTATACACAAAGTTTGAAATTATCTTAAAACAAATTAGCTGGGGCATCAAAGTTCATTTCCCACACATATTAAGTGAAAACGTTATGCCAATTCAACATGAGCGAGACAAATGGCTCCAAGCTGGCAGTTTAATTCGATTACGTGGCATATTATAGTTTAAAAAGTGATATTTCGTCGCCTAATCAATCTGTAAAAGTGAAGTGTGTAACAAAAGCTTTTCTGTTGCCGTGTTCGAGTACGATTAAACGTGAACTTGATATATCTGTTACAAATTAGTATAAGAGGGTAAGAATCTTAACCGTGTCATTCGATCTTAGATCTGACCTTGCTTGCCTTTGAATTTACTTGTACAGAATAAACGATGAATCTGTACCAGTCTAAATCAAGACATACCATTTATGCTGTCTTGCCTGCCTGTTGCATTATAATATCTTTGAAAACAGAATTCTTTTCCTCTTTGAAATCGGAAGAGAAAATAAATAGTGATCACCCTTCGACTAAAAATAATGACTTGTAACAACCAAACCTAAAATGCCCTTCACATTTATAAACTTTATGTTCTCAATTAGTGGAATCGAAACAACAAGGAGATACCTCTGAATAATTACAGAAATTTGTCAAGCAAAACTAAATAAAATATTTCTCACTTATTTCTTTAAGATTTTGATGATTATTTTTCGTGGAAGGAAACACCATATGTGTGGTATATAAAACCAATATCGTAGACCACACACCTACCTATCCTTGTTTTCTTTTTTAGATAGACTGGGAACTCTTAAATTACTACAGTAAAAAGTTATTGTTTTGAATAGCAAATTATGGTGGTTTGTTTTCAGAAAGAAAAAAAAATTGGAGGATAAGATGGTTGGTGGTATAGTGCTTTTTGGGAGGGGGGGATTGGAAGGTTGGTGGCTTAGAGTGTCTCAAAAACATTTGGAAGGTTCGTGACTTCAGGTTTTTAACAAATATTTTATAGGGTTGGTTGCCTATTGTTTTTTTTTTTAATTTGGTCGATAGGAGAGTGGGTGGCCCATTGCTTTTTATTTCTTTTATCGCGTGGTGGGTAAAGTATTGGTATTTGAAAAAAATAAAGATCGGGTAAAAAGAAGGTAGCCTAGGATTTCAAAATAAAAGTTGTTGGATAGGAGGACGGAATAGGCGGGTGGGAGGCCTACGACATAAGTTTTATATACTACTAATATGTCCGAATTCTTTTTGTACAATTAAATTTCACAAGGACTTTCTTGAGAGATTGTTTGGTCCATACTTAACCTTCAAAGGATTTTATTAATTTATGCATAAAACTACATATGTGTTTTTTTCCGAGTCTGCGGAAAAAAACGAGTTTGATATGGCACGGGGATACGTTGAGGCAGAGAAAAAAAAAAGAGAAAGCTATTGAAAATTGCGGTCGTTTGTATCAACATGGTGGACATACGTAATTCTTAAGAAGTTGTTAATTAATTTACATCGATGCTGGTGAACTTAGGTGAAATGAATGTGTGACAGTGTTCTAGCTAGAGGTGACCCTATGAAGATGATGCTTAATTATGATACTGGGGGTGATAGTCCTCTGGGATAATACATAAGAACGATCATAACTGATTGCAGCCAAAATAATATTTCATCCAGCAGACGACGAAATAACAATCATCTATAAGTCAAGAAAGTATATCACGCCAAATTTTGTGTAAAAAAAGAATGAAGATCACTTTAAAGGAAGATAAAAGGAACTTTCTGCATCATCCCCTGTGTGTAACCTACCGATTCAGTCGGCAACTTGTTCACGACATGCACAGACTGCAAAGAAAACAACTACCAGTAAATATAGACCCTGACCTGCCGTCGCATAATGCGCCAGAAGTTCAAGGTCTATGTTGTTTGTTCTACTTATTACTCCTAGCAAACTGCATAAACATGGATCTGCCGGCGCATTATGCGATGGCAGATCCGGGTTTATGCAGTTTGCAGTTGGACTCGATTTATAAGCGAGTATATACGGTAACTGGGTAGGAAAAATGTGTTATCACTTTCCCGCAAACTAGTTTTCAGTTCATAGGTGTCAAGAAATAATAGGGAGGACTAAATAACTGACTTTCTTGTTGAAATTCTTAGAAGGCTAGATGCTAGTTATAAGAACTAAATAAGTCTGAAATTCAACTTTCATCCTTTAACATTCGTGGTGAGAGCTGTTACAGATGTTCATATTTGTCATGAAAATGCGCCATTCGTTCTTTAGTCGCTGTTGCTCACATGGATCCATAGCAATTCATTGTGACCGCTTCACAAATCTTACGTACTGCTCCTAAAATAATCAAAGAAATGGATTTCACGTATTTCAAGCCAATCAGCTATGAATGTTTGCCAAAAAATGCTACCGATTGAAGTACATGATCTTGTCATGATTAATCCCTTAAATATTTGGTAATGAAGTGCAACATTAATAATTATTTTTAAACTTTGAGAGCTATTTATTACATGCCTTTCGTCCATACTAGAGCAGATATGTAAAAGAAACTATTAAAACAGCTACCAATTAAATACACTCGAGTTTTGTGACGTCTGGTTAAATATTTCTGCATCCAAAACCTTTTTTTCTCGTGAACATATGTTGTATCATGCAAAGTCATGTTAATTAATTTTATAAGAGTCAAGTGGGCAATGTTCTAAATAAATGCACTCCCATTTTCAATTTTACAGTTACATGCAATGGAAGTTTAACTAGCGGTCTTGATTTTTGGTTTAACAAATATAAAACTAACATTATATAAGCGGAAAGAGTAATGAAGACTGTAGTAATATAAATACCGATCATGAAATTCAAAACGTATTTACACTCATCTACTGATGTGAAACTAAGAAAAATACAAATATTGCAAGGCTTAAAGAAAAAAGTCGCATCTGAAGGCAAGTTTTCTAAAGACAGTTTTCTGAATTACATCAGTTGTTTTACACTCTCCTATCACAGCTGTATGTGTATTATGGTGTCTTCCGTCTGTCCATTCCTACATCCGTCTTTCCGTCTGCCCATTCGTTTGTCGATATATTCGTCTATAAAGTTCCTTTTCCGGCACCCATCGATAGGAATCATACACATATTAGTGATTCCTCCCCCACCCCGACATCGTGATCTTGCCCGCAAGAAGGATAAAACAAATTAAATTTATAAAATTGTAAATTACACAATTATCTTTTTTATACAGATATATATGTAAATTCAGAAATTTTTGTATAAGAGGAAGAAACATGACAAATGTCAAGGTTGTTTTTTTAATAACATCAATATGGGTAATGGTCTATAGTGGAGGGGGGGGGTGAGGGGATTTCCTCGATGCATTTCTTTTTCTGTTAATGCAAGAAAACCTCTCTTACATTAATGAAGACAAGTGTCATTAAATTGTTGCAGAATTGGTAGTGTGGAGATTAAAGATTTGCATGCTATCTATTTGTTTTAGTTCTCCGATATCATTTGTAAATCTGTTAATAATTGAAGAACAAGTAAGAAGGAAAACTAAACAAAAAAACTGTTCATTTTAAATAAAGATATTTATCCCAATATATGATTCCAATTTTTATTAAGTCCTAAACTGTTTATTTGATATTTTCATTCACAGTGCTATGAATGCTATCAATTTAAAGCATGTTTTAATATTTTAGAGTAATACGCTGCAATTTCTGCATTTTGTATCAGTAAAGGCCAAATGTTGACAGCAATAAGTCAGAGCTCAAAAGTTTAAGCAAATTGCAGATAATCGCGCCTTACGACCATACTTTCTCTGTCTTGTATAATCAATTAACAGAGAGAGAGAGAGAGAGAGAGAGAGAGAGAGAGAGAGAGAGAGAGAGAGAGAGAGAGAGAGAGAGAGAGAGAGTACATTGCTGACACAAGGATTCTATTTAATCATCCATCCCTAAAATGCTAGAATTTTTACAATTAATCTGATTGCAAGTTAGTGGTCGTATAATAGCCATCTGAGTTATATGATATGATAACCATTACTGACTTATGTCTAAGCTTGGAATGTCTGCCTCAATAACAATGAAAGCTTTGCATCTCACCTTCCTCTCTGGCACTAACGCTCTCGGGAGGTGTTAAGTATTGGACTGAGAGCAAAACCGCAACAACTTTAGAAATTTGATACCTTCCATCATACTAGAGAGGTTCTCAGGTTGCCTGCATAGTTGCGCTGGTGATTTTATACAATCTCCCACACAGCAGGAACTTAACCACAAAATTTCCCCCTGGGTTACGGAATATGATGCAAGTCTCGCCTTCTAATCCATGTGTGCAAAAACACTTAATATTGATATCATATTGGTTTCGATATCTCATGGCACGGGGATTATACATTTTCAAGCAAGTACTGCCACGGTATGGCGTTCTGTTATCAGAGGTGTCTCTATGAGTTCTGTCATGCAATCATTATTCAACCATCAGTCATGACCAATGTAACTATTCATATTCATGTTCTACGGGATTCCCATATATCTGTGGCATGAATATTCGTGCATTACCAAGCAAGTAATTGCCAATAGATGGCGTACGACCAATATCTCATATCTCCGATTTCGGTTTAAATACAACAGCACGAGGCGAACGGCCTGAAGGTAGGGTATCGCATAAAAAGCACACGCTGAATATATGGCATAGCTATGAAACTCTGAGAAAGGTGTAGCATTTATTTCCTAATATAAGAAAATAAGTCATAAGATTATGAAATGCATTTTATATGTCTAAACATAAATAGCATTTACGTATCAATTTGAGTAAATGTTTTTTTTTGTTTTTTTTTTGTTCTTTTTTTCTTCAGATTATTAAACTAGAAACGACTTTTTCTTTCATTTAAAATCCTATGTTACATATCTCTACCATGGAAGAACGGTAAGATAAAGGACATAATTTAAACGGGTTAAACAATCACTCAGCAGAGAGAGAGAGAGAGAGAGAGAGAGAGAGAGAGAGAGAGAGAGAGAGAGAATTAAGCTAGTTTCATCACAAGTATAATAAAAACCACTTGCCAATTTCTGACCGCAATTGTGAGGTGTCAGACCAGAAACTAAGGGCCACTTATAAGCGTACCATACACTTCCACGAAAGATATAGGCCCTAGATACTATTGTTTCTTGAGTACAGTTCAGTAGAGAAGCCATCAGTCTAAATGGTACTTATGATTCTTCACTAGCGTCAGCAGCATACAGTTAACTATGCAATTCGTTCTATCAATCCTCATAAGCGAGTCAGGGATTTAGGCAGGTAATACATTAACTTCATTCGTTACCGACTGTGATCCTGAAAAATTGTGTTATATTTACTGTTCTTCTGGGTTGCTTTTAAAATGACCATGGAAGTGAAGATCATTCATTATCCCCATACAACTGCCATTACATGACGCACAAAAAAATCGACTGTTACCGATTCCAGCTGAAATAAGATTGCAAGAAGCAGCTGGCCGAAAAGCCGCCTTTAAAGCTTTTCAGTGAGAATTCGACGTCTTGGTCACTTTCATTATGTCTTGCGATTAAACAACTGAAGAGATAGAGGCTATTTGCCTGGATCGAGTGAATAACGGATTTCATTGAGTGGGTAAAAAACTCAGTATTTTCAAGAGTGGAGATTCCTCGAGTGATAACAATTGAGTTTTTCACAACGAGATGAAATATATCTATTATCCACTCGGAGGAAGCAAAATTTCTTTTTATTTTATGCTCAAAGATAATGGCTGCAATATATATATAACAGATAGAAGTAGAATATTTCTTACTGTATCCCGCGCGACAAAATCAGCTGTTTATCGTTTATGTTCTGTTGTGTTTTGTAAAATAATTCTCTCTCCTAATTCAATGCAAAAAGCACATAAACAAAAAAGGAAAAAGGAAAAGAAAAAAAAGTACATGCCTGTTGTGAGATTTGAACTGGGTACTCTTGCGTGACAGGTGGCCATAATTACCAGAAACAAACATTTATTGCAAGAAACATGTTAAAATTTTTATTCCTAAGGTTTCCAACATTGATTTTGAGAAATTCTGTGATACTACAACAGGGAGAATTTTTGAAACAAAATATATGATAAGTCCCGACTACACCAGATGTTTTCAACTACCGGAGAAAAGTGGTTTACCCCCGCCCAAACCGTATCTTAAACTTACGGATACGCTTCATGCGACTTTTCAATCTAACAAGAAGACAATTACTCGCTTATTATTTGACTTTCATTTACTATATAAATAAACATGAGACAAAGCAAACTTTAGCAAAAAGTAAAAAATAATATATTCTGACATTTTTGTATGATCGTGTTTTCCAGTGTAGAACACCGGTCTGATAGATCTGGCTACATGTACAGATTCTGTAGTCCGGTTTGGAGTAAAAAAAAAAGTCTTTGTTGTAATTGTTATTTTTTAAAACTCATATTCTTGTTATTATTTATGAAAGGAAAATCAATTCTAGATCAAATATGAAATTGAGGACTATATCATTATTTTGTGTCTGTCTCGTTTAATCTTAGGAATACGAGTGGACTTTATTTCTTGACCTGTTCACAATCTTATCATTGCGCAAGATACCTGCAGCACACAATTCTGACGTTGTGGACCATTATCTTAACGGTCTCAACCAGTTTTAATGAACGCTAATATGTGCTTAAACGTCATTTGAAGTTTACACTCAATTTCACAGCAATTTTGAGTGTAAACCTAACTTTTTACGCTTTATCTTAAGTTGGGGAACTTTTCAGTGGGTGTTTATCTGTCTGAAAGTTGCATCAGTATTCACAATACGCCATTTTGACTTCGACCCGCATTTTTCGTTCAGGTATGTGAGAACAATAACCCTTCATTATGCATCTGTCTTGAATAGGAAAATTCCACCCTCGGGATCAGAATTTTGCGTCAGACACGGGGCATTGCCCTCGGGTGGAAAGTTCCTATCTCACAGTGATGCATATCAAAGATTCTATTAGTCATTTGCAAGTCCATCTGCGAAGGTAGGCAAAAGTAGTAGAAACTACGCAGTAAATTACCATGTTGATGTTCAAGGTGTTATCTAATGGGATATAAACTTTTAGCAAATCATTATTTGCATTAGTTCGAAATTAGGTCATTGCACTGGAGCATAAAGGTAAATACATTTCGAGTGAAAATGGGAAAGGTCAAAAGTTCACGATTTTGGTACACGGCATTTGCGCGAACAGTGTTTTCAAACACATACTAATTTATGAAATTAATTCAAACAATTTTAAAAACAAAAGCCTACTTCTGTCCCGTTTTTCTATATATCAGTTTTACTTGCAAGGAGGCGTTATTTTTACCAATGCATTTCTAATGTTGTATTTCTACCACTGTATTTCTACTGCTGTATTTTATATATTACTCAAGTAATACTTTTGGAATAGCAGCTGAGACACAGTAAATTACATGTGGTGCTGATGTACTTGCTGACAATTTTATAAGCAGTGCAGGGGTGAGACTCTGGGTTAATTGGGCTAAAATTCAGAACTTCAACCGATGATTTCATGACCTATGCATGCAGTACCTATAATTAGCAAAAAATAAAAACCTTTACGCCAACTTTCATCAAGGTCAAAAGTCAAAGGATATGAGAGAGCGGGGGGGGGGGGGGGGCTCATGAAAGGCTCATGCAACGAAGTGGATATTTTGCAACGTTTCAATTCTGTATATATTCCTCGGTTGTAATATAAAAATGCTAAAGTTCGTTCTATAGCGTTGTATTAGACATTGGAATAGCAGGTCGTTTTGATCTATAGCGTTGTATTAGACATTGGAATAGCAGGTCGTTTTGATCAATAGCGTTATATTAGACATTGGAATAGCAGGTCGTTTTGATCTATAGCGTTATATTAGACATTGGAATAGCAGGTCGTTTTGATCTATAGCGTTGTATTAGACATTGGAATAGCAGGTCGTTTTGATCTAATGCGTTATATTAGACATTGGAATAGCAGGTCGTTTTGATCTATAGCGTTATATTAGACATAAGCAGTTTATATTGTAGCGCTACTCATATATTGCAACGTGTCACATGTCGCAGTCGACGAAAAGTCTTTCGACAAAGCCTTTCATACCGTCTATAATCGCTTATAAGTGGAGTCCAACTGCAAACTGCACAGACCCAGATCTGCCGTCGGATAATGCGCCTGCAGATCTCGGTCTAGGCACTTAGGAGTAATAAGTAGAACAAACAAAATAGACTCTGATCTGCCGGCGCAATATGGGACGACAAATCAGGGTCTACGTTGTTTGCAGTTGGACTCGACTTAGAAGCAACTTATAAGCGAGTATATATGATAAGTCCCAAGATGATATCTTTATTGTCATTTGAAATGGTTCTGAATGGAAGTTTTACGTCAGCATAGTACTGAATAGAGGTTAGTTTTATAGTTCCATGGCATTTGGTCCAAAAACATTTCATCCAGTTCGACAGTTCGTTGAAAACGACGTTTCGTCGAATACCCGAATATCTGCTTAAATAAGAAGCTAGAAAATGGACTGACGAAATGACAAGAAGAGAAACTTATGGCGAATTCATTAACACTGTGATAAAAGAAAATTCTTTTCTTTTAGGAAAATCATCTGACAAATAAGTATGAAAAAAATGTATTTCCCACGAAATGTCATTTGAAGAATTGTCGTGCAACGCATTGAAAATGTTTTATTATCACAGTATCATCATAATAGAGATTAGATATCGTCCAGATGAATATTCAGCAATTTTCATCATATACAATGGAATGCGTGAAATAGGTTCGAGATATTTTATTTTATCATAAACATTATATCTTCATATACACGGAATTGTAACAGACTACCGTTGATACTCGCATATATCCGAGTCCAAATGCAAACAACATATACCCTGATCTGCCGTCGCATAATGCGCCAGCAGATCAGGGTCTATGTTGTTTGTTCTACTGATTAGTCCTTACAAACTGCAAAGACCCAGATCTGCCGGCGTATTATCATAGTAAATTATACAATCATTGCCACAAATATACTATTTTTCTTATTATGATATTTGAACCATATTTTAACCATTACTTGTTTTGCTTATATTTGGATCAACAGTGCCATTTCAACCTGTCATTCACTATGTTTTTTGTAAGGTCGCATTTAAATTAAGTAAGCACTTGTGGTGCTCTCATATGCTACAGGTGTGTGACCTTAGAGGTTTGTCGTAAATAAAGATCTGCTCTGTTCTGTTCTGTTCCATAGGAAATTAAGGAAATGTCTTTTTAATGAGAGAACAATACATTCTGAAATATACTATAAGGTAAACTCAGATGCGCTTCTGAGAATTTACTGCATGACCTGAACACTGCATACGCATAATTGCTTTCTCAGAAAAATTCAGTTATAAGTCGACATTAATGGTGGGTATGGACCGCAAATGGCGCCATTACTGGCAAACGTTGGAAACCATAATGGTATATAAGCAGTGAAGGTGTGGGTCAAATGCAGGGACAGATTTAAGCTAATTAAACGCAAATTCAACAGTAGATATTTTTTTTTAGCCTTTTGGATAAAAATGATAATTTACTCTCCTAAATATTTACATGAAGGGAAAAATGTTTATTTCGTAAAACTTCAACAATAAATTAATATATTAATGTGGCAAAGTAAAAGTATTAATGTATTTAAAAGATTTAAAAGAGACGTCAGATGCTGAAAAAAATGGTCATAAGGTTTCAGCAGGGGACAGACTGATGAAAATAATATCCCTAGATGAGTCTACTGCGTATTAAGTATATTTAATAAATTTAAATTATTTCAGTCTTTGATTGCGTGGGGAATACTGACTGCAAGTTGTTTTATTGAATACTTTAACAAAAACATAAGAATGCAGTATTTGGCACTCTTTCAAAACGTAGCTATGTACATACGACAGCATACAACACATTATATTGGTTGATATCATTCAAAGTCCACAAAGAGCAAAAATCATTCCTATGCCTGTCCCATCATGGGAGTTTTGTAAACGTTGTCATTTTCAAACTACGACAAAACTAATATTTTTGACATAAAATGTACTCAGCTCATAGATAAATCTCCAAGAGAAAATGGAGAAAAATTGTGTTTTCTAACAGTTGCCAAAAGCTCAATAATAAACCAGGAAATGAACACCGTAAATCTGTGAATAATTTCGATCATAAAGAAGAGAACATAATTATTTACTTCGGTAACCAGGAATATACACATGAGACCAAATGTAGCTCCCTCCATAGCTTCAGAAATAGTCACCATTTTATGGCCTGACAGCTGTTTTTCTTAATGGCTTGCTGATAGTATTGATCTTATCGGTGACCATTTATTATTTTTTTCTTTGTCCGACATTCATAGGAAATATAACATAAAATAACCGGCTGATTATACCGGATATACTAAGTCACACACCACCAGCAACAACAAAAGAATGCTGCATTTCCTATGACAATACTTTTGAATACACAGGAATTAATTCTGTTGCAAAGTTTGAGTCTGATATTTTGCATTGAAAGGCGCTCCTAGAACAAAATCAGCTTCTTGGCATTGTTTATTTTCCTGTATTACCGTAACTCATTAACACCGTTTTATTTCAATTTCGCCTGAAATGGGGGTAGGAAACGCATTATTGGGGTTACTTCTGAATGCAAGCAAACACATCTGCTAAAGAGTTTTTCGTTTAGCCGGATGCTTGGGTGTATCCAAAAGTTTTCGTTGCTTTTGATTGGCTTTTACGCTCGTGCATGTGCAGAAGGGTAAAAGTTGGACTTTTTTGTATTGGACACCGATTTTTGTGTCCTGACTCCTTTTTACTCCAAATTTCAAACTTATCCTGCTTTTTGCAAAGGTTCATCTGTCCGTGTGCAGTTCGGACCGGTCTGCTTTAGATCTAGGACTAAAAAATCTAAAATCATGACACAAACTCCGGTTCCGAAGCTGGTAATTTTCGACCTAAAAAAATTGGGTCGCAAAAATTAAGTTTTTTTCCGCTGTATTTTTTAATGCGAGTAGAAAGTCGACATAATTTGGTACCATTGTACAGCTACATCTGTCTACTTTCCTGCAATACCATCTACGTTAGTGTATCTTAAATGATGTTGACTTTACAGAGCTCGGAAGTAGGGTACAACCTCATGACGCGTAAACGTGGCGCCAGGGGTTATTGAATTAATGACACTTGACTGGCAAGACGAATTCTCGATCTTCTCTCATGTCGACGAACTACAGAATACCGATCTAATCATTCAATGTGAATCATTACCTGAAAGGAGTATTAAAAAGATTTCACTCATCAGCTTCTTTCTAAGTAAATTTAAGTTAAGAATGATGAGAGATTGAATTCTCGAGGCATTTTTATCTTATAAGTTTTATGACTTTCTCTTTCAGCTGATAAGTATGCAAGCCTTTACATTTTCTGAAAGGTTATAAAATGGCAGGCATAACGAATCATAATTCAAGCAATTTTTCTCACAAAGAATTTAAAATGATAACATCTGAATTTTTTGTACCAATAGCTTTGATCAAAGGTTTCTCTTTCATCTAAACATATATACACATAGCTAGATAATGTAGCTATACATATTTTCTAGTGAACTGTGTCGAAGATTTTAGATAAAACGTCACTGTTCTTATATTATAGTTATTTAAGTATACCGACGAAATCTACTTTTGCAACATTATAATGATCTGATATTGTAATGTCTGGTACAGATATTGTGATGTCTGGTACAGATATTGTAATGTCTGGTACAGATATTGTGATGTCTGGTACAAAGTATTGTAATGTTGGTACAGATATTGTAATGTCTGGTACAAAGTATTGTGATGTCTGGTACAGATATTGTAATGTCTGGTACAGATATTGTAATGTCTGGTACAGATATTGTAATGTCTGGTACAGATATTATAATGTCTCGTACATATATTGTAATGTCTGGTACAGATATTGTAATGTCTGGTACAGATATTGTGATGTCTGGTACAGATATTGTAATGTCTGGTACAAAGTATTGTGATGTCTGGTACAGATATTGTAATGTCTGGTACAGATATTGTAATGTCTGGTACAGATATTATAATGTCTCGTACATATATTGTAATGTCTGGTACAGATATTGTAATGTCTGGTACAGATATTGTGATGTCTGGTACAGATATTGTAATGTCTGGTACAAAGTATTGTGATGTCTGGTACAGATATTGTAATGTCTGGTACAGATATTGTGATGTCTGGTACAGATATTGTAGTGTCTGGTACAGATATTGTGATGTCTGGTACAGATATTATAATGTCTGGTACAGATATTGTGATGTCTGGTACAGATATTATAATGTCTCGTACATATATTGTGATGTCTGGTACAGACATTACAGTTTCAGATTCGTGTAATTTCAAATCTAAGCATATACAATAATTCGCGATACCATTCACCAATATCTACATAGGTCTATAACATTGCAATTTTTGGAAGAAATAAAAAAGGCAACACAAAACAAAAAGCAAACAACATATCTTGAATAATATTTGAGATTAAAAAAAATGTCAACATTTTCAACATTTGTTTAAGAAATTTAAATTTGAATTAAAATAAAGTCTCTATAAGGTGTTAAATAACCATTTTCTTAAATTAGATGCATTATCATTTCAAGACCTACCGTTTATATAAATAGATACCAACTGCAAACTGCACAGACCCAGATCTGCCGTCGCATAATGCGCCGGCAGATCTGGGTCTATGCAGTTTGTAAAGACTAATCAGTATAACAAACAACATAGACCCTGATCTGCCGGCGCATTATGCGACGGCAGGTCAGGTCTATGTTGTTTGCATTTGGACTCGGTTTATACGCGAGGATAGACGGTACATAAATATGTAAACTTTTATATGACTATTTCTAATAGGTAAAGAGAAATTTGAATATAAAGATATGTGCTTGCAAGTTCTACAGTTAGCCATCACTCTTGTCTTAATTTAGCTAAAAATGCTTCAATAGGGGAACGCGCCTAACTGTCTAAACTAAACAGTTGTTCAAATAACATACGATTTTGATACCTTTTCACAAGGTGCTGTTAGTGGTAGCAGTAGTAGTAGAAGCAGCAGTAGTAGTGGTGGTTATAGTAGTAGTATAAGCTGTATTTGTGGTAGTAGTAATTGTTTTTGTTGTTTTAAAAGGACAATGATATCATATTGTACATGTCGACTCTTCGGTGATATTTCACCGAATTATATAATTGATGATGAAATATAGAAATGTATCCGTGTGATCAAAATTGATATATCCAGAGTATGCGAGTAAAGTGGTAAAGCCGCAGTAACGATATCACTTTTGGAACTAATTTTTCCAGAACCAGAGACCTACTTGTTTAATTATATCCCCCTTATCAGAGACCATTGCAAGACGAACGATTTAGACCAGGCAAATTGACTGGTTTTCTTCCATATAAAAAACAAAACAAAACAAAACAAAAACAACAAAAACACTACTATATAAAAATAGTTATAAATTTCACGTAAATATACATTTTCATATACTCGTCTGCTACAAAAACTATGGATAATATTGAGTTGGTAAAAGTTACTGAGGAGTCTGTGAGGGTCTCTGTGATGGTGAGTTTGATTTGCATGAAGATGCCAATACTGCAAAATAACAGGGGTTTCAAACGGTGACTCCGGAGCAAGTTGAGCAGTAAAAGTATATGTTGTTTGTCCTTCAAGTTCAAAGATGACCATGGCATCACTAACTGGTTTGGTTTCTGTGAGTACGTGGTGGCTGATCGGGCCAGTATTGTGTTTTGAACTGTCTGTGGCACACTGGACAAGAGATGCCATTTGGGGTTGCTTGATCAATAGAGGACGTGCTGCAGTTCTGAGATTAACGTTGCTCGCGCTTCTGCACTATCTCTGCAATTCTGCTCAGTTCAAAGTCTGTAGTTCCAGTATGGATGAGACTGCGCCAGGTGGAGCGATTCTGTCTCAGGGCCAATGTTAAAATGTTTCATGGATGACTTGAGGAAATCATGGAAGCGTTTATTATGACTGCCCTGAGATCGTTTTCCCTCCTTCAAATCGCCGTAGATCTTCTTTGCTATGCGCTCTTCTGACATCCTGTTGACGTGGCCTGTCCATCTCATCTGTAATTTCATCAGCAGAGTGTGGATGCTTAGAATGCCTGCATGTGTGAGAAACTCAGTGTCTAGGACCCTGTCCTGCCATCTTATCCTCATCAGTTTCCTCAGGCAGTCCATGTGAAAATGGTTCAGCTTCTTGGCATGGTATCTGAACACCGTCCAGGTTTCGTATGCATACAGCAGGGTTGGCAACACAGTGACTTTGTAGACCTTAAGTTTTGTTTATAGACTGATGCCTCTGCGCTCCCACACATCTGCGCGTAGTCTGACAAAGGCCACAGTTCCGTTAGCAATTCTGGTCTTGGTTTCATCATCGACTGCACGTGACAGTGTACTGCCGAGATATGTGAATTTGTCCACTACACGGAGGTTTGGACATTTAGATGGTAGGATCTACGTAAGGTTTTCCTGGTGCAAGTTGGTGCATCACCTCTATCTTCTTGATACTGATTGTGTGACCAAAATTGTCACAACCTGACAAGAAATGGTCTAAACTGTGTTGCATATGTTACGACTCTATGGTCTAAGAAAAATATAACAGAAAGAAAGTGAAACCAACAAATAAAGTAAAAATCAACAAGCAATTTATTTCTAGATAATTAAAATGAAAACCAATAAGACACTTTCAGTAAAGTGACTAAAATCCAAATAATCCAATAAGTCTAAGTGTCCTAATAGCAAGTCCTAAATATAGAATGTTCCGAACGGATGGCTGTATCCTTGAATGTGTTGATGTGCCAATGGTCTTTACTGTCCTCATGTATCGGTAGTCTTTAATGTCCTGATATGCCAAAATGAAGTACTCAAAAATATCTTTGAATAAGTTCACATAAATCACAAAATCATCAATTCAAACTCCAAAATCCAAAAGTCTATGAGTACTTTTATAATCCAATGAATGTTTTAAATAATTCCTCTCTCAGAATTTGGAATAACGTTCCACAACTCTAATGGCTCTTTACAAGACTGATGGTAATGTCGAAACTGAAAACCTTTCCACTAAACGTGGTATATATAAAGATAGGTCGCATGACAGAACATTCTAGAATAATAAATGTGTGTGTGTGACTATTGAAATGTAACTCTTAAGGAAATTCCAGTTTTATCTGTAAACTGTTACGACTCTATGGTCTAAGAAAAATGTAACAGAAAGAAAGTGAAACCAACAAATCAAGTAAAAAATCAACGAGCAATTTATTACTAGATAATTAAAATGAAAAATCAAAAAGTCACTTACAGTAATGTGTTTTGAAATCCTAATAATCCAATAAGAATGATTGTTCTAATCACAAGTCCTAAATATAGAATGTTCCGAATTCACGGCTGTGTCCTTGAATGTTATGATGTGCTAATGGTCTCCAAAGTCCTGATGTACTAGAAATCTTGATGTGCTGAATTCAAAATGAAGTATTCCAAAATCTCTGAATAAGTTCACATAAATTCCAAAATTGTCAATTAAAAATCCAAAATCCAAAAGTTTATGAGCACTGTTATAATCCAATGAATATTTAAAATAATTCCTCTCTTAGAATTTGGAATGAATTTTCACAACTGTAATAGCTCTTTACAAGACTGATGGTAATGTCAAAACTGAAAAAAAATGTCCACCAAACATGGTATATATAAAGATTGGTCACATGACAGAATGTTCTAGAACATGTGTCATCTTAATGGAATTTTACTTGTAAACAAAATCAACCTTGACCTTCAAATTGAGAAAACATATTGATCAAAACAACCTAATTCAAGGACACTAGTTAAACATGTTTTTCCTGATAACATTAAGATTTAAGCAAATATTAAAGTGAAGAAACATTTATAATTTCCTAAAATATTTATAATATTATATAAACATCATACATAACAAAACAAAATCAACCTTGACCTCAAATTAAATCAACATCTTGTTTATTAAAACTATCCTTGAACTCAAATATTGAGTAAACAACCTAATTCAAGGAAAACAGTTGAACATGTTTTCCTGGTAAACAACATTAAGGTTTAAGCAAATATAAAAGTCAAGAAACATTTATAATTTCCTACAATATTTAGAATATTATATAAACATCATAATAACACATGTCAAGCTCATATTTTGCATTCAGGGAACAGTCGTCAGGAAACAGGAGATAACGAACAGTAACTTTCTGTAGCTGAGTTTTTGCCCGTAGTCTCCTCAGATTGAACAGCTTGCCATCAGTTCGGTATCTGACGTCAATCCCAGTGTCATAGTCACGGAAGGCATCGGTAAGCATGGCAAAGAAAATCATACTGAAGAGGGTTGGGCCAATACAGAGCCTTGCTTGACTCCATGGTTCAGATGACTCGCCGTCGTCCACAACACGATCGAACATGCCATCATGGAATTGCCGAAGAATTAGAATGAATTTCTCTGGAAAATAAAATTTTGCAATGATCTTTCAGAGGCATCCACAAGTGACTGTGTCAAAGACTTTTGTCAGGTCGATGAATGTCGTGTAAAGGTTGGAGTTCCGTTCCTGGCATTTCTGCTGGAGTTGACGAGCTGCAACCAACATGTCTGGGGTCCCTCGTCCTTTCCTGAAGCCACACTGACTCTCAGGCAGGATCCCGTGATCAATGTGATGCACAAGGCGATTCAGCAGAAATCTGGCGAGGATTTTGCCCGGTATTGACAGTCAGGAGATGCCCTGATTGTCGTCGTAGAATAGTCTGTTGCCTTTCTGCTTGTACAAGTGGACAATGGATGCATCCTTGTACTCTTGGGGTATAGTTCCTTGAGTGCACATTGACTGGAAGTGTTCAGTCAGTTTCTTTGCCATGTGCGAGCCTCGGGCTTTGTAGACTTCTGCTGGTGTAACATCCGCTCCAGGTGCTTTGCCATTTGACAGCAGGTCAATTGCTTTCTCAGTTTCAGTCAGCGCTGGAGGATCAGCAAGTGATGTGGGATTTCCACTTGAGGCAGTCGATCAATTGCCTCTTCACTGATAGATGATTGCTGATTGAGGATGTTGTTCAAGTGTTCTGCTCACCTTTTACAGTATCTTTTCTTTGTCAGTGAGCAGTGTGGTATTATCAGCACTCAGTATTGGAAATGTTCCTGATGACTGTAGCCCGTAGATTGTCTTCAAGGTATCATAGTAGTTCTTCATGTCATTCCTGTCTGCGTAGGACTGAATCTCATCTATCTTGTTCCTTGGACATGAGTTGCAACTTTCTGAGTTTGCATTGGACAGTCCTCTTGATGTTATTGAAGGCTGCCTTATTTGATGATGAAGTGCTGTCTTCTAAACAGGTCTTTTGTGTCTGATGTTTCTCATTCAGTTGTCTCTGTATGGCAGCATCGTTCTCATAAAACCAATCTTGATGTTTGAAATAAATACAAAGAGGGAAACAGGAGGATGATGTCTAAATTTTCAAAGCGTACTAGGCTTCTGATGGTGAGTTTATACGTGCCGACCACCAGATGATTTCTGCAATCAAATGTTGCTTTTTAAGTCTGAGGAAGAAAGATGGTTCTAAGTATAAACCTACAACGCTACCATCATTCCATTTATCACTAGAGAGGAGCTTGAGGGAGATCATTTATCAGTTTTCAATAATCAAAGGTCTACAGTTTTCCAAAATGCAGCTGAAATCAATTGGAAAAGGCAAGAAACCATTGGCATCAGATCCCGCTTCTGAAGCAGAGTTAGATTATGTACAATGGTGGAGTTCTAGATCATAACTCTCTCTCTCTCTCTCTCTCTCTCTCTCTAAAGATGTACGTGGATGGTGTGTGTGAAGTTCACTTGGGAATGAGGACAACCCGAGACATCCAAAAAATGTGCTGGAGTGACATCTCGAATTTAACAAGATTAAAATTGAGATGAATCTATAATTTACACACAAGAGTGGCAGCAAACCAAGACGTGGCTCAAATACAAGATATTTACACCAACAAAAACCAAAACTATATAAACTCTTTAAGGAGAAAAGACCAGTAAAAACGTTTTCCTTGATCGTCCCTTCTTTTTAGCAATAAACCATGTTAGTCCTAACTGTGGAAAACCCTGGTATATACTAAATGCGATTGGAATCAATTAACTGCATGGCATCGATGACTGAAATGAGACTACTATGGGCTGACAACTGACAGGCGATAAACCCTGTACAGGTATAAAATATTCGGTAATAATAATAGTTTCCTATGGGCATTTGAGATAAACCCTGTACAGGTATAAAATATTCGGTAATAATAATAGTTTCTAATGGACATTTGAGATAAAACCTGTACAGGTATAAAATATTCGGTAATAATAATAGTTTCTAATGGACATTTGAGAAAATAACAAGTATCATAAATCTAATAAAACCTACAGACACTATTCGTAGCAATAACATGTTTTCTTCTCTACTCGTGAGATATTTTTATATCTTGTTAAAACAAACTAAATATTCTCTATTTATCAGACTTTTACGTGTTTTATTATGTTACTAAACAAAGTATTGCAAGATTACTTTAAAATAATTAAAGTAAATTAAGGAAAAACTAGTCTGATAAAAGGGGTTTTCGAATTTATGCTGTTTTCATAAGTAGTTGAAACATGTCTTCTACAGGATGAAAATAATAAATTCTGTAAGAATTCTGTTTAAAACAACTCGTACTTTGTGTTAAACTCTGAAATACATTCTTATGTTTAATTCCACTGCATATATGTATTACTTGATTACTTGGTTAATGTATTCCATTGATAGATCAACATGTTTCGTTTTCATCATTAAAACACAGCATGCTGAGCTCATCAATCGGTTCCTCCAATGACTATTCGAAAGGAAATATATGAATACTTCGATAATTAATGATTCTGGAAGCTATTAGGTATTAGTCTAAGCAGTCTGTTACAAACAGAGTCCAAACAGATGTTAATAATGATCATAAATTGTTAAGTCCTTTACCTTTACTCTGTTATTTATATGATAACTGTCATTTCCAGTGAGAACTATTGGGGAGTCACGTTTGTAAACCCTGGGATTAAATAAGAAGATGGCTTACCAGTTCAGAAAGACAGTAAAACGTACACAGGACATACGGTGCTAAGATACTGTTGAAATGCTTAAGTTTGAAACACAAATAAATAACTTTTTTTCCGATTATGGAGCCAGGGTAGTTCGCGTGCATTAACAATTCGTAAAATGTCAATTTTGGAGATATACGGAAGATTAAAACATTCAAACGGTTGTCGTCTTCGTCTGCGGAGCAGTTATTAAATTTAAAGTATGCTGTTTTCAAGCAAAAATGGCCAGAACCTGAAATAAAAAAGGTATACCTATAAAAAAAACTTTCCACAGAAAAGTCTAATGAACAATCACTTTAGGTGTTCACAATATTTTTTTAAATTTACGTAAATGCTTATTAGCGCAGCATTTCCGAAAATCACCAATCATTGTCGATGCATTTCTGTTAAATGACGCATTCTGAACACCAGCTGATGCAATTCTGTTACATGACTAATTCTAAACACCAGTGTATGCATTTCTGTTACATGGCTCATTCTGAACACTTTTCAATAAACTCGAATATTTTAACTTTACGTAACGCGCAGAGTTACATCTGCATGTACGATAACGAATTAATTAAAACTTGATTTTAAATTTCACAATGTTTTGAAAACACGTGCGAATCAAGGCAATAGAGCATGATTTGTACACAAAGTACAATACTCTACATTTTTTAGGTAAATGTCATTGATATCTAGGTGATAATACTCATAGATGAATGTATGTATGTATGTATGTATGTATGTATGTATGTATGTATGTATGTTGCATGGATGAGTATATAAATGGATTCTTATATATGTATGCATACATTACAAAGGCAATATTTCAGCTCCATCCTTATAACTCGTATTTGCTCAAAGTATGTACTGTAACTATGTCAAAATATATACTTTACAGGTATCTAACGTTTAGAAAACTGAGTTTACGCAGCTTACATTGTATGACGCTATTTTGTATGGACAGGTAATTATTAACCGAACATTGAAAAATATTTGACCCAAAGTCATGTGGCGGTAAATGTCCAAGCTTGCGAGGGCATTCTTCGCCACATGAACGAGGGCCCAATATTTTCAATATTCAGTCAATAACCTTCTTATTATATACTTAAAAACAAGCATATTAATCATTCTGTTATGTTATTGGAATAACACATTTGAAAAAAAATATATATAATTCAACGTTTTATTGAATATTTTACGGAGCGTTCAATCAATGAATAAAACCTGAACACCGCGCAAAAATATACGCTACTTTACTGCTATGGAGGGGCGCGCGTACATGGTGTGATTCTCATTCAACACTGAATGAAACTAAGTTTGTTGAAAAGGATGGAATGTCATGTAGCCAAAGGAACACAACGAAATATTAATATTAGGAAAAAATGATGCAATACATCAATGATATTTGAAGATACCATTATGAAAATATGAGCTACAGAAATTCAGTCTAAGGTTACAGTATCATTGAGATTGTCTCAAAGCTGCTGTCATGATGGCGGGTAAATTTGAAAGTCCTGCGTGCGTCACGATTGTTGCCATGGTAGTGTGTTCCATCGGACTTGGGTAATACCTCAAAAAAAGGATATAGATTCATTTTTGAGTCGTTTGTGTTTCATTACATTCCGAGTGAAGGACAAAACAATGCCATTCAGAGTGGATAAAAGTGCACTGTGCACTGTTAGCGTGAAAGGGAAGTTGTTGACTGATACATTGTGTAACAGCAGTAACACGCTATCACAAGCCGTCTTTTTGAATATTTGTATAAATCATATTATTTTATATTTTTTTCCTTGCAATTTAAGTCTTTGAATATATTCAGATGTTGTTTATTTAATTTGTACGATAGATTGTTTTATTTGGATGAGTGCTAGATCTACTGATTTTTCCAGTATCAGTGATAAGGAGAAAGGGTTACAGTCTTTGTCGGCATCTGGTGACCATCAAATGTATGACGCCGTCAGCGTTTCACGTTTCCGTAGCCATTTTTATTTAGCCTTAGCCATAAGTAGTTCATCGAATGCGGGCACGTATTTACCATATAAGGAAGTAGTGAATACTTTTACTTAACTACGGTCAATACCGCTGGGTACTGACCCGTAACAACAACGTTAAACTAATAGGGCTGTGTATGAAGTATATAATAAGGACAGATATTGAAAGATAACATGATTAAAGGGTTTCTATCAAGGTATGTAAATTGTTGTGTATTAGGTTATAACTAACCTATATATATATATATATATATATATATATATATATATATATATATATATATATATATATATATATATATATATACATACATACACAAACCCCTTCCGTGCCTATTTGCATCGGGATCCAATGTAAATCTGAAAATAACGGTTTTACTACTCGCGATCCAGAGTTCTCATGTTATTCAATTGCCAAAAAGTCGGTGTCTGATACGGTATTTGCATGTGTAATAATGGTTGTAAATATGGTAGCATTCAAGATTGGTAAGGGATATTATATATATATATATATATATATATATATATATATATATATATATATATATATATAGAGAGAGAGAGAGAGAGAGAGAGAGAGAGAGAGTTATTATTATATAAGTTTTGTTTTAATACTTTACAAATACATTATTCATTCTTAAATACTCTATCACTGAAGGCCCTGCGAAGCTGACTCCCTCCTCTGACGTCAAACGCCTGCAGTTTCCGAATGGTTACGGAAAATATGCACATAGTGCGGGCTTGTTATTCTCTTCCGATTTTTGGGAAAATAAACAGGGATTGGTGATCGGGCTTTTTGATATTATAACTTTAGAAACCTCGAAAGAAATTCCTTTAGTTTTATTGTCACTTTTAAATAATCCAATTATATTTGAAAATGGTGAGCACAATTTACAAGAATCAAATGTGCATGGGCATGTCTTCACTGTGTCATGTTTAGACCTTTACATACAGTCATTGCGAAATCATGGAATAATGTAATAACATTATAAGAATAGATTCCGAAAGCGATCACCGCAAACTACATTTCTTGCAGCATCGATTTGGATCAAAAATATTCGAAACTATTAATTGTGCTCGGAAGCGGGTGTATAACTTAGTCCTCATTGAAATTCAAACTTTTCTAACACTAGAAGTTTAGAATGATACAGATAGCCTATTTAATCACACACTAATTTGGACTTTGGACTTTATAAGATTGGAATCTGAATTGAAGCGAAAAGGCCTTTCTGAAGCCAGCGTTAATTTAAACTCTATTATGCCAAACTGTACAAATTATTTATCGTTCGCCCATTAAATGTAGGTTTTTCTTTCCAGAATAAAAAGAAAATATTGAATCATTATCAAACTATCAAAATTAAACTCTTATAATGATTGGTGTCCTTGATTTATCAAGGAATACCGTTGTTTATGAAATATTGGGACAGTTAAGATAAACCAAATATCTGGCTTCAGAGAAATTATATTTTCTTTGTAGTGCATACATATTATAAAACTTTTCATATCGATAGGAAAAATATCGGAGGTAACTATGAAGATTATAAAAATATCGGCAAAAAATATAGATTAAGAATGGTTGCTACAAACTGGGTTAATCTGACCCATGTAAAAGAATGTCAGTAGTATTGTACAAGGCCGTTATGAAAACACTTTTCTCTGTTTTTTTTTTTTTGTTGTGTGTGTGTCTGTGACCTCGCTGCCGATTGGTCCAGACACAGAACAAAACTCGAACGTGTTTACAATAACGGCCTTTTACAATACTACTATAGTTATAATTAGCCTTTTATTTGTACACCGGCTTGGTGAAAATATGGCGCACACGACACACGACTTACCTCCCTTGATTGCGAAAATATTAGCACATATGAGTTACCTCTCTTAATTGGGGAAATATTTGGCGCACACGAGTTATCTCCTTTGATTGGAAGCTATTTGTAGTAACAGAAATATGCAAATTTGCTTCCCATTATAAACTTGGCAACGTTGTATAGTACTTATTTATATATAATGTTAAATCTAAGTATAAAATGGCCATTCTGTCTTGACATTTGGGTTTAGATGAATCAGTAAGGAGACGTACGCATCTTCACGAATTACCAATCATATGACGACCTAACTTCTGATGCGAACACAACCGCTCAGGTTGCAGCAAGTTAAATGGGTACAAGTCCTCTGAAGTTGTTCACACTAGCGACCGGATGCAGTGGATAGCGATTCCGATTTGTTCCTTAACTACTGAGGAGCTAAAATGTTCAGTAGGGCCAGCACCCGGTCTCAGACTAGGCTTTTGCCCCCCCCCCCCCAAAAAAAAAAAATTAAAAAAAATTTGCGCGCATATGGCTTCACCTGGAAAAAACATACTAGTGTTTTCGAAAATGGCCTTTCTATATACTACTATTTTTTATACTGAATGTTTATGAATTAAAGAGATCTTATAGTATAATGGATCTGAAAACAATCTTGAAATCGTTTGTGAAGTCTCACCAGGTAAAACAGAAGTCGCCAGAACTCATTATTATCTACGACCGTTGGCGGCTCAGAATTAGCTAGAGTCCTTGGCATTTGTCCATTTTCAACAGCACATAATATTACTTAAAAAAAGCTTAGTATACAGCCACCATATGTACCTCTGCCGTGTCTTTGGGGAACATTATTTGAGCCAGTCATTAGAAGATACATTGAGATCAGCATGAACGAAAAAGTCATCTGCATTCAAACAATAGATGGCTTTAGATACAATCCAAAATGGCTACATTGTTGATAACAACAGAATATTGCTGTTAGAATTTAAGTGTCCCTCTACCAGAGACCTAAGCAAGTTTCCAGAATAGCATTTGCTGCAAGTATTATCAAGTCTAGAGGTTTCAGTAGTCGCTTCATACGGTCTGCTTGTAGATACAATTTTTTGCAAGTGTTCTTTGGAGCAGTTTGGATTTTACCTTGAATAAGACAAAAAAATTCATAGAAGAGATTACAGCTGGTATGACAAGGATCCAGTTGCGATAGGCATCATAGTATTCTTTGGAGATTACGATGACTTCGTTCATCTTGGCGAATCTTCTGAAGCTGAATTTTCATCATACTTAATAAAAGATTTGCATAGAGAGCATGACTATATTATTGCTGACGTTCAGGATCAGCCTGATTTAATATATATCGCGACTGATGATATTACCAAAAAGTGTCCTCATAAAAAGTTAGTTGCGGTGTTGTCCTGAAAGATATTTAAGAGCACTTATAACTATATTACTCGCGATCCATGCTATGACAAAACAATAAAAGGTTCCATATTTTAATTACAGCAGATTGTCAGCGATTTAGAGACTAGAAAATAAGTATATATAATGTTTGAATACGACTCAAGAAGAATATTGGCTGCATACGAGCGCGCCTACAATGCCGCCAAAGCAAGGTTTCCTGAAGGCTGGAACATAGAAGATATCAACTAGACGACACGAGATATCAAAACTTTGAATGGTGCCTACAAGTTTGTCAAGGGCGCACTAAAAATGATTTATCAAATATCAAATAAGCATTTAGATTACTTTGATTTTTACGCTGAGATCACAATAGAACTAGAAAAATCCAGACGCATGCTAGGAGAAGAATATAACAAACTTGGTAGCAAAAAGTCCTTGTATGATCATATAATGACAAGGATTGATGGTACTCTGCTTTAATATCTTGACAGATAATTTGATGACTTGCTTACTTGACATTGCTTAGAGATATTTTTTCATAAATTTTTTCATACTTGCTTACACACAGTAAACTTAAGTCGACTACGATGTTGTCCACGATTTTGAATTCTTTGACTAGGTCATCTCTGCTAAATGTGACTCATCTTAAACACGTCTTGATCTGATTCAGAATGTGATGTAGGCGTCCTTGCACGTCGCTTTTTTGTTTTGTAAATCAGGCTCCACATTTCTTAAGGCGGCCTGTGCTGCAATTCCAACGCCAGAAATAATCAACAAGAATTAATTCAAAAATACGCCAGTAGTAGCAACACCTGCAGCGCTTAACGAAAACAAACGCTTATAATATATGCATGACCGCTTAAAACAAAAGGCTCGTTTGTGATAGTAATATGCAACAAGTACTTCGCGCTGTTCTTGTGTGAGATGGCTGCTAATATGATTTAATTATATGATATATCGCATTTTATACAAAGAGACTAGATATTGTTCAGGAACGAGATCTGGCTGCGCAACATCTGGTTGTTTTTTGTCAACAGGAATGGGATTTGGTTGCTTTTCATCAGCAGTAATTGGATTAGGTTCAGGAATAAAATCTAGCTGTGGTTGATCAGGATTATGTGCTGGAATATGAGCTTTAGTTTTTTGTTCCCCACCAAATTTTCTGACTATCTGTTCATAAAATACTGGATTATTTAATTTGGTTAAGCGTTTATAAAAATCAACCTAATCAGATATATTTTAAAAAATCTTTTTCTGCTCTTCATCTGGAATGGGCTCATTAAAGGAGACAGTAGGTATTTCTAAAACACCAATAGACCTAAGTTCAAAGCCTTCCAATCGCCTTTTGGTGACGTAATAAAGTTTAGCTAGAGGAAGAGGATCGCCAGAGGTTTTTGAATACTTAAAAATGGTGTAAAGTGCTTCTGCTGTTTTGCACTTTTCTATGCGCTCTAGTTCCTCTTGTGTCTTTTTCAGGTTCAGGCTGTGGTTGATTATATACAGGAACAACATATTCAACTACGTCAAACCCAAATTGTTTAAGCATCTTCACATAAAATACAGGACTAAGAGCTCGTGCTAATTGAATATAATGAGCAAGGCGTTCTGGGGTATTTTCAAAAATCTTTTTTTGCTCTTTGTTTCGGATAGGTTTATCAAAATAGCCAGCAAGTATTTCTGAAACAAAAAATTTCATTAAATGTTATGTCAGTTCTCTTTTAGTAATATAAAAAAAGTTCAGGTACAGGAAAATTGTTGCCAGGATCTCGCGTGTACTTGTAAAAGTTGTAAAGTACTTCTGCTGTCTTTTTAATTTCTATAACGTCTTGTTGTTCTGGTTGTGGTTTTTCGACTTCAGGCTCAGGTTTTTCTACTTCCGGTTAAGGTTGTGGTTTTTTCTGTTGTGCCTGCGGCTCTGGTTCTGGTTGTGGATTTTCTGATTCAGGCTCAGTTTTTATTATTTGCTTCAGGTTGTGGCGGCTCAGGTTGTGGCTGCGGATCATTAGGAACATCTTTTTCACCGTCTTTTCTATCAGGCAGTGGCATCACTTCTAGAATCGTTTCTGTGCCGTCATAATCCAAGCCAAGTTCTTTCTAAAAATACCACTTGTCGGTTTTTCCAGAAGTTTTTCTTGGTTTTTAAAGATTTTGTTTTCAGACTTGATTGTAAGTGCATGCATAGTCAGAATCGTGATCTTTTGGGGTTTTTTCGTTCAATTGTCTGCGTTTGATTGTTTTGGTTAGAACACTAGTGGTAAGTTATCAACAGTCAACTCGTTTAGTATGTTTTTAAAAATTATGTTTTTAGCAGCGCTGGCCAATTTATTGTCATTGCAGAACTTTATTAGCTTGTCATATTTGTCGAGCTTGTCTCGCAACTGTGGCGCTCTCATATGAGTTACCAAAAAAGACTGAGCATGATATCATCTATTTTTACTCTTTTTTGGATCAGCCACAAACCTTTTATACGGTTATTTGTTTTCACCAATTTTGTCATAACACGTCTTAAATCTCGCGTCATCAAAAGCCATGCCCTTGCTTTTTTTTTTCTCAACAAAACAGCGTGTTAAATTCGCGGGCAATTCTCACGAATTCTGACATCTTATATAAGTTGTTTACTTAAGATCTAGCGTAAAAATCTGAAAAAAAGTCAGAACGGGATTGATTGGCATCGCAGAAATGCGATACTAATGTATCCGTACTTGTGTGAAGCGTGATCCAGTTAGTACTGTCTTTGGACGCTTCTAGACGTCAATTGTTCATGCATTCAATTGCAACTGATCTGCCTCTAAGTTGAAAGCGCCAAATAGTAACCGCCACAGGACAATCTATTCTGATCCACAACTTATTATGAATGTCTCCTATAGCTCATTCGCTATTTGACGCAGTATATATGTTGTCAGCAAAAGCCAGATGCGCTCTAAAGGCTGTTGAATATTCCAATGACGCCGAGGCTACAAATCCGTTGTGATTATCAGAACTGGATGACAGCGATGGAATATGCCCACTCGTATTTGTTATTCGCTTGGAATCCAAATACAGTTTAGTTGTCGCATCTGAATTATCAGTTGGCATGCCCACATTTTTTTATCTGAGCAAAGGTCGCATTGATTCCGGCACCAGTAACTTTAAACATAACGGAGTTTACATGGCTGGTAATTCTAAAACCTTCTGTCGCTTGAATAATGATTGGACTAGAAGATGCCTCAGATGACCTTTCAACAAAAATCCGCCTCGTCTGCGGACCAAAAACAAAACACGGGGATTTACCTACTGGCAGATCCGCAGTCATTCCAATATATCTGCTGCTTACTGTAATAGATACGCTAGCCAAATTTTGCCATGTGCGGTAAGTTTTGTAGCTGCATCTTTTTCAGTTTCTGGAGAGGCTAAGCTGATGTTGCCAGTCATAGTTCAACCAGACAGCGGCAAAACATATGGCACTGACACTAACATTTCATTGCCAAGGATTACCGATGTCAAGTTTTGTCTTACAGAAAGTAAGCGTCCTCGGGGAAACTTTGTATTGGCATCTATTAATGCGAAAACTAGCATTTCCATACTTATCTGCATTCTGTTTATTTGCCTCATCTTTGGTGTGACCACATTTGTAATCTTAGAAATAGTTGCTGTTGTGCTCGATTCAGCACAACCAATAATTGTGCCAAAAGTTGTATAATGACTCATTATATTATATATACTCTGCTTATAAAAAAATGCGCATCATCAACTTTGATTCAGAATACATCAAGAAATCAAGACATCACTTTTTGTTTCCAGATTGACATTACAAGATTGTCGGTCCAACTGGTCGCGGCAAGACAAATTTGCTTTTGAATATGCTGCCTAAAAATTCGCTAAATTATGACAAAATAATTATTAACACGCTAAATCTAAGTCAAGATAAATATAAGACACTTAGCAATTTTGACGAAGCCGTTAGCAGTTCTGCTTTTGCTGATCACAACAAGACTGCTAGCAACAAAACGTTTGCAATTTTAGAGCCAGAAGAAATAACGTCCGTAGAAGAACTTGATAGCGACAACGACTCTGTTATAGTTTTAAATGACATCAAAATTGACCGCGACAAAATGAATAAAATCATAGAATACTTTCGCTGTCACGAAATAAGCGCTGCAATTCTATTTACCTTGCGTAATCTTACTACGATGGGCCAAAATACATTCACCGCAACACTAGCTGCTTTGTTTTGTCTTCAGGTCTGGACAATCATTAAATAGATTATATCGCGCGCGATCATTGTCGTGGCATAGACGCTGCTAAATTTAGGCAGTTTTATCCTGAAGCCATAGGCAGCAACGAACACAATTTTATGGTTTTTCATAGAGATGCAGAACATGTCCCCGAAATGTATGATTGTGCCATTTGCACGAGTGGATACGCAAGAAGATAAAGTTAAAATTATGCAGAGCAGCGAGAGCATTTGCTTGGCCGCGTTCTTGCAGAAAATTAGGCGATAGGAATTTCAGCGCGATGAAGCACAAAAATTGTTTAAGCCAATAAAAAAAGAAATAGAACAGACTGCAACAGCGCACGATGATAGGCAGTATTTGCTTATAAAATCTCAGGAAGAACAACAAGAAGCAATAATTAAGCGTCAAGCAGCGCAAAAGAATGCATTAAGGCAACTTTGTGAGGTATCGTCTTCAGAGGTTTCTACGTTAGAAGGGATGCCTGATAATAGAATGGACATTGTTAGGACGGTAAAAGATGAGGTCATAGACCTAGTATCTGAGTATGAGCACATATTAAGACAACCGCAAACTGAGGACATGCTTAGAAACGTAGAAAACGCAAGAAAAGAAATAACCAAGTTTAAAAGAAAATGCGGAAAAAGACAACAGAATTTTTCTGAAATTATACCCCACTTGGAGAAAACAAAAGAGTTAAATATCTTAGACCGGTTGCAAAAAAGATCATACGACATATGGTGGAGCAATACAAGATTAAGGCTGCTGAAATGATTGGCGATATTGTACCTCAGCAAGGAGACCCATCTTCACAAGTGGCATCGCCTCAACAAATAAAACCCTCCACAATTGAAAAAGCGCTTAAGGGGGGTCCATTAAAAGCCCCTCCACCTGCCGTACAACAATGGCAAAGAATCGCCTCAACCTGCTGCAAAGCCAACGACATCTTCTTACGTACGATCAGCGCCTTGCACCGCTAAGAAGACGACCCAAAAAGAAAGAGAGAAAAAGACAAAGGAATAATATATTACAAACATTTAGCAGAATTGGTTTCGCGACTAAAGTTGCTATCTGCCACTAAGCAAGCGGGCAAGGTCGTCATGGAAGTTGACAACGAGATCACTGAAATACTAGACCATTTACTTCAACAAAGTTTACTTAGTAATGCCGAATACAAAGCTTTGTACAATGATTTAATACAGCCATGTCGCACACTGTTCTCTTTGATTCCAAGTTGGTTCAAGGAAGCAGCAGTAATTTTACTCACATATAGCACGCCCATAGAGATATCGCAGGATACTAGCTACGAGATCCTTTTAATTTCTGCAGAAATATGGAACTCGTTTCATAATATTAAAACTAGCAAGAACAATTTTGTTTTCATTTTACTTTTGCTAATGATGCGGGAACATTGCTAACCATCATTCCTGGGGCATACAACATTGTTGACATCGCTGATAAATTAAAAAGAATGATGACATAAAAAGGTCATATTGGCGATAACATAATCATGGAGCCAAAGTATTCTATGCTTAAAACACGATTGGCGCTTAAGGGCGGCTACCGAGTTGACTTTACAATTGACAAAAGTTTAAGAAACCTATTAGGTTTTAGTTGGCAAATTCTACAAGAAAATGGCGTTTACGATGGCGACTTTCCCGTAAACATTAGCGACGTAAACAGCCTACTCATAAATCGTTTCATAGCTGAAGGATCATTTGATGCGCGAGGTGGCCATAGCCACGTTATTTATAGCTTCAGTAATAATGCACCGCCCGGATCATTAGTGACAGTAAAGCCTTCGCCGCTAATTTACTATCCCATCAACAATGTCTACAGCATACCAGAAATCGCGATGTCAAACACGGACCAATCAGGAAACAATGTTAACCTTAATAATGAGCGAGTAACATTTTATATGCACTTGCGAGAGCAAAACTAAAACTATGTAATCGGGTTGTATAAACAAAGTTAAAACGAATTAAGCGCAAAAAGATCATAGGAGGATTTTTATCAATGCTGTTTTCAAGAATGTCTAGACTATTGCCAGGCATAGTCAAACGAATGACTCCACTTGAAGCAGCGCTTCAAAAACTGCTGCATCAGCAATAGGATCATTAGCTGGACAAAAAATTGCATCTAAGATTATGGGAGCTCCAGCGCCACAGCCGTCTGTAGCACTGGAGCTTCTCAAAGAAATCATCAAGAAAATTGCATTATCAAAAGAAGCTGAGCGCGTGAGACTAATACAGTCAAAACATATTGTCTAAGCGTGGTGAAGAAATTATGAATGAACTCGATATGCGATTGGAACCTAAAATCACTGCCTAACCTGTCAAATATTATGACAAGATCTGGTCTAAAGAAAAGTTTTGTGTAACGAGGATGTATAAACATGCTGTCTAGATGTATCCCAGAGAATTTTAAGCTTTTTGATGAAGCGTCAATTGACGAATCAACAACTGAAGCCGAATATGTAAAATATTTGGATAAAGATTCGCATCAAATGAACAGAACTGGAACAAGAATTATTGACACAAATGATGAAGATGTTAATTTGCTGCCTCATAAAGCCTTTCTTGAAGTCAGAGGTTATCTGCAAACCACTGCTGCTCCACCTGGCATTTTTGCTGTTAATGCGAACGTGGCTTTGACAATTAATGGCTGGAGTCTATTTAAGACGGCGCGATATCAGCTTAATAATCAGACCATTGTAGACATTAGCAACTGCCAGCGTTATCATGAATTTGATTTCGATGAGCGATGGCCACAGCAGAAGTTCAGCAATAAACATGTTTTGGATTAAGGATGCGAGAAATGCAGCGGTTAGCATAAAGTACAAACAAGGTGCTGAAGTTTTTACTGATGCTAATTCTGCTATTGGTGGAGCGGCGCAAACTACGGCAAAACTTCGTGGTGCCATTCGAAATGCTTTTGTTGCCTCCAGAAAATCCTAATTATAACATTGGCTTTGCAATAAGGCGCTCTCTCACTGATGGCCATAATGAAGTGTGCATGCTGTTGCCACCAAGTTCTAATTTTGGTTTTTGCCGCGACATTGACACAGATTTTAGAGGCGTCAAGCACACGCTGGTTTTGGAAAGAGCTGATCCTACTCCGTACATGCATAGTCCAGCTGGTGTGCATGACGGACAATTTATTTTTACAAAACTATCTCTTTGGATGCCAAAGATAACGCCTACTATTTATCATGCGCTAGAATTGGATAATCTCTTGTCCAGAGTTAGGAAGAAAATTTATCTTGAGCAGATGCGCGTCTATAAAAGTGTTACGTATTTACCAGCGCAAGTATAGGTAAATCGGAGAATAGCTTCATTGCCAGGCAGCGAGCTACCAATACATGTATTTATAGCTTTTTAACTTGCCACACGAGATGCGGATCAAGAGACAAGCAGACAGGTGTTTGAAAATATGGAATTGACTCGCATTGCTGTCAGAGTCAATAGCAGACAATATCTTGAGCGTGAACTTGAGTCTAATTTTACACCACTAAGTAAAAATTATTCGCCAGCTGTTGCACGGCAAACTATCATGTTTGTGCAGTAGCTACCGCTGACAGATATCTTACACTTGACGCTCTTAATGGCAAGATGACAGTGATTGTTTAGAAGAAACCGATTTCACATAATTGACTCCATCACAACAGCAATCAATTGCAGCAGCACATGAGACGCGTGCGGGCGTGTCCGTCAAATTTGGAATTAACTAATTACAGCAAGGACAACATGTTCTTGCGCTCAAAAAAAAAAAATCAGCATCTCACGTTTAGCATAGCAAAACACTATGGCAAAGGCCTAACCCTAAAGTTATCAGCTAAATAAATATCTAGCATGGGCGGGGCTTTTACAACAATACTACCACTTCTTGCAGTGTAGGCGCAAACAATATTACCAGTACTTGGTACGTTAGAAATAACAGCGGCCTCTGAAGCAATATCTGGCGCTACGGAAAAGGCAACAAGTGGCAAAGGACATAGACGCAGAAAAAATGAAAATGTGTTTGCTTAATCTCTAGAAAGAGATCTGTCTAAACATCTCACATAGAAATGTCGTATCAGGAAGTTAGTATATCTCTCTCTGAGGCTCAACGTAAAACAATTGCGCCGGCTGCCCATTGTCAAAAAGACTATCACCAAAACTGTTATCTTATGGCAGCGATAAACTCATGCTAACAAAACACCAACGTGGATAAAGTGAAAACACAAAGTGCAGCAGGAAGGATATTGTACTTGGTTTGTCTGCAGCACAACTTAAAAAGCAAGGCGGAGTCTTACCACTTCTACCACTGCTAACTGCTGTTAGTGCAGGTGCGCTGTTGCCCGGACTTCTTGGCAAGCTTATTGGTCGTGGTATGAAAGGTTAACAAACAGAGAGCACGAGGATTGCATCACCCCGGAACACAACGTCGCTAAGCAATTTTGACATTGAGAAAGCCACGAAAGACATAAAATCATTTTGAGGTGGGGGGTTTTCTCCAAAGATAGGATACAATTTTTTTTATCAGAGCCAATGAATGCTGCGTTGTAGATATCGAAAATTATTTTCATGGCTCTGGAACACTTTGGGTTGCCATTGTCAACAGGTGACATAGTAGTGCAACAGAATATTTTTATTTGTTTGGTCTGCCACCGTGCGATGCCATCAAAATATATTTCTGATGCGCGGCGAAGTTGCATTTATAACTCAACACAAATTCAGGAAATGGATAGTTCAGCTCGAAGTTATTATTGTATTTATTTTATCAGATCACGATGAAAAGGAAAATCCGCATTAGATATCTTACTGGAATTTAACCAACTGCCATATCCAGACAATGACAAGTTAGTTTTAAGTAAGTTTAAATGATTTCCAAGTGTGTTTTATGTAAATGCCAGATATAATGACAAGTTCATTGGGCTAATTTTGCAGAAAGCATACAGACAGTCTTAAAGAAACTTCATCTCAAACTAAAAACGGTCGGTCTGTAGTGAAATAAACATTTACTGAATGCGGCAAAAGAAAGTCCAAGTTTAGTAAGGCAATTTCTGGTGGTTGTGCTGAGGCTCAACCTATTGTCGTACATGACACATAATTGTATGCTTACATCTTATATATATGCATGCCTGCGATGACAATATTTGTAATCAAGGCAATACAATTAGTGGACACTGTTCTGTTTGTAAGCGTCGTAAAATATATGGCAGTGCTTTTGAACTTCATGCGCTCATTGAAAAGCTTCCAAAACCAAAAGGCGGCTGGACTCTGCCAGGACATAAGTATACTGGTTTGTGGAATCCTCTGGATAAACAACTGGATGCCAATGATCAACCGCTTCTTGGTCAGCAACCCATTAAACAAGTCGATTCCACAGCAATGCGGCATGACATTTGCTACAGAGAACATCCAGAAGAAAAAAAACGCTGCCGTAAAATTATGCTTGATGAGTTAGCCGCGATAAAACCAAAAAGGATGCGAGAGCGTATTGACAGTGCTTTTGTCAGAGGCGCTATTGGACCCAAATATAAGCTTGGAGTTGGAACGGTTGGTTCCCAAACCAAAGTTTCCCATGTCAAAACTGCAGGTTTCATATACTTGCAGATGAGTTACATAAGCCAAGTAGGAAACGTTTTCCTAGACGCAGAGTTATCGCTAATGGCGTTGATGACGTTTGGTTTGCTTCTGCTGATCTGATATGCCTAAAATAATATTCTAGAGGTAATGAAGCGGCGTTAAGTATTTGCTAAATATCATTGATGTTTTTTTAGTAAGTAAGCATGATGCTTGCCACTAGAAAAAAAAATACAGCTCCGCAGGCAGAGACGCTTTCGAAATGGCTACAAGATCACGCAAGCCTGCAAAACTTTGGGTAGACTACGGCGGCAAATTTTACAATAACAGATTTGACAACTGGCTCGAACAAAATAAAATTCATAAGTATTCCACGTTTAATGAAGGCAAAGCAGTTGTCGTTGAAAGATTCAATAGAACGCTAAAAATGCGATGTGGAAACACTTTACATAAAATGAAACGAGTAAGCATGTAGATGTGCTGCAATCGCTACTTGACAAATACAATAATACAAGAATAACGCCAAGACAGGCTAGCGACAAATTATATCAAGATAGTGTTGCAAACAAATTATTGTTTAGTCAAAAGTTTAATACGGGCCACCGGGTCAGGATTTCTATACTAAAAAGAATGTTTGAAAAAGATCATACGACCAACAGGACCAAAGAAGTGTTTACAGTGACAGAGATATTGAAAACAATTCCTGTAACGTACCGAATAGCTGACCTTAATGGCGAACCTATCTCTGGATCCTTTTATGAACAAGAATTGTCTGCCACAAAATTGTCTGCTGTCTGACAATACAATTCTGGCTGCAAAACCAGTAGCCAGCAAAAACATTTTGGCAGAATACGACAGAATTATTTCTCAGTACTTCTCATCAGATAACACTGACGTCAGGAGACGTGATATAGTTGCAGACATTATGTCAAAAAATATTTGCTTGTTGGAAAACTTTTGTTTTGACAGGTTTGTACAGAGCTGCCTTGTCTGACTTACCTATGAGCAGAAATGTATGTCTTCCTTCCAAGTTTAGCGCGATAAATCTATCTTGTTGAATCGCGCCAGCTCATCGCCTGACAAATTAAATCGCGCCAACTTATTTCTAATGTGATATTTTCTGATATATCTTTGCGGCCTCATATTGTAATGCAGGTGTGCATTTTCCACTTGGTTATACTCATCGTTATCGCGGACAATGGCATCTTCGTTTTCATCAAAGTCAAACATTTTCGTATAAATAAGATACAATTGTTTATATCAGAGACGTTTGCTTGGAAAAGCCAGAAATGTTGTTTGATGCCTACGTGATCTTTTGCAAAAATCTTCATGCAATCTTTCAGTTGAATCTTACTGTGACAAAGACTCTAAAAAATCCTAAATGTCAAGTGTTGCGTACGGACAAGCAGCGGAGAATGCTACGTGAACTTGGCCTAATTAATATCTGCTACATCTGCTACAATAATGATTTGCTAATGGGTCATAGCATGTCTTGTATCAAGCGAAATACTCTGTTGTCGATACTAGAAACAAAAAATTAAAGACATAAAATACCTTTTATATATATATATATATATATATATATATATATATATATAATGAGCACAAAGATGATCTTCAGACAGAAAAGTCAGGCCTTTTCAAGCTAGAACAAAACGTTTGCTTTGGAAAATGACAAGTTAATACCGCTCGATATTTTTTACAAGGTTAACAAAACCAAGCATACAATAATTGTTGTCAAAGTAGTTGCGTCTACATCGCGGCTAAGATTTTCTGTGGGCATAAGCGTAGTGTTTCTGCAGCAAGCGGATGACACTGAAATTGAAGCACATTTCATATCAAAACCAGTTCGTGCATTTCATCATAATTTTTATATTAAAAGCGTCTTTGAAGCACTTCAGACTAGCATTAATAATTTTCAGAAAGAAGGTTCAGATAGGATCCTGCAAGGTATTTCAGCAAACATTATTAATTCTGTCAAGTACAATTCGCTGCAATTCAAGTCATATTTGGAGCTACCAGCCAAAATTAAAGGTAGCCAATGTTGCGTGAACCTTAAATATAAAGACAACAAACGTTTGATGTGGGCATCGCTATCTGCTCTGTATCAAGCAAAACAAATCCAAATCGAGTTAGAAACTATACCTCATATCAGAACACGTTAAATTTTACTGGCATTAAGGTTTCTGTTCAGATCAATGATGTTCCAACATTTGAGCGACTAAATAATATCTCAGTCAACGTTTTTGGCGTGGATGCCAAAGCATGCATCTACCCACTTCATATTTCATCATTTGCCAGCAATGTTGCTATTACCGATTTACTCTATATACATGCTGGATCAAACGTTTGTCTGGTATAATAAACGGCCAATATAACAATCATCAGTAGAGATTATTTTACCGTAGAAGATGTCTCCATGCTTTTTCTACCGAAGAATTGCTTGCTGCTCATGGACTAGATTGTGTTGATGTCGCAAAAGTTATCATGCCAGACAAGGAACATAATACAGCATCATTTTACAATCTTTGTAATATGACTAGGGTCCCCTTTGTAATCTATGCTGATTTCGAAGCGCTACTTATTCATGTAGAGGGCGCAGACAATAATCCTGACAAATCTTTCACCAGAAAGCATCAAGAGCATGTTCTTTGTGGCTACGCTTACAAACTGATTTGCATTAATCACGCGCTAAGCAAGCCCATAAATTATATCGCTAAAAAAACTGTGACGAACGCTTCATACAAAGTCTGCTTGCTGAAGTTGATTACATTCGAAAACTTAACTCGGCAAATATGATTTTTAGAGAACAGGACAAAGAAAACTTGTTGCTAGCGAAGCTATGTTGGATTTGTAATCAGCAACTTGGCGAAAATAGAGTTCGTCACCACTGTCATTTTACTGACTTATATCGTGGCGCAGCTCATAACAAATGCAATCTGAAATTAAGAAGGCCTGAATTTATTCCAGTAGTATTTTATAATCTTAGAGGTTATGACTCTCATCTCATTGTGAAGCACTTTGGCAAAATTGAAAAGAGAATAACTTGCATTCCAAATAACTTAGAAAACTGTGTCGTTGTCTCTTGGTGATTTGCCTTTCATTGACAGCCTCCATTTTATGAATGCCTCACTAGATAAGCTTGTCAAAACACAGAAATATTGAAGTATACAGCAGAAAAGTTTTCTGATGTCGCCAAACTTGATGTTGTCAAGCGCAAAGGAATTTATCCCTATGAGTACATGCGATGTTGGGAAAAGTTCAATGAAACCTGTCTGACGCAGCAAAAAGACTTTTACAGCAATCTAAATGGATCATATGTTTGAGATGTTGATTATGACCATGCTAAAAATGTTTGGAATAAATTTGACATGAAAAACATGGGCGAGTACCATGATCTTTACCTAAAAACCGATGTGCTGTTGCTTGCTGTTGTATTTAGAGATCTCAGCTTGTCCTATTACAAGTTAGATCCTGGATGGTATTATTTTTGTCCAGGATTTTCTTGGGATACGGCGCTCATGATGACTCGAATTCGACTGGAGCGGCTGACAAATATTGATATGCATAATTTTTATTGAAAAAGGAATCAGTGGTGGGATTTTTATCTGCCTGGATACGATTCAGCAAAAGAGTCAAAGTATATTACGTATCTTGAATAATGGTCTTTATGGATGGGCTATGTCACAGCAGCTACCAGTTGGTAAATTCAAGTGGATGCCACCAGAAAAGTTTACAGACGAATTGGCTACATACTTGAGGTAGATCTTGAGTATAATGCTGAATTACATGATGATCACAACGACTATTCCTTGGCGCCTGAGAGTATGACAGTAGATTACTCTATGCTGAGTGATTACTCGACAAAGCTTAAAGAAAAACTAGGTGGTGGAAATTTCTAAGTACCAACGTTGATTCCGAATCTAATGAATAAATTTCGTTATGTGATCCACTATAAAAATTTACAACAGAGCTTCGACCTAGGACTAAGTTGAGATTCAAACAAGACGCCTGGCTTAAATGTTATATTGGTTTTAATACTGAAAAAGAGCCACGGCAGAAAATAAGTTCGAAATAGATTTTTTCAAGCTTATGAGCAATTCAGTATTTGGCAAATGCATGGAAATGTTCGCAGACGAGTCAACGTAGAAATCGTTAACAACGTAACGAGACGTGACAAGTTAGTTGCAGATCCGGCTTTTGTAAGCATGAATACATTTGATGAGAACTTGGCAGCAATCCACAGAAAGAAAACGCATCTGAAGCTAAATAAACACATTTACGTTGATTTTGCTGTACTTGAGTTGTCAAAATATCATATGTACAAATTTCATTATGGCATAATTAAAAAGAAATATGGCGAGCGGGCCAAGCTACTGCTTACTGACACTGATAAAACTGAAGATGTTTCCGAGGACATATTTGCAATGAAAGAACACTTTGACATTTCTGGTTGTCCTCGTCATGATGATAGCATGCTCAAAAAATTCTATGATGCAAGCAACAAAAAACTTGTGGGCAAACTCAAGGAAGAACATGCTACAGAGATCAAAGAGGTCATTGCGCTGTGAGCTAAGATGTATTTGTTTGAGCTGTTGGATTAATCAGAAAAAACGCGCCAAGGAATCAAAAATGTGTTGTCAAAAATTATATAACTCGTGACGACTATTTTACAGCACTATCTGGTGAAAAACAGTACCACAACCATGAACACGATCCGTTCTGAGAACCATGTTATGCATACAGTGGCGCTAAATAAGATTGGACTATCTGGCAACGATGATAAAATATTTATCCTTATGATGGGATCAGCACGAGATCGCATGGGCACTTCAGAAATAAGTAAAGAAAAGTTTCAGAGCCAGTGCCAGCACCAGATATTTTTGCTGAGCTTGGTCTGATCTAAGCACACAAAAATATTACAATACCTACTACTACTACTACTAATATTTACAAAATTATTTATATAGCTTAAGCAAAGTTAAAGGTAAATCTGACATTGTGGACTTTTGAAAAAGATGTTTTGGTTATGCCCTTTCAGCAAAAATATATGGCCCCTGGGTGGGTGCCAAACAACTTTCCTGCTTTGGTTATTGAAGAAAATCTTTCTTGCTTTCTTGTTTATATGTTCGTTGCTTCTACAGGCCTCGGATTTTTAAATTTTTTGGCATCTCCAGTTTGACATCTCCTGCTATTTTCTTTCTGAGAAACCACAGCAAGGTTCTCCAATCTGTTGTCAGATTTGTTTCAATTGATCTGATCTACTACTAAGTTATCTTCTATGAGTCCATTGTGGCATTCAAGATAAAACGGCGACAGGTTCCTAGACAATTTTCTGCCTCAAACATAGAATTAAATATTTCTTGGTCGCCAGTTTCAATGCTTGTTGCTTGTACAGGACGCGCTGTCTTTTTGTGTTTGCCAACTTCACCTTTTAAATTATTTACTTGACGCGTTACAGCTCAAAGTTTTCTGATCTGTTGTCGAATTTACCACCATTCACGTGATCTATCTATCACAAGATATTTCGGTATGATTCCATGAAAACATTCAAACACGAATCTGTGAGCGCTCAATATCTTTTGACATTTGTCCGTGTTATAAAGTGCAATTAGAATATAGCCATTATTATTAGGATTTTTAGAAAGAATCTTTCGACGCAAAACGTGTCTCACGTCTCCATTTTCATTCGCCATATACAAGTTGTGGACGGGATGATCTCTCCAAGCCAATATATATATATATATATGTCTATCTCTCTAATTCGACATTCATTACGCCTGTAGACAAAATTTATGCAACAGGTTATGTTATAAAAAAGTCACTTAAACACACTCAGGTATGCTCGCACAAGTTATCAAATTTAACATGGATTTTAATATATGTAACTATAGTGGTCAACAGGTACATATATGAACAATATACAATATACAGGTATATACATTTCAGCATGTCAGAAGCCATATATACATAAAATAGCCTATTGAGGAACATGCTTGGCCAGGGAAACTTCAAGACAACACGTACTGAGATCAACATAACAAAATTGAACTGATGTTTGTGTTTTCCAGAAACGGATACTATGAGAATGGAATCATTATTTTCCTTTGTAGAACTTCATTTCAAAATGGACTGCTTGCCATTTTGTGACAAAACAACTTGTTTTAAGAATGAGCTTGAATAACATGCTTGCATCACTTACCCCTGCAGGAATTGCAGCTAACCAACATACAAATCGACTAAAATTTATACATACATTCAAAGATACAAATCGTCTAAAATGTATGCATACATTCAAGCATACAAATCGCCTAAAATGTATACACAAACATACAAATCGACTAAAATTTATGCACAAATTGAAGGAGATTATTTTATAGATGCGAATGAAAACAACTAAAAACTATTCTTAAGCACAAAAAATAACAACAAAAGTAAACAAATATTACAATTTATTTGCTTTCAAAAGCAATCGCGTAGATCGAGTTCTTTGATTGTCTAAATATACCGATATTGTATACCTTGCATTTCGCATCAGTTTCTATCTATAAATATTATTAGAAATATTTTACAATATATGTTTTATCTCAGTTTAACGTATCACATAACTTTCATTTTTATGAATAACATATATTTTCAATATATTAAGGTACAGAATTAATTAAAAGCTTACACTTTAATCCTTATATTCCAGTGATACATACAACAGCCGGACGTTCACCGTCGCTAGACAACGGTCGTCGATCAACATCGACCATTGATATATTTAGCTAGTCGATACAGTTGTTGCAGTTCCGCTATCTGAATGGATGCAGGCGAATGGAATCTCGTTCTATTCCCTTAGTTAGACATTTGGGAATAATCATCGCGGCCCATACAGACAGCGACAGCTGTTGCATGTTAGTTTCTCCAAGTTTCTCTTTTTTTCTAAGTCATTGCACGCGGATATCATGGTAGTCGTCATATTGAATACCTGACATGTGTAAAAAGCTTTCTCAGTGGTCATTTGATTTAATTTGCTTACGGGCAGTAGCTCTTTGATCCACAAGAGGGCACCTGTTTAAAACACTGTTTCGACAAGCTACATATGTCAAGGTTCGATGTGGAACGAAGCGAATTAACGAACCTTGACTAGAGAACATGCCGGGTGTTGTAGCGAACATGCCGGGTGTTGTGAGCACAGATAATTTTTAATTGACTATATTTTAAAACTTGAGCACCGTTTATAGATACCACTTGACAGATTCGACATCCTTAAACTGTTTTCTCTTAAGCATTACCAATTGATGATGGAAAGGCTACGTCATTTAAACTGTTTCCTCTACAGCATTACCCTTTGCTGATGGAAAGGCTAGGTCATTTAAATTATTTCCTCTACAGCATTACCCATTGATGATGGAAAGGCTATGTCGTTTAAACTGTTTTCTCTACAGCATTACCCATTGATGAATGAAAGGCTACGTCATTTAAACTGTTCCTCTACAGCATTACCCTGTGATGAATGAAAGGCTACGTCATTTAAATTGTTTCCTCCACAGCATTACCCTTTGATGATGGAAAGGATATGTCATTTAAATTGTTTCCTCTAATGTTATGCCCAGATGTATAATGATTTAGTTTACAATAAACTTCCTTGTAGTTATCTTGGTATAGTGCAGAAAAGGGCCGTGATATTGTAGGATTAACACTATAACAAACAGCCGGTTACTCGCTAGTATTCAAATAATACAGCATGACATAAAATTTAAAATGATACCAAAAATGTTATTCATGCTTTACATTGTTTCTAAATGTCAATTTGCGAAATCTGTATTACTTTAATAAAAAAATTTTTTCACCCTTTTGATGAAACCGCATTTTAAAGATTTATCTACTGCTTACGTTTTGTTCATTAGTTTTGCAATCGTATGAATGTACGTATGTATATATTTATGTATGGGTTTAACGGCACGTCAAGCCAATAGTATTTACAAAGTGCGGATTAAAGTTATGTTCTAAAAATGTAAAGATAAAGAATTGCAAAAAAAAAAAATTAAAATAAAAAAAGACAAAAATTTTTTTTTTTTTTTTTTTTTTTTTTTGCAGAGATGGAAACTTGAAAAGTCAGGCTGATATAGACCTTTCCATTATGGTTTTAAAGGGCTGGCTATGTTCGTATCACGTGACATTCCGCCAGTACTAGTATCTCCCAGCTCTCTGTACTATAGAAACTGTATTCGTACAAATTTACTGTAAATGTCATTTATTTACACAAGTATTAGAAATTAACAGAACATTTCTGTGAATCAATATTTTGTGAACTGGGTACTCTAAAATTTCCAAGTGATTGTAATTTGGGCCTTCTCCTGTATAATTTCATAGTGTTGGTTCGTTTTATTGTGCCAAGTCAGTCGTTCATTGGACGATTTTTCTTTCCCTCAAATATTTACATCTTCGTTCGAAATTTGGAAGTTATTTATTCAAATTGTTTAATAATAATAATAATAATAATAATAATAATAATAATAATAATAATAATAATAATAATAATAATAATAAAGTATGAATCATACCAGATAAAATAGGTCATAACTTTCTTACCTTCACTTTCTTTCACTTGTTCTTTCGTTCACTAATCCTTGTTAGGTTTTATGAAAATATCACATGAGTAATTACACGAGTAAATATAAAAATAAACATACAATTTAATAAATTGTAAGTAATGAATAAACAAAATAGATACATTATTTAATCAATCACTAAAATCCTGTTCAGTAAGATCAATATCAAATAATAAATATTGACTATTTAGTGTATCAAAGTCTTTAGTTTATTCAAAATATGTTGGCGATATAGCTAGAATTATTTTACTGAGCAAGAAAATAATTAAATAAATGCTGTCCCTTTCATCATTACCGAATTTAAGTATGTTTCGACAATTTCAATACAAAACGATGCCGTTTACTACATAAATAAGTGTCCCTTTCATCATTACCGAATTTAAGTATGTTTCGACATTTTCAATACAAAGCGATGTCGTTTACTACATAGATAAGTGTCTCTTATAACGAAATTAAAATCGAGGAGAAAAACAAATTCCAGATGATGAAACACATGTGATCGCAACATCTATGTGATCCTTTTTCTCATTTGTTTAAATTTTGTTTAATCGAATTCATTTACTGAAATTATAATAGTAAAGATCCTGTTTTAATTATCATCAACAGCATGAAAAACAATTAAAGATAAATTACTTGTATAACAAAATCGCAAAAATGAGGCAGATTATTACAAAGAATTTTTGTTCCAAAGTACGGTATTTTAATAAGTGGATTTTTATAAATATTAAATAAAAGGAGGAATGCAATCATAATTACCATAACCATATTTTTAATAGTTTATGTTGGTATATCGAAGAGGTAAAATTGAAGCCATCACCTGGGAGATTTTCCAATTCTTTTTTTAAAAAATGTAAAGATCCAAGTCTCATTTAAATGAAAGGGACAGTTGGGTCACTGCTAAATTTTCCTGCGTAACAACTTTTTAAAAAATACGGACAATACCATTCAGTGAACGTAAGTGTCATAATTAAAATGTCACTACATTGTTTACCTATATTATGATGTAACTGTATACACATTCAAAGTTTTCTACGGAAATTAAGTTTATTCGTTTATACTGAAGGAATACTGAAGTGTTTACAAAGTTGCCTTTTTCTTTTTTCTAATCCAGACTTTCTACAGTCAGGCACATATATAATCAATACCAGTAATAAGAACCTTAATGGCAGACGCGGCCAGGATGAGGAAAATATGGAAGAACATTCCACTGGAAAGGTCTGTTAGAATTGAGCTTTACGAAACATCCTCAGTTATATACAGTATATACTCGCGTATAATCTAATACCACCTTCAAACTGTATAGACCCAGATCTGCCGTCGCATAATGCGCCGGGAGATCTGGGTCTCTGCAGTTTGTAAGGACTAATCAGTAGAACAAACAACATAGACCCTGATCTGCCAGCGCATTATGCGACGGCAGATCAGGGTATATGTTGTTTGCATTTGGACTAGGTTTATACGCGAGTGCATATGGTAGTACCAATATGTTATATATTCATATTTTTTAGTTTTGATTTATTATTTAAATTTAATCTATTCGACTGGGTGTAAAGTACTAAAAATGTTAAGACTTCTTTGGACGAGAAAGCTTTTAGTTATATGTTTCAATTAATGCTTATAGCATTTCATCAGTTCTGATTGTTAAAACCTTCATTCAACTTAGTGGTAATTACTGTTATTTCAGAACTTTATAAATTTAGGTGTTTTATTTATAAGTATTTTTTTTAGAAACAACGCAAGTTTAAAATTTCGACTGATGGCCGTGTCATAGTCGATCATCGAATGAGCTGAGATTTGTTAGAGCCGTAGAATATCTAAAAATATCTTTCAGTGATTGCTAGTTCATTAACACAAATGTGTAAATATTTTTGCTTCGATTTGTCTGAAACGTATTGTATTCCGCTTCAAAATATGTGGACACGTTGGTACTAATTTATTTTGTCTTACAGGGCTTTGCCAACTACAATACATGTACTTTGAGGGTGCCATAGTATTGAAAGGATTTTACTCTCACATAAATAATCTGATATGATCGCGTATGTGCAATAAAAATGAGACCCGAGCCTAAAGCAATGAATATTATCATAGTGGGAATTCAGCTGTTAGTACTAGCCCTGCAGATTCTGCAAACTTGTTTTGTTCCTCCATATTTTGCCATTTTTTATTAGTAAAGTTATATCTATATAATATGGTAATATTAGCGGTAACGTTCATATCTGGGAGCAACAGTTTTCTCTAGCTTGAAATATCACGTAATAAAAACATTATATGATAATAATATCTCAAAAACAAAATGTGTCTTCGAGTTATTATAGTTTTATTCATATTTTTTTTACAATCCACCCTGGGCGTCATTTAGTGTGGTACTGGATGAAATTTAATAAACGAGTTTCCATTTTGCCTTGTCAAGAAGATTTAAAGAGTAATACGTTAATTTGCTCTAAATGTGATAACCGTACGTACTCGCGTATTAACTGCAAACTGCATAGACCCAGATCTGCCGTCGCATAACGCGTCGGCAGATCTGGGTCCCTGCCGTTTGTAAGGACTAGTCAGTAGAACAAACAACATAGACCCTGATCTGCAGGCAACATAGGGTCTATGTTGTTTGCATTTGGACTAAGTTTATACGCAAGTATAGACGGTATCATAAACAATTAGTATTAAGGAGTTTTAATTGTTGAGAGTCAGTTACCTAAGGGTAACACAAATAATCCATCTAAGAATCTAATCAGCATTTTCCGTCCTGTCACAAATGACGGAACATAATAAGGAGTTAGGCCTTCTGATGCATAAGTGTATATATTTTGCAGCCGTATCCATTGCTGTTTATTTCTCTAAGGAAAATTCATTTCAGTAGTTGTTGTTTTAATTGAAATCGATCCACTTAATATGTACTTTAAAGAAACATTATAGTGAAAGATCATAATCACTTAAGCACGTAACAGACCACTAGCTATGATGTTCTGAAATATTCAACTTTTTGATTCGGAGTATTGTTAGTACGAAACAATACTCTTCACAGTGGGTTAATTCCCTTCGGAAGAATAACGCCACTGCCACAACGCTGTTAATTAGGTGGTAGAATGCTATGTTTGATAATCGCTTCACACTCAATGTATACTGCATTTTCTGCGATTTTTTATCTACAATGGCTTTAGTGCAGAATGTGACGATTTTATCTGAAAAATAGGAGGAAAAAGTCTGGAATTCTTTACTTGTATAGTTGGGGCAAAGGATTGAAAACATTACAAGTTAGCATGCGGCAGACGTTACAATCTACTGATAAAATCACAATGAAGCACATCTGAGTCGCCATATATAGTTAAGTTTTTATCTCTCGTTTTTTATTTGATTTCAATCTGTGATCAGAGAAGAAAAGTAGGATCTAGTTAATGTGATAGTGAACTAATGCGCAAAGAGAATGGAATATAGCTTAGGTGACTCAGGTGTCGTTAAATAAAATCAGGAGTATTTTTCGTCATGTGACACAAATAATCTTTCATTTATGCTCATCCATCAATTTCTCGCCAAGGATTGCAAAAGACAGCAATTATTCGACTCACTGCATACGTTTCATTTGAAATGATGACTTTTGTAAGGTCCTTTATTTCGGGGATTTATATTAACAAATGATGTTTTGACACCAAAATTTAAATCACTAATGTCTATTTCTTTCCCTATAGTGATGTTTCGCTTGTTACTCTATGATAGCATGAAGATATTTAATTGAAATTTATTGACAACATCGATTTAGAAGAGGAGAAAGCAATATCAAGGGCGAAGAGAACTAAAACTCTGTCCAAAAAAACAAAAAAAAACAAAACAATCACTTTGACCTTATCGTGTAGCAATCACAGATAGCCGTAGGAAAATAGGGGAACATTAACCTTTGATGATAGAAAGGAACAATTCATATCCTCCGGATACATCAATACAGTTTTTCTCGAATGCTATAACTAGAGGCATAATTGCATCTGTATACTACACACGTTCACGTGATCATGTTATACTGTAGAAGAGGGTCGTGTCCTTACAAGAAATTTATTTAAATAATTTTACTCTCTTGTAAGGAGAGGCAATAGATCAAATATTGATTTCAAATTAACGTTAGTGATGACTAACAATGTGCAAATAAACACAGTATAGCATCGAATTTCAATGTAATGAAAATGTTAGCTATACTTTGTTCTTAATATTATTATTAGAGAACGCTAGATATGTTTTTTTTTTTTTTTTTTTTTTTTTTTGTTGCACTGTTTTTCTCTTACACAAAAGGATAGGATATAATAAATAAGTACTGTACCCGTCACGCACCCTGTAAATTTATTAGAGTAGCCGACAGGTATAGAATATATCATCTCCCAGGGTGTGAAACAACCGAATTTTCTTCAGCTTTCTTCGCTGAATGATAACTGTTGAGCATGCGCAGCACCGCATCTGGTGAGCTGAGGTGTTTCGTTCATAGTGAAAGTAAAATTATACCCGCCAACGAAAGCGGTGTAGGTAGATACATGTTCTTCTTACTTATTGGAACCCTGCGCCCTCTATTGGCACTTTTCTAAAGTACCAACTTTATTCTTGTTTGTAGTTGTATCTGATATGACCTTACTTGGAGCAGCTGACAAATTATGAATAACGTGATCCGTTGAGTAAATTTTATAAAAATTTAACACAGACTAAAGAACTTTAAGTTGCATCTTGATATATCATGGTGATGACAATGAAGTCAATAATTACTACAAAACGCGTTATAAGAGAGAAAACACTCACACACACACAAAGGGTGATTAAGGGCCCTGCAAAGGGCACAATTACATATTTGTAATGTAAACTGTGATGTAGTTTGAATTAAACAATGAGCTAGCCCATATACATGTACATAAAAAATTACAACAGTATTAAAATAAAGGATAGATGACGTTAATAGTACTAAGAGAAAATAAAATATTAATATGAAACCTTCATTAATCGATATTAGTAGAACGTTTTGGTAGAGCTTTCTGTACAAGCTGTATATATACTGCCTATGTTATTTTCTAGTCCGTTAAATAATCGTCTGATTGTTGTACCCTGACATTAAAAATCAAATTTCTCAATTTTGATGTCCGCATAATAGTTTACTAAATTATATCTTATGAATAAAATATTTCTTTAATAATCATCTGAAGTGTGCCATCTTGTTGTCGTTTATCCATTTACATACTAATGATACTATGGTTTTTAAAATCTCGGTTGAGGGTCCTTGCTATAGACAAGGATTCTAAAAGCAACACTCACTGACTGTACTTTCAGATTCATAGTTGACGATTGCGGGTTACCGGTGACTAAAATAAATTGCCTATCTGATGTGAAGGCTGGTCTTTTCGCCCTTAACAAGAAAAGAAATATCGATTCCGCTCTAGAGAGGTCCAAGTATATTCTGTTTCATCCAATACTCGTGTAATAACAGATAACCATAGCCAATACTCGTGCAATAACAGATAACCATAGCCAATACTCGTGCAATAACAGATAATTATAGTGTATATGGCCTTTTAAACATATGCTGAGTCACAACAAAAGTGTATCTGTTAGTTTGCCATTGTGAAAACCTCTTTATGTAAACCATTGCACGATTTCTTGACTGAAAGCTACATGGTCTTCAACACCGTACTTGCCTTTTTAAGTAATGTTAGAGTTTCTTTCCCGCGTTTCCCCGAATATTAACATTACTATACATGCATTCAGTTTTGATTCTTCAGCCGCATCATCTATACAGAAGTTTATTTTACACTGATGACCATTATTGCCTTGATGTACCTTCTAGGCTTACTATCTATTTTTGAGACGTTTGTATCAATGTAAGTCGAAATTTAAGGACGATTGTTATCAATAATTCCCTACAATTCGCCATTCATTTATATGTTAACTCAGTTGTGTTGTAATGTAAAATTTGTTTCTTTCTTACTGGTGATACTTCAAAAACATCCAATATACTGTGTTAGATAAAATGGCATATGAAACTGTTGGTTTATGGCTTCGCTAAGCAAACACTTTTTGTAAGATTACATATACTTGTCTTCATAACCTCATTTGTGAAGTTCGATAAAGAAAGCTTTGGAGAATTATGCCGTTGAGAATGTAGACATCTTTCCGGTGATGGAAATGTTTAAAAAGTACCTGTGTAACTTAGTACAGTCGTCGAAATACACACGGACACTCATAATGCTCACACTCTAACGAATAAACAATTTCCTTGAAATCAATACCAAGAACACCAAATATATATGGCAAGGATCATGACTAAAAAGGGAAAGGACAAAATACTCTTAATTTAGATTAGGACTACATTCGTGGGTACTGACCCGGAAGTAGTAATGGTGACCTCAGTCCAGAAGCGAATGTTATCAGCTGGTTGTATTAGAGGGTGTGGCGGCAATAAAACAAAAACACTTGCATCGTGAGTGAAAGATGGATAAAATTAATACAGGGCTACAATTTAAATTTAAAAAAAAATAGAAAAGACAAAAACAAAAATAAATAACATGACGCTCAGCTAATACAACAATAGTCGTAGAAATATTGTATTCACCGAAACATATAAAAGGCACTATATTTATTTAATACTTTTTCTTTCTTTTTTGTTGACTCTGATCTAAAGTAAAAGAAGTAAATTATTCCGTTCAAGATTAAACTGGCAACTGATAGAAAATAAACCAAGTCTCCGTATATGTGTACTGTTTTGCAATATTATAATAGTTTACACACGTACATCATATTCAAGAAATGCTGTAGTCATAAAGATCTCTGCTCGTGATTTTTCGCATATGTATCATGATTGACTGAGTTTGTCATTCTTTGTGTATAAATAATTCGCGATTTCTAGAGATTTCATATTCAAATTGACATACGGTTTGTAACTCAATTCGGTTAAACTCGTTTTCTATCGGCTTAAATAAAGAACTCCTTTTTACCAAATTACAACTGTATGAAAGTCCTTTTTAAAAAAAAGAATTTTCAACTTCCATACATCTCCCTTACATGTATATATTTATATTTTGATGTGACAAGCCATTATTGCAAAACATTATGTAACTGATCTGACTTTCTGCGATGCAATAACTCACAGCAACAATATACCCAGATCTTTATTCCCTGCTTGATTAAACATCAGAAGCATTTATCGTGGGTGATTGTTTATGTCGTGGCCTGGAAAATGAGAGTTTTATGGGTTTCTCTAGGCTATTATAAACAATTACAATAATATAAAGAGGTCATATAATATTACCGTCATCATCTGATGGAAATACCAGCATGTGTTTATATTTTGGCAGATGCTAGAACGTCTGACTCCTAATACAAGGATCGCGGGTTCGATACACGCCCAGACCTGCCCAGGCCATCCCGGGTCAGCTGCGTTGGTGTGTTCTTGGGAATGTCACTTAGCTCCCAATTTCCTCTTCATGATATTGCCAATAATGTGTTAAAAGTGCGCTTAACAACCAACCCAGCAGCAGCAACTTTCATGATAACGACTCATATTCCAGAGTCGATAAAATGTACTGAATAGTGTAATTAGGCGAAATTTGAAGTATTCGCTTTTATGTACTCTTTAAAAGGAGTGCTAAACCTTGTCAGATATCTATGAGAGGAAGTTTTCAAGCAGCTGATACGTAAAAAATAAAACAAATCAGCACTCAGTCCCAAATAATAGATAGTGATCTTCTTATGTATCAGACAATGTAGTATTCATCCAAAATTTTGGACGACTATAGTTGTTGAAGATCTTTAATGTATAGCTCACGACAACTTATGCCGAGACGTGATGGTCTGAGTATGCCTGAAAACCTTCCCAAAATGACAAGACATTCAGACAAGATACTTCATATTTTCCAAACTTAATTATATATTCTTATATTATAGAAATCAGCAGTATGCAGGTATACTTTGAGAGAGTATTAATTTTAAGTATATATCTTTAAAGAGAGTATTAATTTCAAGCATATATCTTTCAGGAGAGTATTAATTTCAAGCACATATCTTTAAAGAGAGTATTAATTTCAAGCATATATCTTTCAAGAGAGTATTAATTTCAAGCATATATCTTTCAAGAAAGTATTAATTTCAAGCACATATCTTTCAGGAGAGTATTAATTTCAAGCACATATCTTTCAGGAGAGTATTAATTTCAAGCACATATCTTTCAGGAGAGTATTAACTTCAAGCACATATCTTTAAAGAGAGTATTAATTCAAGCATATATCTTTCAGGAGAGTATTAATTTCAAGCACATATCTTTCAGGAGAGTATTAATTTCAAGCACATATCTTTAAAGAGAGTATTAATTTCAAGCATGTATCTTTCAGGAGAGTATTAATTTCAAGCACATATCTTTCAGGAGGGTATTAATTTCAAGCACATATCTTTAAAGAGAGTATTAATTTCAAGCATATATCTTTCAGGAGAGTATTAATTTCAAGCATATATCTTTCAAGAGAGTATTAATTTCAAGCATATATTTTTCAAGAAAGTATTAATTTCAAGCACATATCTTTCAGGAGAGTATTAATTTCAAGCATATATCTTTCAGGAGAGTATTAATTTCAAGCACATATCTTTCAGGAGAGTATTAATTTCAAGCACATATCTTTCAGGAGAGTATTAATTTCAAGCATATATCTTTCAGGAGAGTATTAATTTCAAGCACATATCTTTCAGGAGAGTATTAATTTCAAGCATATATCTTTCAGGAGAGTATTAATTTCAAGCATATATCTTTCAGGAGAGTATTAATTTCAAGCACATATCTTTCAGGAGAGTATTAATTTCAAGCACATATCTTTAAAGAGAGTATTAATTTCAAGCATATATCTTTCAGGAGAGTATTATTTTCAAGCACATATCTTTCAGGAGAGTATTAATTTCAAGCACATATCTTTAAAGAGAGTATTAATTTCAAGCACATATCTTTCAGGAGAGTATTAATTTCAAGCACATATCTTTCAGGAGAGTATTAATTTCAAGTATATATCTTTTAAGAGAGTATTAATTTCAAGCATATATCTTTCAAGAAAGTATTAATTTCAAGCATATATCTTTCAGGATGAGGACGTGGTCAATCAATAGTCTAGAAGATTCCTACTTGATCAAAGTCTCCTGGAATCCTAACTGATAGGATTCTACTGCGACATTTCGGCGAGTCTCAGTTTCAAATGAAGAGGATCCTTGTTTATTCCTTTTGCTTTAAATTATTCGCTCTTGTCCAAACACTACGATGTTTTGACCTATTACATTTCATGCCTTATGACTTTTTATTTGCATTTGATGGTGCTATAAAACGTTATAGGCATGTATTTACACTAGATTTAAATACTCGTGTCATGAAAGATAATTTGTAATTAATTTTGGATATTTTTGTTTCTGGTAAAACAGTAACCAATCCTCTCATCTGATGTCCATGAGATATATCACAACAATTCCTGTGCTTGTTGATGTCTCCATCACATCCATACAATTAGGATTAGCACTACAACAGTGACCATAACAGTCTAAACTAATCTTGCTGTTACACTGGTCTACAGTCAAAATGCTTCCGCAATAAATGTTGTCAAACTTTATTAATTCTGGGTCACTGAGAACGAAAATGATGCTTAAAATATTTGATTGCCTCTAGTTTTAAAGATATTATACTGGGTCAGTATATACGACCCTTGACTTGGGAATGGCGGAGGATAAGTGAGTTATAAAGGGAAGGAATCTCAATTTAAACCAGAAATGACTAAAATATATCTTTGGCTGGATCTATGAATAAATCTATGACTGGGTTTGGACAGTACTTGCTTTTTAGGCAAAACAATGAATGATGCAATCTGAAGCTGGTATTGAGTCATACATGATATGAATTGCATCATGTTATTCCTAAAAGTCATGGATGATGCAATCATAACTAAGCTTATGTTACGACTCTATGGTCTAAGAAAAATGTAACAGAAAGAAAGTGAAACCAACAAATCAAGTAAAATATCAACAAGTAATTTATTACTAGATAATTAAAATGAAAAATCAAAAAGTCACTTACAGTAATGTGTTTTGAAATCCTAATAATCCAATAAGAATGATTGTTCTAATCACAAGTCCTAAATATAGAATGTTCCGAATTCACGGCTGTGTCCTTGAATGTTATGATGTGCTAATGGTCTCCAAAGTCCTGATGTATTAGAAATCTTGATGTGCTGATGTCAAAATGAAGTATTCCAAAATATCTGAATAAGTTCACTTAAATTCCAAAATCATCAATTAAAAATCCAAAATCCAAAAGTTTATGGGCACTGTTATAATCCAATGAATATTTAAAAATAATTCCTCTCTTAGAATTTGTAATGAATTTTCACAACTGTAATACCTCTTTACAAGACTGATGGTAATGTCAAAACTGAATAAATGTCCACCAAACATGGCATATATAAAGATTGGTCACATGACAGAATGTTCTAGAATATGAGTCATCTTAATGGAATTTTACTTGTAAACAAAATTCAACCTTGACCTTCAAATTGAGAAAACATATTGATCAAAACAACCTAATTCAAGGACACTAGTTAAACATGTTTTTCCTGATAAACATTAAGATCCAAGCAAACATCAAAGTGAAGAAACATTTACAATTTCCCAAAATATCCACAATATTATATAAACATCATACATAACACTTACATCACTCTGCTGAAGAAATTGCCCTATATCAGCTCTACAAATCATACAGTGTCGTGCTGTCTTATTTGTCAGTGTTTGATTTTGCAAAGGGACACATTTCTGTTCAGCCAAAGTGAGCAGAGATGCCTCGTACTTGTGTGAACAATGCAGATAACTTCTGCTATGTTTGTGGTGAAGTGACTTTTGCATCACAAAAGCGCAGTAGAACTACTATGGTTAAGAAAGCCTATCACCTTTATTTTGGCTGCAAAATTGGAGATTAGGACAAGATGTGGGCCTCACACATATGCTGCAACACTTGTGCAACAAATCTTCGCCAGTGGTTGAACAGGAAAAGGAAATCTATGCCTTTTGCAGTGCTAATGATTTGGAGAGAGCCAACATATCATATCAGCAAATGTTACTTCTCCATGGTGCCTCCAGTTGGGAAAGGTGTGTCAAAGAAGAAAAAGTGGACTGTGCATTACTCCCAGTATCCCACGGAGAAGGACTGCCGGTTCCTGATGCACCAGAATCATTCTCACTTGAGTCAGACGAGGAAGAGGAAGAGGATGAAACTTCTAGTCCAGAACCATCAATGTCACCTGACTCATATTTTCTCCCATCCTCCTCCTCTGAACCACACCTCATAACACAAGGTGAACTGAATGACCTTGTCAGGGATTTGGAACTACGCGAGGGTAAGGCAGAGCTGTTGGGCTCCAGACTACATCAGTGGAATCTCCTGGCAGGTGATGTTAGGGTTTCCATGTTCCGTGACCGTCAAAAGGATCTTGTCCCATTCTTCTTCATCGAAGGTGATCTTGTAGCCTGCAACAACATCGATGGTGCGATGGCAGCCCTCAACATCGTTCATGATCCAGATGAGTGGAGACTGTTCATTGATTCATCGAAGACGAGTCTTAAAGCTGTTTTGCTGCATAATGGCAGTGTTTTGCCAACAATTCCAGTTGGTCATGCAGTCCATATAAAGGAAACCTATGCAAACACGAAACAACTTTTGAGGTGTATAAACTATGACCAACATTAGTGGCAGCTTTGTGGCGATTTCAAGGTTCTTGCTCTCTTGCTTGGTCTGCAGACTGGATACACAAAGTACTGCTGTTTTCTCTGCGAATGGGATAGTCGTGCGAGAAATTCCCACTACATCAAGAGAGATTGGCCACTCCGACAGTCATTGGAGACTGGACAGTCAGCATCCACAACTTGTTGAATCAAGGAAGATTTTGTTACCACCCTTGCACATCAAGCTTGGTCTGATGAAGAACTTTGTCAAGGCCATGGACAAAACACAAGCAGCTTTCAAGTACCTCCGAGGAAACTTTCAAAGTTTAAGTGAAGCTAAGATAAAGGAAGATGTCTTTGTTGGTCCTCAGATTCGTGAACTTCTTCGAGATAACGCATTTCACCGTGCACTGCGTGGCAAGGAAAATACGGCATGGAAAGCCTTCCAGTTAGTGGCAATAAATTTTCTAGGAAACAACAAGGCAGACAACTACAGGGAGTTGGTGGAAAATCTCCTCAAGGCATACAAAAACCTTGGTTGCAACATGTCACTAAAGATAAAAATTTTTGCACTCTCATCTAGATTTTTTTCCACCGAACTGAGCAGAGCAGTGAGCGACGAGCACGGCGAGCGATTTCACCAGGACATTGCAACAATTTGAGAAACGCTATCAGAGCAAATGGAGCCCATCAATGCTTGCAGACTGTTGCTGCACAGTGACAAGAGATGCTCCATTTAATGAATACAAGAGACAAGCCAAGAAGCGCCGAGTAGTCACTGAATAAGGACTAAACTTTGTACTTATATATACATAATAGTTATTTTTTACTTTTGTTTCAATATATTTTTTATTTATATAACCCTTTTGCTGTTTTTTTAAAGTGTTACATAAACAAGACAGGTGAAATATTATCATGTAAAGCAACTATAAACACATTAAAAGACCTTGGTTTACAATTTATGATTAAAACTCTACTATGTACTCTACAATGTACACAATATACATATACGTAAAATGTAAAAACTTAAATATCTTGGAAACAGTAGCCAATCAGTTGTTTTAATTGTCATATTTGAATGCAGCACATCAAAATGCCTAATAAATAGCACATTTTCTCTCTGAAGCAGACGACTTCGAAATTTTTTTAGACCAGTGTTATCTGCCAAATCTAAGTTGTATATGAATAAATAAGTACAGCGGTCGGTCGAATAATCGTTTCATATTGTAGTCTATATATATTCATCAGGTCAAAGTGCTAGTATAGATATATGCAAAGTAAATGAACAACACTAATGTCCCTTATTGCATTGAGATACCCTCCAGATTCTCTATCAAAGACAACGCAATTTTTATTGTAAAGGAAAGTATATAAAACTTGGACATCAGGAATTTACCTTTAGTTTTAGAAGATCAGTTCACACCATTTTTATCTGGTAATTGATGGGAATTATTTTCATGTTATAACTAGTTGATATAAACAGAGATTTGTTCGAAATTTAAAGACAACTATATCAAATAACCGTAAAAGCAATAATTCCTTATAAAATGAATACCCAATTAACTTATATATTAATGAAATTGTGCTGTAATGTGATATTTGGCTCTTTCTTAAGGTGAAACTTCATAAACAACCAATGTACTGTGTTAGATAAAATATCACACGAGTCTTTAGCTTTATGGCTTCAATAAGCAAATACTTTTTATAAGATTACATATATTGTGTCTTTATAACCTCATTTGTAAAGAAACAAGACTCGATAAAGAAAGCTTTGCAGAATAATGTCTTTGTTAATGTAGAAATCTGTATGGTGATGGAAAAGTTTAAAATTAGCTGTATCTTAAGACAAAGCAACACTAAATACTGGTTTCTGCAAATAAATAGTTTGATAAATGCTTTGTTTGATAAATCATACTTCTTTTGTATGTGCGGTGCCACAAACGCCATCGTTATATGTAGACTCCTTCACAATAACACCAAGCAACTTGAATTTGAACAGAGCGTGTCTTTTAGTAAGGTTATCTCTTAAATAGGTGATCTGCATTTCTGGAACTGGAGACCGAATAGGGAAGTACAAGATTTCGAATATACTGTGCAACCTTGCATGGTAAGAGCCCCGAAAAACAGCCTCTTATAGGTTCATAACTAGACATGGAAACACGATTTTCGCAGCTACAATGACAGCAGTGCTCTAATGAAGTAACGACGAAACACATTAGCAACAAGAACACCACAACCAGTACTCATGAATCACAGAAAAACAAATTCCCAAGTTTAAATAAAAACCAATTGAAGGGCAAAGACGGACATGTATATATTTTGTGGACTAACATTTATCGCAGAAGGACTCGGGTCTCTATATAATCCCTACATATGTTTGTCAGTACTAAACTTTCCAGTATGCACAAATCCTAATAAATCATATGTTGATCCAAAATATCTTCAAAGACGAAATCACTGTGAAGTTCTTGTCATAGGTTAACTGGCATTTGTTTAAGAGGTTGAACTGTGAACAAAACAACGTGCAATGGGTCATAGATTTCACGCCCTGACCCGCATCAATCCCTGATTACTCACTGTGCACTGTCGCCGAAATACAAACAGACACTCAAACCATAATGCTCACATTCTAAAGAATAACGATTTTTTAAAAACTCAATGCCAAGAATACTTAAATCAATGCAAAGGATCATAACCGAAAATGGAGTGGAAAAAACAAATCTTAATATAGATTAGGACTACATTCGTGGGTACTGACCCGGAAGTAATAATTGTGACCAGAAGCGAATGTTATCAGTTGGTTGTATTAGTGGGTGTGGAGGCAAAACACAAAAACAAACAACAAAAGCACTTTGCATCAATGAGTGAAAAGATAAAAACAAAAATAAATAAACATGACGCTTAGCTGATACAACAATAGTCGTGGAAATATTGCATTAACCGAAACGTATAAAAAGCATTAGATTTGTCTTTACTTTTTTATTTTGTGTTGCCTCTGATCTAAATTAAAAGAAGTAAATTATTCCGTTCAAGATTAAAGTAGCAGCTGATAAAAATAAACCAATTCTCCTTATATATTTACTATTTTGCAATATTATAATGGTATACACACATACATCTGACATTCAGGAAATGCTGAGGTCATAAAGAGCTCCACTCCAGCCTTTATGCGAATTTATCATGACTGAGTCAGTTTCTTCTTCTCCAGGCGTAAATATTCAAATTGACACGCGTTTGTAAGTCCTTATTTTAAGCTTGTTTTGTGTCGGCTTAAATAAAGAACTCAAAATGTTTCCAAAAAACAATTGCAAGAAAGTCATTTTTTCTTTAAATCTTTTTTTCAACTTCCATATATCTCCATTACATGTATATATTTATATTTTGATGTGACAAGCCATTAGTGTGAAACAGCGACACCCTCGTCACTATTTCCATGGTTCTCTTTAACACAGTGCACGAGACTTTTATTTTTGTAGAAATAAACCAAACAATCTTCGTCATTATGTAACTGATCTGACTTTCTGCGATGCAATAACTCACAGCAACAATATACCCAGATCTTTATTCCCTGCTTGATTAAACATCAGAAGCATTTATCGTGGGTGATTGTTTATGTCGTGGCCTGGAAAATGAGAGTTTTATGGGTTTCTCTAGGCTATTATAAACAATTACAATAATATAAAGAGGTCATATAATATTACCGTCATCATCTGATGGAAATACCAGCATGTGTTTATATTTTGCTAGTTGTTATTGCGTCTGACTCGTAATCCAAGAGTCAGCTGCGTTGGTGTGTTCTTGGGAATGTCACTTAACTGCCAATGTCCACGGCATAGTATAGCCATTAATGTGCTACAAGTGATTTTAAAAACCAATCAACAAAAACGACATTTTACTGACATTGTGACAACTCCTATTCCACAGTCGATAAAATGTATTGAAAAGTTTTGAAAAATTAAGTATTAACTTGTATGTACTTTTTAAAAGAAGTGCTAAACCATGTCATATATCTATGAGAGTTAGTTTCGAAGAAGATGACACGTCAAAACTGAAAAAGAAGCACTCATTCCTAAATAATAGTCAGGGATGTTCTAATGTATCAGACAATGTACTATTCATCCTAAAGTTATGCCTGAAGAGATTTTCCAAATTGATATGAGATTCAGCCAATATGCTTAGAAATTCAAGAAATTCAAGTTGTGTCACGTCATCCAAACAATATGAATTTCACCATTCGTTTTACTTCATGAAATAAACTGTACCCACAAATCAGCAGTATGTAGGTATACCGGAGACAGGATTAATTTCAAGCAGATACCTTTCATGATCGGGACGTGACCATCAATGGCCTAGAAGCTATTCGAATAGCTAATTGTTCAAAGTCTCCTGGTTTCCTACGGCGTTTCAGTGACACCTGACTCGCAATTTCAAATGAAAATGACCCTTGTTAATTCTTGTTGCTTTTAATTATTCGCTATTTTCTAAACCCCAGGATGTTTGGACATGTTACGTTTTATGCCCTTTGACCTTTTGTGTATCTGTTTCCAACGATGCTTACAAAACATTAACATTTCATCCATATATATATATATATATATATATATATATATATATATATATATATATATATATATAAGGCCTGTATTTACAATACTCGTGTGTCATGGAAGATAAGTTGTCATCAATTTAGAATATTTTTATTTCTTATTGGAAGTATGATTGCTCCTCACCCCTGAAGTCTATGAGAAAAATTTGACATCTCTGCCTATAATTGTGGCTGTGTCAATCACCTCTATACCATTAGGATTAAGTCTACAACAGTGACCAAAACAGTTTGAAATAATCTTGCTGTTATCTGCTAAATGTAAGTTTTCTATGAATTAATAAATGCAGCCGTGCGTCGAATAATTGCTTCATGGTTTAGTCTACAAATATTCATAATGTCAAAGTGCAACTCTTGATATATACAAACTACGCTGAAGGACTCTTGATATATACAAACTACGCTGAAGCACTCTTGATATATACAAACTACGCTGAAGCACTCTTGATATATACAAACTACGTTGAAGCACAATGAATTAGTATTTATACAAGTTTGAATAATTGTTTAATTTACAATCTGAGAATAATTTTATATAAGTGTTCAGTTGCAAGACATATTTTTAAAGATTTATTGTTGATGACAGCAACTACCGTGTATAAAGAGAAACGTGTCTTACAAAAATCAAAAGATTCAACGCTGATGCGAGAGTCTGCTGCCAAATGCTACCTATATCAAAGTAAGACAAGCGGGTCTTTCAATGTAGATCATATCAAAATCAAAGTATGTGACTTAAATTCTAGTGACAAACCGAACTTCGCTACCAATGGATACACTGAGAGGATCTATTCTATCTTTAAATATCTGAATTTTTTCTTGCTGTATTTAAAACGAATTTATCTTAGAAATCAAGTTTTCTATTAGATTGTCTTTGCATAAAGATTACGGCCTAATTACAAACAACAACCACACTGAAATGCACTAATATTTTGTCCTCTTGTCAGCACTGATACATTCGTAAAAAGAAACAGGGTTACAAGTTATATAGATAGAGAGAATTAAAAATATATAAAAATTTAATCACAAAATGCCGTATGTTTTTTTCTTCTTCAAAATCAAGACTTAAATAGGCCCCGCTCAGCTAATCCATTGACTCATATGTAATGAGAATTAGGGCAGTTCCTCCTCTTCATGTGTAATTTCTAAGTTCTTATTATGGAAAACAATGAATGGAGTAAACAATGAACAATATACAACACAATACAAATATTTAACAGTGAATACAGTAAAAGGGTTGACAACGCTGGCTAGTGAGATGTGGGTTCAAATGTTCCATGGCAGGTTCGTCTTGCCACCGACTTAAACCAAGTTATCGAGCTAAGAAAAGAGATAGAATGATGATTACGAAACCACCATTGTTACTTTTCATCGTTGCTAGGAAAATGGTATCCAAAATAAGTCAGTAAATGGGCTACAGGGAATCCAAAACTTTGTTGATGAAGACAAAACACACATTATTGTCCATACACATATCTGAGTTCTTTATTTCTAAGTTATTTTAATTTTATCGCCTGTAAGTTCCAAACGTACAATTTCATAACCAAACGTTTGTAAAAGTACATAAATATTACTTTCTTTAAATGAATGCCTTTTTTTGCAGAGAACAAGGTATCACAAATATAACCTGTTTTTATTAATTTTTTTACATGTGCCCTAGTACATTCTGTATTTCTAACATGAAAATGAAATGTAGAGGGGACAAACGCATCGTTTTTGTTGTCTGCTCCCTGAATTATCAAGGTTCATCATGTGCAACAAAACAGGAATGTACATTTCCAAAAACCATTGCACTCAATGACTCCTGTTTTTACAGAGCTATGTTGGTTTTAGCCAATTCTTTTCAACTTTCGATTCTGAATTTGTTTCCATTAACAACATTTAAATTAAAAATGTTAGAGTCAATTTCAAAATAAAAACTTAAAGACTGTCGTCGCATTGATGGATACAAGCAATTTCACGTATGAAAATTGTGTAAACAAAATATAATTTAAACTGAGATTTGTTGATTAGGGAGAACAAGGATAGCCATTGTGACTGCTACGAAGAGAGAGAGAGAGAGAGAGAGAGAGAGAGAGAGAGAGAGAGAGAGAGATGATGATGTGTTTATTATGCAAAATCAAGATTTCTCAGCCATCTCCAAAACGCATTCACTCACTATATTTTGCTCACTGCCAATATATAAAACAGCAAACTAATTTAAAATTCTAAAACGGTTACTAATGGAACAGATAGACAGACAAATACACCTAATTACAGATAACGCCCAGATTGAAATTTACTAACATTGTGTCGTCTGCTCAATTGAACTTTTGAGAACTTCTACATCTGCACATTAATACAGTTTTTTTAAAACAAGGTTTATAAAGTCGTTGTCGTCATGTATATGTTCTTTTATTATTTTTTTAAAACTGAAAACAAAACTACATTGTTGTTTTTTTTTCTTCAATAATATGATAGTAGGCAAAAAGTGTCACAAAGGGAAAAACATCGTGTATATGTATCACGTTTTACTTCCTTCAGCAGACAACGTCCGACCAACGTCCGACCATCAAAAGAAGTATAGTCAAGATTGACAACGACAAAAGATACAGCGCGTGCCATTGTAGTAACTAGAGCTAATGCAGTGAAAACATACAACTGAATGGAACCAATTATTGATGAACATTAAAGAATCGCACAAATCCAAACAACGAAGAGAAGCAGATACACTTTTGGAACAATCTAGAATTTCTGGAGATCGCGTGCGGACCCCACGAAATGCGGAGCATTCAAGAAGTGTTAGTCACTCGCTATACTTTGGAAGCCCACCCATAAGTGATATGTGATGACCTTTTATTTCTGGAACCTTACTTTCCAGACGTAAAATACATGTATGTGTATCATCACCAAAATCATTTTGACGCTATTTCCAATATCAAATGATTTCTCTGATATTCATACTACTGCGACACATTTGACAAAAGATTCAACATTTACTAGCAACATTGACATTGTGGAGAGAGACACAGTTGCTGTTTGCCGTCGAGTCCTTATGTTCCCAAGGGAAAAGAAATAATTAAATGTTCCACATTATTCATGAGCCTCTATTATGTCACTTCCGGAACTGTATCATGGTATAGGGGGGGGGGGACGAGAAAATATATTATGCTGCACTCTTCTCGATTTCGCTAAGTCGGTCTTGGACCCCCCGACGACCGGGATGAAGAAGATTTAGATCGTTACGGCAACTGCCACAAAAGAACACGCTACAGTGATCGATCACAAGATGACTGGGTACGACGGACAGTTTCTTTTGAAACATTGTGCCGTAAAGGGAACCGAATACTGATAAACGGAGCTAAGATAATTTACATGAAAATAGGAACAGTACAGTTCAAGGATTCCATGAGTTTCTTGGCTATGCCATTGAGTAAAATGCCTAAAACGTTTCGAATAACTGAAATAGCTAAAGGATATATTCCACAGTTTTTCAACACGGAGGACAATCAACACGTACCCATTTGCCCGATGCACGATACTACGATCCATAGCTGTTTATCGAGTACAGTAGTATCGGTCTTTTCAAGAAAGAGTCTACCATCGTCAAAGCTTGTGGATTGGTGTACCGAAAGAATTTCATGCCCCAGAACACGTTAGCTATCGTGGCAACACAAATCAATAAAATCTGAGCCGTAATTATTCTGCAAAGGCTTTGCGTTGTTTACATTACTTATGCAAGAGAAAAGAAAAGAAAATGGTTGATAGTTATGACTTAGAAAACTCACAGATTGAATACGAATTTCAATGATGTCTATGGTACGGATGCGACACGCGTTACCCTAACCGAGACCTAAGAAAGCTGTATAGCAGTTTTACCATGGAAGATATGCAGGAACGAACTTACCATCAACGCCAGAACTACTTACAAGTCCGAGGACACCGAGTGGAGGAAATGTGTGAGCATGAATATGACCGAATTCCGAAAACTGACTAACAATTTCGACACGTTGTCAGAGACTACGACGTAGTGGAAATCGAACCTTTGGATCCTCACAACAGTTAGTTCAGAGGACATACCAGCGCCATATGCCCAATGCATAATGCAAACGAATCTAAAGGAGAACAAACGAAGCATATCGACGTGTGTTCTTTGAACGCTTGGGTATGTATATATTCTCGATTACCGACGGGTCACCCCGAAATTCATGCACAACATATTTACGTTGAGTACTTTCGCCAAAACAAAGGACTGATTAAATACAAAGGTATTCCATCTACGGACTTGTACCTTCACGTGTTACCTCATCATTGCAACGGACAACTGATGTTTCCATTAAGTCACACGTGTGCTGAAACTTGAAATCAATACAAACCTTGCCGTCACCACCAGAAAGAGCGCGCTTTGACAGGAACGTGGTTTAGTGTCGAATTTACCACGCTCTCGAACTTGAACATCAGTTGTTAAAAGTGTACGAAATCTGATACTTCCCTACCACGGAACAATACCAAAATAAGGGATCGAGTCCAGATGTTCAAACTGAAACGCAAGGACAGCTGTTATCCTAAGTGGTGTCACACAGTAGAAGAAAAAGAAAGATTTAAGCGATAGTTCCGATCCATGCAGCGATTCAATTTGGAACAAATCGAGTTCAACGAAGGAAGACAGGCTTTTGCCAAAATTGTGTCAAATTGTTTGTTGGCAAAATTATATCAGTACCCGATTGTGTCCAAGATGAAATATTTTACGGATCCAAGCCAATACTTTCGGTCGATAAAGGATAAAGGGAAACTCATCAAACACATCGAAGTCGTACGAGACGATTTGATCATGGTGAAATACGGTCGAATTTGCCCAACCCAACGTGTTTGCCAACGTGACTGTTGCTGGTTATATGACATCCAACGCCCGTTTGAGGTTGTACTCGGCTGTGGAACATCTAGGCTAAAGCGTGCTTTGTTTCGAAATAGACAGCTATGTGCATCGTTCGACATGGATGCTGTGACATACACATCGAAGACGAATGTTTAGTTGTTTAGCAAACTGACGAACATCCCGAAGACACCATTCTCAGTTTTGCAAGTGGCGCATCCAAGAATTACTGATACCAGGACTGAGATTAGAAAGGATAACTTGACACTAAATGTAGAGTGAAAGGACTTGCATTCAACTAATGTTAAGTCAGGTAGTAAACTTTGACATGCTAAAACCAGTATTGAAGTACGGAAAGGACAAACACTTGTCAGATCACTAAGTAATCACTAAACCGTTGGAAAAAATGTATAAAATGGTCTACGAGAAACGAGTGACTTCCTGATTACAATACCGCTGAGTATAACAAGGTATAGTAGAATGGGTGAGAACGTTTTCACGAGACAAAGAACGAATAACTCTTCTCCGACGATGCTTTATACACATAAAAAGACAAATGTGATGCTGTTCCATAAGACAATATTGATCCAAAGTCCTGCACCACCATATAAATTGATGCTATCACCGTGCCAGCTCTGGATGTAATTTCTGTTACAGCCCACACTTCACACCACTAGTTAAAATGAAACCCATCTTTCCAGAGCTACCCATGCCTTATTGCGGAGACTCGTGGATCCTAACAAAATATACATTTCAGTTGACTCTATGTGGATATTGTCATTTTGACAGTTGATTGAATACGTTCAAAGGGATAAGGTCAAAAGATCTGCAAGGTCCCACTCCCAAAACTTTAGCTAGAGCAGGATTTGTGCAAATGGGAGAAGGAGACAAAGTACGATGTTTTTGTTGTGGCTTGAAACTCTACGAATAGGATTATAAAGATTCATCCTACCAAGAACATCAAATAGTCTTCGCGCTGTCACTACATTCAATAGGTCGTTCCAGAAAGTGTCTAAGGACTCATCCGTGACATGATAACAGCAGTATACAATTAATAACCAGTAGTATCTCCATACTATAAAAAGACTGGTGGAGTAAAGATATAGCCCAGTGATCCTAGAGATCTTTGCATGTGGAATTTAGAAGAGCGCATTCAGAATCTACCATTTGAGTTGCGAGAACACATTTACAAATATGTTGTTTGGATTCAAGTGAATCGCAAAGAACATCGTCATCCTAAACGTGATGGACTTTTAAACCATTGGCATCTGAATAGTATAAGAAGCTGATTGCCTTGAAAGTGTTCAATGGTCAGATAATACTGTCGATGCCACGACTCCTACACCAAGTGTTGCACCGAATTCCGTGTAGGAATGTCAAGGAATTTGGGACGACGTAGTGTGTGTGTGTGTGTGTGTGTGTGTGTGTGTGTGTGTGTGTGTGTGTGTGTGTGTGTGTGTGTGTTATTGACTGTGTTTCTTGGAATACGTGTACCAACCGTTCCAATTTGGTCTATTTATTGACATTACATGAAAAAACATGATTGCAATAACGACAAAAACTTTGTTCACATTAACGTCATCGTGTTCAAAGTATTGCGATTAGTAATTAATTCAAATCTACCCCAGTACGAGAAACAGATTCGTCTCATGTTGTCAACACACGATACTTATCAAAAACTCAGAGCGATCGACGAATTAATATAAATTTATTTTTTGAAATAAATTACAAATTTATACATGCATACATACATACATGACTTTTAATGAGCATTGAAGCAATTTCAAATACATAATCCGATGTACAGAAAACATATACTGGGCTTTTATTTAATAAACAGGTACCCCCTCCCCCCCCCCAAAAAAAAAAAAAAAAGAAAAAAAAAAAAAAAAGAAAGAGAGATGCATTTGATCAGTAAAATCTTAAAAATGATCATGGAACTCATTATGCAAGAAAACGTTATTTTCTATGCACTCAAAGAGACACTATTAAAGGATTAAAATGTTTATTTCATCTTGAACTTGTCTACCAGTTCGCATTTCAATGAGTAATTTAGCTCGTTTGAACTTGTCTACCATTTGGCATTTCAATGATTTATTTAGCTCGTTTGAATTTGTCTACCAGTTGGCATTTCAATGAGTAATTCAGCTCGTAAAGTCGTCTAGATGTTAATATTTTTTTTTATAGTAAAACAGTAGACCTTTGCTCATAAACTTACTTGGTGGTCAAGATTTTGAATTTGTATGACCGAGCTGTAGTAGTGGTAAAAGTATTAGTATACGCTGTATCGAACATTTGAATCTGAAAATGGTTTACTACACCATTTACAGTCATTGTAAATAGTCTTTCCATGTTTTGCTAAAATATTCTTATGTAAATTAATATTATGGAAAACTGAGGAGATATTGCTCTGCAAAGTAAACAAAATTATAAAAGTTTATCGTTTCCCTAAAAGTTTCATATCGTTTGTTTGCAATTGCTTTTAATTAATCCATGTTTTGTCATTTTTTACAATGTGATTCCTGATATGACGTCTAAAAGAGTAGTATTTTTCGTGAATGTGAATGACAGGCAAATATGTCCAAATCATAATAATAATAATAATAATAATAATAATAATAATAATAGTAATAATCACTATTAAATGTGTGTGATTTTCATTTTCTGATTATCGACAAATAGGAAACCTGGTGGTACATTCAAACACAATGTTCATGTTTGTAACAACTGTTGTGAAAGTCGAAAACGAAGGTATAATGAAATTACAATTTTTGCCGTGCAATGTCATTGACAAATTAAAATGGTATGGCAATGAGGTATCTGATCAAGATATTAGTAAGTTACACTACGGCTGACGTAAATTGAAACACTGAATTTGTATCTTAAATAAAACTAAAGTTTCTCAAGTTTTACATTTATCACAAATAACCCAGCAAGGTACTATTCCGCCGATAACAGCCAGAAAATAAGACGTCGCTCATGATATTGCATATAGACGAGTACACTAGTATTTCAGGATTATTTACAGGCATTATTGTGTGTTTGTGTTTGTCTATGTATCATTGTGTGTTTGTGTTTGTCTATGTATCATTGTGTGTTTGTCTATGTATCATTGTGTGTTTGAGTTTGTCTTTGTATCATTTTGTGTTTGTGTTTGTCTATGTATCATTGTGTGTTTGTGTTTGTCTATGTATCATTGTGTGTTTGTGTTTGACTATGTATCATTGTGTGTTTGTGTTTGTCGATGCATCATTGTGTATTTTTCTATGTATCACTGTGTGTTTGTGTTCGTCTATGTATCATTTAGTGTTTGTCTGTGTATCATTGTGTGTTTGTGTTTGTCTATGTATCATTGTGTATTTGTGTTTGTCTATGTATCATTGTGTGCTTGTGTTTGTCTGTGCATCATTGTGTGTTTGTGTTTGTCCATGTATCATTGTGTGATTGAGTTTGTGTTTGTATATGTATCATTGTGTGATTTAGTTTGTGTTTGTCTATGTATCATTGTGTGATTGAGGTTGTGTTTGTCAATTTTCATTGTATGATTGTGCGTTTGTGTTTGTCTATGTATTATTGTGTTTTTGTGTTTGTCTATGTATTATTGTGTTTTTTGTTTGTCTATGTATTGCTGTGTTTTTGTGTTTGTCTATGTATTATTGTGTTTGTGTTTGTCTATGTATTATTGTGTTTTTTGTGTTTGTCTATGTATTATTGTGTTTTTGTGTTTGTCTATGTATTATTGTGTTTGTCTATGACTTGTGTGACTGGATTTGTATTATTAAAAAAAACAACATATTTTCCCTTTACCTTCCCTTATAAATTTGCTTTTAAGTGGCATTGTGTGAGTATGTGTTAGTATTTTTAAAAATTACCCCAATTTCCCCTTCCCTTTTCAACTTGTTTGTAAGTATCATTGTTTTATTTTGTTTATGTGTGAAGAAAACAAAATCCCCCTATCTCCCCTTCACCTGTAGCTTTCTCCCTTATAACTTTGTTTGTAACTGTATTGGTGTTTAGTCTGTAAGAGTTTATATTAATCATTATACCCAACTCCATACCTTTCTTCGCAGGTGTGAATGTTGGAATGTAAGTTCATACCCCGTACTAAAACAAGGACTGCGTAAGCAATATTTGCAGTTCCGTCCCTTTTTTTCCCAGCTACGAAAAAAAAATTTATTATTTTCTTTTACAAAAACATACACCCTTTTCTTTTCTAAAAACATACACCCTTTTCTTGTACAAAAAGAGAGACACTATTTTCATTTACAAAAACAGACACCCTAATCTTTTGCAAAAACAGACACCCTTCTCTTTTACATAAAGAGAGACACCATTTTCATTTACAAAAACAGACACTCTTCTCTCTTACAAAAACAGACACTATTTTCTTTTACAAAAACAGACACCCTTCTCTTTTACAAAAACAGACACCCTTCTCTTTTACAAAAAAGAGACACCATTTGAGCAAACGACAAATTGTAATTGAATTTCAGTCTAGGCGTTGTATATAGTTAGGTGTGTTTGTCGGTCTATCCATTCTTCTAAAAATTCCCATATAGTACTAGAGTGAAATCTGTAACATTGAAATTCCAATACGGTACTATACCCGCCTAATATTACATTTCCATTAAACTCTATATCAACATCGCACTGTAGAAAAGGTCACTGAGTGCATTGAAACAACGTTACGAAACGAGCTTCCTATATTGTTGCATATGACGTTCCTTGATAATGAGCAGACGATAAAAAAATATGTTTATCCACTCTACATTTAATTTCCATGTTAAAAATACAGAATGTTCTTGCACCTATGTAAAAAATAAACATGAAAATAGATTCACTGTAGAAATGAGATATCCATTTAAAGAAACTAATATTTAAAGTACTTTTACACTTTTTTATTATAACATTGTACATTTGCAACACTACAGTTGAGAAAGTATGACTAATGTACAAACACAAAGAGTTTAGATGTGTATGTGGACTATATTGTGTATATTTGCTTCATCAACGAATCCTAAGATTCCCTCTAGACCTTGTAGTGACTAATTTTTGATGCCATTTCCCCAGAAGCGATGAAAAGTAGAATGGTGGTTTCGTGATCAGCATGGCTGTATCTTTTTGTTAGCTCGACAACTTAATTTAAGTCAGTGGTAAGACGAAACAGTGATGGAACATTGGAACCCACATCTCACTAACCAACTTTGTCAATGCTATAATATGTTTACTCTTAAATGCTTACACTATATGGTATATTGTTATCTCCATTCTTTTTTTTTTCAAATGAGAACTTAGGCATTGTACATGAAGAGGAGGGACTGCCCTAATCATCAATGTTCATTGTTTATGAGTAAATGAATAAGTTGGGCGGACCTATGAAAGTGTTGACTTTGTAAAGAAAAAAACATATTGTCTTTTCTGATTACTTTATGTTTTGTATTCTCCCCCCCCCCTCTCTCTCTCTCTCTCTCTCTCTCTCTCTCTCTCTCTCTCTGTAAGAATGACATAGAGGCATGCCACATATAAACATCCGGCAAGTTTATAACTTGTAACCTTGATTTTGACAAAATGTATCAATGTTGAGCAGACGACAAAATGTTAGTGAATTTCATTGTTGTTGTTGTCTGTAATTAGGCCGTAATGTTAAATTTCCATGGAGCAGGATGGTGTCATCTGTCTTATTAAATTTCCATAGGGTGCTATACTCTCCCAAACGTAATGTTAAATTCCCATCTATTTCACAGTGACCCAAACGTATCTTAAATTCCCGTAGTCTCCTTACCATCCCAAACGCTAATAGATTACATAGTGGCCGAAGCGTATTGTTAATTTCTCACAGAGTCCATAGTGATCCAAATGTAATGCTAAATTCCCATAGAATGCTATAGGGACATCTGCAATGTTAAATTCCCATAGGGTGCTATACCCTCTTAAAAGTTTTATTAAATCCTCAAAGACTCCATTATGACCCAAACTTAGTGTCAAATTCTCATTGACTCCATTGTGGCCCAAACGTAATGTTAAAGTATTATAGATTTCATTCCGTCCCCTATTACTATTGACGCTGGAATAATACTAAAAGAGAAATCAACGGTTTCTGGAAATCGAAAATATAAAAAAATATCATTCATTTTCGAATCATGTGGGTACATTTTCCAATAACACCGAAGAAACAAGACTAACGACTATTATGAACAGTAAATTGTCCCATGCAATAAATATTTAAACAAAAACACGTAAACATTGAAACCAACTGTCCATATACTGCAAAGGTTCAAATTGTTCTTCTTATGATGAACTTGACTCTTAGATATATATATATATATATATATATATATATATATATATATATATATATATATATATATATATATATATATATATATATATATATATGTCATTAACCACTGTTTATCATTTTAACGTATTAACTGATCATCATTTAAACATATTTGTTTAAAAGCCGTCAGAGATTCCATCGTTTGCCTTAAGTGAATGTTTCCATATAACAATGACATGATTTGTGTATAAAAGTATCAGTATAAATATAAATATAAAACTTTCTTTCTGCAAGCTAAATGCATTATTAATATCATCACATAAAACCAAAGGAATATTTATCAGTTAGCTTAACCACATAAAGCAATCATTTTAGCATCTGAATACTTACATTCAATTTTGTTTTTTAAATGACAATTTCATCAAATACGTCTTTAAAGATTTTCTTTAACATTAACGAAGGATCGCTTAAACGGAATTTGAAAACCAGTTATCATCCGATTCAAAGGCTCCTATATCACAACTTGTCTTCATACCAAAATATGACGTTATGTTCATCTTCGTCCGAAATAATTTAAGAAATAGTTCAGATTTAGATTCTTACTGACTTACTTCAAATGTTTGCACAACCTAAGTTTTAAGACAAACATGAACAGGTAAAATTGATAGTAATAACTTGCGCACGGATGCAATTATTTCACGTGTTTACAACATATGTAGTCATAGCTAGTTCGTTGACTTTGAAAACCATATCAGTAGCGATTCTTAGTCTTGATGCATTAGTTGAGTTTTGGCACGGTTACCCTAATAAAATCTGTTTGCAGAAACCTTAGGTAATTGGAGAGATCATCCTACATTGGGTGCGTTCGCTTAATCAAAACAATGTGGATTGCTTGCAAACTGCGATAGAAAATTGCTGACAATTGTATACAGAAAAATTAAGAAAAAAAAATATACTCAATGATCAGTGAACAATTTAAATATCATGTCGAAACTTTTGATGTTTCTGCCACGTATCCTGTAAGAATTTCAATTTCCGCTTTCTTTACTCAGCACATTAGGCATGTAGTGATAGTTGCATATTATTTAATTTAATATGCACTGAGATTAAGAATTGGGCAACATGCAGGAAACTGGTCCCATAATTTATAGAATTGAATTTAAGGTGCGGAGAAACATCTAATAGACATGAAAGATTCTCACATTCTTTTCATAGTTTAAAGTATTCGCCCAGTGTATTTTTAATCGATTGTTATCAAAAATACTCCTCATCAGAATATGAAAACAGACAATTTCATTCAGATTGGGTTTCGAGTCGTGGAGATAGAGATACAGATGAAAGGACGAAATAATATTACAATAACAGAGGTCAGAGAAAAAAGTAGAGTAGTTTAGTAATGTTTCTTTGTACACTATTTTCTTCACATGCAAATCAAATCACCCTCTAGATGGACCTAATTTGCATAAAAATGTTCCGGATATTCAATTTATCCCAGGAATCAGCACGATTTATTCGCATGCTTAATATTGTCTTGGTTAACTTATAGAAGTAATAGACATGAGATTTCTAACGCAGTATATTTTTACGCCGGCAACTCGTATAGGAAAAAAACAAATTTCTTAGCGCATTAGAGCAGTATAAGAGTTTGCGCCAACAAACTCGTGTAGGGATCCGACAACACTAAAAAAAGAAACAAATAAACAATTGCTAGCGCATTATGATAATATGAGTTTTATTCATATTTTAAATGATCGTACTCTGCTGGAGTACCTTCAGTACAATTCCTAGCGCAATACCGCTCCAGAGTTTAACACAACTTATTAGTATTGGCATTAGTTGCTACATTAGTTCAATTTGTAAAATAAAACACAAGAATTCAGTCTAGCTTATAAACTATTGTTAAGACGGATGATGTAGGCATTTTATTGCGTTCAACCTAAAGTAAAAACAAACCAGTATACGGCTGTGATGGGTTTTCACATTTAAATTGGTAAGCATGAACTATTTTAAGGTATATATCATATATTGGTCAACTAAATACAATGGTATTTGCCGTGAATTATATCGAATTCAAGCATAACGTTTTCTGAATCGATGTTGCAATCACCTTCGATGATAGCCTATATTTCTGTTCGACACCTTCGATGATAGCCTATATTTCTGTTAGACACCTTCGATGATAGCCTATATTTCTGTTAGACACCTTCGATGATAGCCTATATTTCTGTTAGACATTGCGCTTATTTTCGAATAAGCAACAGTTTTTATAACTGCGTCGCTTTATTATAATATTTGGGAAAGATGAAAAGTACTTGAATATACTAAAAAGCAATGATAACAATTTGAAACACACAAAAAAACTTGGAATATGAAGCTTTTGCGACATGAAAACTTCTGGCTGGATAGTGAAGTCACCATAGCAGAAACCTGTTGTAGAAACCACCGCCAAACACTTGTATTGGAAATTCGGCCATTGCATCAACATACCAACGGTATGTGGTTTTTACTTTAGCAAATCGATTTGGTGCAGAACAGGGGGATAAATTTGGCCAGCTTTTCGCTTGGCAAACAAGAACAAAGAAAAATGAAAGAAACGATATTGAAATTCAAGACACTAACTAAAACTATTTAAAAAATACTTTTTCAGAAGTCATTTTGCTATTGGATTATGCTTACAGGGTACATGATTACAACCGACACATGTTTAGAGTGAGCACCTGATCAGAACGGGTAAATAGAGTTTTTTTTTTTTTTGTTCTTTGTAAACACATTGTTTGGAAAATATCGATCAAACTTGTTCATTGTTTATGAAATAAGTTCGGGCAACAAACCAAGGGTCGTTATATATATATATATATAAATATATATATATATATATATATATATATATATATATATATATATATATATATATATATATATAGAGAGAGAGAGAGAGAGAGAGAGAGAGAGAGAGAGAGAGAGAGAGAATAGCAAGCAACAACTTGTCTAAATTACATATAAGTAGCTCATTCTTGCCATTTTGCTATCAGCAATTTAATTCTGTTTAAATAAAGGCCACACTCATTTAGTTGTTTCACTATTTTTAAGTTCAGTGTGTACAAAAAAGACACAAGAATAAAATAAACTCCCGATGTGTTCGATTAAATTAAAAACAGAGGTTTCACATTCAATAAAATGAAGAATTGTTTTACTGTCTCGTGTCCTCTAGTTAGTGGAGATTAGTGGCTTGTCATAAACTTATGAAAGTTTGTTGTGTACACTCAAGGGAGAGATGATAATTGTTATATTGCGCGTCTAATGAAAACACGAATCCCTTATTCAACATCAGTGATTCTTGTAGTTTACACATAACTTTATTTCAATTCATGGTTTCCAATACATAAAATGTCCAGATGCGAAACAAAGTGTTATTTTGGGAATTAAAACGAGTACATTTTCTATTTTATCTTTTAATCTTGCACTTTTGTAGTGTTAATTTCTTTATTCTCTTGATTATTCTCATTTATTTGTGCATTTCGTAATCCTATTTGTCTCTTTTCTTGTACACTCATTTATTCGTTCTTTCATTCAATCATTCGTTCTTTTGCTTAGTCTGACATGAGCCTGTGTGTTCCTTCATTTGTTTGTACATTCCTTTCCTAAATTCATATTAATTTAAAGGATGGCTTATGCAATCGCAAATTCAATTATTTAATACAATATTAACAGTCTAAGTTTAAAAAAATTTATGAAAAAAATCAATTGTCAGCATAATCTTAAAGTACGTTGTGATAATTAAATTGATACTTTCCTCATGGAAAAAAGAATTGTAGAATAATTGTTCATGACAAAATATTCCCCGGGGAATAGAGAATTTCAGATTGTCTTTTTAAAAGTAATCATAAATGCCATTTCTTTGGGGGTAATCTATCCTGGTAGATCAAAAGTACCACATTCAGCATAAAAATAAGAAATTAAACCATCAAATCAGAAACAAAAGAATTTTCCATCCTCTGTTATGATGGCGTAAAAAAATGGTTTCGGTGAGTATCTCAATTCCTATTTTATGCATATATATATATATATATATATATATATATATATATATATATATATATATATATATATAAATATATATATATATATATATATATATATATATATATATATATATATATATATATATATATATATATATCCTGGCTGCACGCCTGTACAATTGACTATGGGATTTCCAATTTTACAAGGCGTAGTTTTAGTGTTATAGCAAGGACAGGGCTGCAAAGTCTGCATTAAGAACCTTTGGTCATTTTCAGAACAATGTGTTGTTCAAATTTGTGTCCAATTTTAGTTATTGTATGTTCCATAGCTAAGGGTGAAAGATATTGCTGATAAAGCTTAAATTCTCTTTAAATACCAAGACAAAGAAATGTTACGACATGTACAGTATTACAATATTAAAAATTAATCTGATAGTTAATCCTATATGCAGTCGATTTCATGCGCGACGTAATGCTCTTATCATCTTATCGTTGAAACGGTTCCGATCGACCAATCGCTTCATTATTTTTGCCAATCGGTCTTAATCAAAATTTAGTTCATCAGACAACCAACGATACAGTCTGCCGATTGGTCATTTTATCATCATTATAAATGTTATACAGTTATGGATATCTGTATAGTTTTTGAATGCTGTTTATGGAGTGCCTTAATTTTATCGTCAATATCTGCTGAAAGTACAGTCTTTCAAGGAATGAAAAGCAAAAGAGAGAACTTCGGAGATCACAGTTTTGGCAATGATTAAGAATAGCAACACCGTACAAGAAATCCACACAGAGCTTTACTACTAAAACTCGGATGGCATTGAACAGACTTGTTCTGTGTAGTGTCATCTGCGAGAATTTCCGACAATCAGAGACATCTTCTAGATAATGGAAACGCTAAAAGTTATTGCCATTATTTACAAGTGATTTACATTCAGAGACTATACGAAAGCTGGAAACGCGATAATTAATCACTCATACACAATGGATGTACATCTCAGATATTTGAGTTATTAGCATTGCCAAGCACTCTAAAATATCTTTGTTGAAAATTTGCCATCTGTCATGGTTCATTTTGTGATAATTGCATCAGCTGGAAAATTGCGTAGGTTTTATCAATCTTATAAAAACAATGACGCCATAATGCGGATAAAAGAGAAATTCAAAACCATCAATACGAGGACTTACGTTACGTATGTCCATGAGCACCTTTTTACCAAACCACTTCAAAAATATTTTAATAACTACTTATCCATTTGAATAAGATTTGGTTTGACTGATAAGATACGACAAAAATAGGAAGATAGGTAGTAAATAGAGATTTAGATATATCCTATTATTATATATATCGATAATTATATAGATTGATATATCGATAATTATATAGATTGATATATCGATAACTATATAGATTGATATGCTCCGCTACTTACATGATATTGGTGTAGAAAATGTTCTAAAATATTGCTAGAATTCAATGCACATTTACTATTAAAAGAGTAATTTATTCCAGTTTTTAGAACTGTTTTGTGTTTATTCCATGACATTGGCTGTAATCGCTGTCGTGACTGTAAAAAAATTTTTTTTATAATTTTTTTTTTTTTATACATCTATAAATTCTGGTTACTACATTTGGTTTCCAATCCTCACACAATTTAACCTGTGACTACAGTTAACAATTTGCAGTCCAATATAAAATCTAATTAAATCATACTGTTCCTTCTTCATTAAAACACTCAACACTGTAACCGAACAATACATATATGGCTGGCTTTGTAAGTAACTCTACGTTCCACAACTGAACGTTCAACTTCACTGAGTACGGGAAGCTTGCGTTGTGGCAAGCGACGTATATGATGATGCTGTTTTATTAATTCATCTTCTATTATGTAGCAAATCCCAAGAAAGAAATCACGTCTTTCTCTGTTTCCAGTTCAATAATTGATGGATTAATGCTATTCTGTTTCGAGATTGATTTATGC